>CM055825.1:35865836-36207670 GCA_029582265.1 Zoroaster sp. YZ-2022
CCTGGTTCATTTTCAACTTCCTGGGAAAGTATACAGTCCTCTGGCAGCCTGTTAGTCATTCATCAGCTAATCAAACATAATTACTCTCTCTGCCCTCACATATCCCCATTTATACTCTTGGGTAAAGAGAAGCAGTTCATGGGGGCAGTATTGTCACTATCAGAGCAGACTTTCGACGGGGCATAGAATCGATTTCCTATAGTTTAAGATGAACACAGTGACTGAAAATAACTGGTTCATTTATGCAGCAGCAATGGTAATATGATCTTATAATATGGGCTATTATTTCCAGTCACTGAGTTAATCTAAAACTAGCACTCTGATTCCATGCCCTGTTGATCATGATGATATTGTCCCTTGAAGTGTCTTGCTAAAGGACAATAGTGCAACAACTGGCATGGTCAAGATTAAAGCCCTTATTCTGACCACTGAGCCACCAAACCCGAATCTAAAAGTGTACCACATATTTAACTTTGATAAAACATGTGGGACCCAGAGATTATTGAAGTCCCAATGAAAGTCTGTTCTTGTAATAAACATATATATGGGTGAGAGTGCAGTGGACTACTCAACTGCAGATTAAAAAAACTGCATGTGAGGGGTGGGGACTTCTTGGTGTGATTGATGTAAGAAGTTATTTAATGCATACAAAATTAAAGAAATGTTAAAGATTGATTTATAGGATAATATGGACATGTGTCAAGGAGTTTGATTGTGTGAAGTATTTGTCTGGTTTCTAGTAGCGTTTACTATATATAGCAACTGAGAATCCAAGGGAGACCAGTCTAGGGCCGTGTGACAATATTTTGTGTAAGGAAAGAAAACAAACTGGGGGAGAGAGCAGAGGGTGTTAATTCTGACTTGATCAATGCCATTTCTTTTTGAAAGAATAATTCTATCCAAATAACAAAATATGGAAACCAAGAAATGAATTGAATTCATGTTGTCTAAAATTTTATTTCACACTAAACAAACATACATCTTATTTATACACACACACTATCCAACTTGATTGTTAAGGAGGTGATCACATGGGTGTGGTTGTTACCCCGAGTAGGGGAGAGAATAGGGTTTGGATAGTATAATTGACGTTGGCCCTTTACCAAAACTTTCTATTTTGCAGTCGAGAACATTAAATTTTTGTGTTATAAAGATGGGGGAAAACACTGTTTTATCAGAATTTAAAGGCACCTTCCAATGAGAAAAACTACAAACACTGGTTTTAAAACACAAATTAACATGAAATCCAACTTAAAATAAAAAAAATATCAGTACTGCTGTAAGACAAATTTCTAAAGGTTTATAACTTGCTACTAAAATTAAATCCTATCGGTAAGACTATTGCAACATAATTGATTGCTGAATTCCTAAAATATTCATATTTCTCTACAAAATAACAATCTATGTTATACCTTCAACCAAAAACATACTAAAAATATTTGTTGTTTTTTTGCCAATACTCGAGACCACTCACCACTGTTTATGAATTCATACAACATTGTCTTTTTGGTTTATGTCTATGTACAAAAAAACCCAATCCCGACTGTACATTACAGGCACTTGCATTTGTTGCAATGTTTTCAGATGTATTTTTCCAGCAATGTTTGTTTCAATCCGAACACTACGCATTTCCTTAGAGGGAATAAGAAATATTTCACAAAATAACATTTAGTGCGTGAATGGATTTATGGCGTGGGTGTGTTTTAACACAAGTAAAAAAATCCTGAAAAATGGGTAGCAGGCCAGGTAGCAAGCCCCCTGAACCTCCTGGATGTTTAATTTGAGGATTTACAGACTCTCCACATCCCCAGAAAATTTTGAGACATACGTAAACCATCCTTCTGACACTTACTTTTATATAGAATGTCATTTGACAGTATTTCCTATCCCTTCCTGCAATAAAAAGTTCTGATGAAAAAGACTATTGCTGAAAATGACGGCATTATCTGTTTTGTTACGGTAGCAAGCGTTGTTGTTCGATACACTCAAAACACAATTGCATGGATTACTCAGTGAGAAAACGGTTTATGTAGTCATTCACATTGTGCATACATGTACATTCTGGCAAGCTTGTCATACCATGTCCATTCATTCATAACAAACCATAAGTCTCTGTGTGCCTGGTAAAAGGACGTAAGTGCACGCGCACGCACGCTGAAGTTTACTTTTTGGAAAGGTGCATTTTAAAGTTTGAATGCTTCTCTTTTATTGATTACGTCATTATTACATAACATTTTTAACTGATCAACATGTGAATGGAAACCCATTGAAAACAACACTAAGTGCAAAAAAAAAACAAAAAAAAAACTTGGATATTTTTGAATTTGTCTGTTTTACGATCTTTTTCCGGCTACACAACAAAATATAAACTGTCGTTAATAAACATACGGAATATAAGAATACACTACACCCTTATACCAACAATTTCATACATTTATATTCTTCTAGTTAATAAGTAAATTTCCAAATTAAGTACCGATTATCTGAAGAAAAAACGAAAACGTGATGAGATAACTAAGGGTGCTTGAAGCCTGAAGAGCAAAATATGTTTGCATTCCATGACAATTCCATGAAACGTACCAAGGAATTTCTAGTTCAGTTGATACAAAGATTGATACAGCTCAGAAGTAAACATTTTAAGTGGAGAAATGCTTTAACGCCAAAACAATTTTACAGAGGTGTGATTGGGCAGTTTTGAAAAATCCACGTAAATTTTGCTAGGGGTATTGGGGCCGCTGTTGTGTACAGCGCTGGGGTGAAATCTATAGATTTAAGCGTTTGCTTTGCTTTCCTTTATTGCTTAAATCCGGACAAATCACACCCCAAGTGTTAAATGGCAATATTTAAAATCATCATGTACATTGTAGATTCATTACTTAAAAATAAATGATAATAAAAACAAAAATCAATAAAAAACGGATTTTCTTCCCTTAAAAAACTTGCCTTTATGAAATCACATATGATATCATATAAGAAAAGTTAACTGCATATTATATTATAATAGGCACAAATGGTGCAATACAAAAACATTAATTGATAAAGGAATCATCCAATATTACTTAATAGAACTAAACCTCTAGAGTTCCACAATATCATAACAAATGGACCCAACCAGATCCAATTTACATATGGATGTTTTTTATTTTATATTTTGTTTAAAGGTATGATACATCATTGGTTTTTTGAAGAATGCATTCATTCCAATCATCTAGTTTTCAAAATACACATAAAACTAACCTTTGAAAATTTCAAAAAAAAAAAATTGGTGTTCACGTTTTGATAACGGTTTGTATTTGATTAGTTATTGTGTTAATTTTGATTGTTGCAATCGAAATCAGCCTGTTGCATTTTTGGAGGTCTTCATATACAATTTTTCTCGAAGATGACAGCATTTTAGACGGAAATATTTCTTATGGCGATTGGTACAAGTATCACCTTTGTAAACATTTATCTTTCAGATTGAAACTCAACATTTTTTTGAACATTATCAAAGCTATATCATATCTTTAATTGTATAAAAATAACTATGATAATCCAACAAAAGGTTTAATACTGGGTTTGTGTATTCCATAAATAACATTCTGGTCCATCGATCAAACAGCACCAAACACGGAGGGAAAACCAGAACGGAATGTTGATTTTTGTTTTGGAATCAGATAGAACCCAGTTCTATTTTTTTGATGGCTCCTGAATGATATCTCCATTACATTTCTACTAAGTGAAAAAAAAAAATTAAAATTATGTTCTACGAGAAAAATGTACAGGATCAAGTTTTAAATATCCTCTGACAGTATTTTATCACTTAGCTTTGAATATGTCACTTCATAACCAGTTCGCGTCGGAGGCCGTGTATACACGCAATTTTTTTTTGCACCACAGATCGAAGAGCGTCTAAACACGCCATAGGAAACTCCGATATATTTGTATGCATGCTCGGTTGAGCCACGCGTGTAAGGTGACATGCTCGGAAGACGTGGCCACGAGCTGTGGAAGCTTCCATTAACGTGTGTGTGGGAAAAAGAAACCCGCCCAGAAAAACTTTTTTATTCCCGACGCGAACTGGTTAATATTCTTATTCTATTCAGTTATCAAAATAAATTTTCAGATTTTTTTCTTCTTCAAACGACAATATTGTACAATTTAAAACAAGATTCCTGTAAAACAAATAGATCCCGAGATAGAAATCCCGTTTCTCAACTTGAGTCTTGAGTGATCTAGCTCCCTATGCGATAGCAATGCTGACAACCAGAAAGACAACCATGATGATGACAGCCAAAACATAGACAAACAGGAGAATGTTCTTAGCTGTTGTGCCCTGCAGAGAAAGTGAGAGAGAGATATATAGAAGTAAACAAACAATTTTTCAAGGTTCAAAAAGTGCAAGGGGAAAGTACAGACACATAACAGATGCACCACACTATTCTGAATCATAATCCAGAATTTAAATCTTTCAGTTTGGACCAATGTGCATCCTCGGATCAGGAACGTGTGATACTGTGTTTTATGTGAAGTGCGAAAACAAAAGGAAACTTTTTGGGATCCAAATCCATGTCGTAGCTCAGTTGCTCAGTACCGGATTAACGGCTGAACTGAGCAGTTTGACCTTTGGGGCTCTTTTGTAAACATGTCATGTAATCGGTCACATCGTCTATAGAAGAAAAACAAATTATTAACCCTAACTCCCTAAGCATTGTTACTGAACAATAAAAATCCTTCAAAATCCTCCAACAGCCTTTGTTGTCTAGGGAGTTAGGGTTAAAAGATTCAAGAGCCGAACCCTGACCTTTTATTTGTGTAATCTCCAACTCCGCTTTTGGGAAAAACTTTGATTTTTAAAAAAATAACAAATAGCATTCAACCATCTAAAAATGACATTTGTTTACATGGTCTAACTGAGACGGGAAAACAACTGTACAGCTGTCAATGGCATACACCATAACATTTAATATTTCAGGGAAAACATCTCAAATGTCAACAACTCTTCATTCTGAAATGTGTGAGTACTAACATCTCATAATCTTATACATCTGTTATTTACAATTCTTTATGTTAGATGTAGATGGACTCCTATCTGTAATTCACATTACTCTTTTTACCACCATGACTGAAAATGGCGCAATGGAAGATACAGAATGCATGTGTTTGGAGACAGACAACTTGAAGCGGAGCAGAGGAGCATTTATGCCAGGGTCAAGGGGGACTGCAATTAAAACAATGAAAATCACAGAGGTACTGCAAATGTGAAAGTCTAAAAATATTCATGAAAGATCATGTGAGTCGCGCTCTAGTGATGTTGACAAGAGTTTGATCATGTGAGTCGCACTCTAGTGATGTTGACGAGAGTTTGATCATGTGAGTCGCGCTCTAGTGATGTTGACCAGAGTTTGATCATGTGAGTCGCGCTCTAGTGATGTTGACGAGAGTTTGATCATGTGAGTCGCACTCTAGTGATGTTGACGAGAGTTAGATTCAGGACTGCAAAAGAACCCTTTTTAATTAGGCTCATAGGTTGTTGTCAACCATCCTATCCTGATTGGGTATGTTATCCTGATTGACCATCTTCTCCCCCAATCAGGAAACTCTTTGTAGATACTGTACACTTTCTGCCTAAATTAGTACCACAACCATGAACAAAATAAATAAGATTTTGTTCGCAGCTGTTTCTGTGAGAAATACCATCAGAAGTGCGTAGTTGATCAATTACACATCCTGTACCTTATCCTTAATTAACCCATTAATTCAGAGTCCGAGAACTGCCTAGTATTTATGAAAAATACACATGTGGATATAAAAGATCACTGTATTCAGCTAAATCACCGCACTCAGCCTAATCACCGCATTCAGTCAAATCATTGCATTCAGCCGAATATCTGAATTCAACTGAATCACTGAAAAGTGGACCAAGATTTATATATATATTTTTTTGCAAACATACATGGACAAATATCAAAAAAATTTCAATGTGTTTGGTTAGGATATTTGTCAAATATGCCCAAATGAGAGACTTTGCATTACATTCATATCATCGCAGGTCACTGCACTATGATATCCAAAATGTTTCCTGTTTCCCCTTCCCCTTCCCCCTGCCCCCTTCCCCTTATAAAAAATCGTGCCCACATGACACAAATTTCTGAGTAACTAGTTAAGGAAAAATTCAGCAAGATGTTAGTGAAACAGAACAGGCAAAAATTGCTATGTATTAGAAGTGAACAATGCAAGATATGTTTAATAATAATATCAGGCACGAAATGCGTTCAACTTTTGCGAGTCATACATGCAAATATTAGGTTCTGTCATCACAATTTGCTTTGCACTCCCGGCCCACAAAGTATGAACCGGCCAAAAAATACAATGCCAAGTAGGCTATAAACAGAAAAGAAATATTTCAGACGATACAAATGTAACTGTTGATGAGAATTTACAACAACTTGTCCTCATTCTGAAACAAGCTATTAGTGTCCTTAACTAGCTGCCAAACTAGCAAGCTAAACTAGCAAGCATATTTCCAAAGTTTGGTGATTATAACAATTTTCCTTACTATAAGGGGTTGAAAGGCACCCTCTAACACAGGGGTGGCAACCTTTTTGAATGAATGGGCCAGATATAAGGAGTGAAAAATTGACTGGGCCGCACCTAACCAACGACCTGCTGTTGATTTCAAACCTTTGATTCCGAGGACTTTCAAGCAATAGGTGTGTGTACTTAATCTTTATTCACAAAAACATAATGTCCTTGCGATGTTTGGATTGAGATGTTGCCATTTCAAAAACAACAATGTGTGCTTACTCAAATTGTAATGAGTAGTGTTCAATATTAACACCTCCGTAACAAAGCCAGATTTTATAGCAGCTGCTATAGTACTAATTACTATCACCACTATGCGTATTGCAAAATAAGGTGAATTCCACCGCTCCACTATGCGGATTGCACAATAAGGGGAATTCCACCGCTCGTTCCATGCTAACACTGACAGACGTAAAGCTGAAGGGTTACTGTACTAACGTAGTAACAGCGTTGAATGATCGATCCTTATAAGGCAGGTTAAGGTCAAACCAAAATCAAAGTAAATAAAAGGGTTTTACGTCATCAAAGGTCACACCAATTTGCAAAACGTTTGTGAATAGCTGATCACAAGTGAATGGTGATGATACGCACGTTGAGGAACATCATTAGTGCCGATAAATGCTAAGCAGCTAGCTCGTTTTTTGTGATGATGTAAAATAGATTGATTTTTTTTCTTTTTCTTGAGACATCTCGTGGGCCGCAAAAAAATCACTGGCGGGCCGCATGTGGCCCGCGGGCCGTAGGTTGCCCACCCCTGCTCTAACAGGTCATTCATAGGCGGATACACTGATTAATTATTCATTAACCCTCCTACTTTAGCTGAGCTTTAGTGGCAAAGAACTATAGTGGTGAAAATCAGTCAACTGACTGTTTTTGTCTGTTGACCCAAATGTGCACACAGGGGGCATTTTTGACTGGTTTTGACTGTCATTTTGACCACCCTGAACAATACCAGACAATGCTTTTACCAGTCAAAAACGGTTGACTCATTTTGACCTGTAAATGTACTTACATGTACTACACATAAGGTTTGACAGTGTTTGACTTTTAAGTGCACTAGATATACCTTGGCGAGTATATCAACATTTTGACTGATTTTGACCTTTGTAGTCACAGGAGGGTTGATGAGGAGGGAAAAAGCAAGAGGGAGGAATGGGGGAGTGGTAAGGACATGGATCTTAGGGGGTGGGACAGAAGAGCTAGTGTGGGGGAGGGGAACAATTACACGTACACAGTTGCAGCATGCAGTTATCATCGTTATGTGTTGTTTATAAGGTGGAAATGGGGTGTACTTGGAGCCCTTATGCAATTTCAATTTGGTTATAGTTGAGTTGATTAATATTTCCCTTACTCCAACGTAATGTTTAAAAGCACTGTATACTCAAATCCACAGGCGACTCGGGTGGGATTCGAACCCAAGACCTCCCCCTTACTATACTCTTCATTCTGTAGACATCCTACATGTATATTCTAGTTGCCCAATCGTCATCAAGCAAGCTCGGTGTGGTCGAGAGGTTAAGATGACTGCAATAGTAAACAGGAGCTCGTGGGTTTGAATCCTGCCCGAGTCTCCTGTGGATTTATTTCACAGACACTCGGAAAGCACTGAGTATACAGGGATTCCTGCATTACACTGATGCAAGGGTAAAATCAAATGAATTGTTTATCACCCTGTGCAAGAATTTAATTTCATCTATTGGTTAAGGTTATTATCTATCTATCCTTCGACCGCAGTCGAGATCGATGTCACGTTGTTTTGCCAAGGTTATTAAGTGCATTCAAATATGAGCAACGAGAATCATACAGAAATCATCCAGTGAACTTTTCAGCTTAAGTGGTTCGCAACTTTCAGAGAAAGTTTGGAAAACCTAATTTACACAGGAAATGCCATCATTCTGTTAACTATGAAAAAAGAGTCAACCTTTTGTTTTTGATCATTCCATTATTCTCTGGGCCATCGGTAAACAGTCCATACGCGATTATTTGACCAGCAATGAATGTATGATGGAACATGTATATGTCACATGTAATTCCTGTATCAAGGAGTGAAAGCACCTTCTTACTGATTTAAAACTAGTATCAAAGAAACAAATGCATTAGCCTTCCTACTTTAGCTGCACTTTAGTGGCAAGTAGCTATTGAGGTCAAAATCAGTCAACTGACTGTTTTGACTGTTGACCCAAATGTGAACACAGGGGCATTTTTGACTGGTGTTTACTGTCATTTTGACCACCCTGAACAATACCAGACAATGCTTTTACCAGTCATAAACGGTTGACTCATTTTGACCTGTAAATGTACTTACTACACATAAGGTAAGACAGTGTTCGACTTTTAAGTGCACTAGATATACCTTAGCAAGTTTATCAACATTTTGACTGATTTTGACCCTTGTAGTAGTAGGAGGGTTAACCAATGCATATCCCCAAAGCAGAGACCCAAAACTAAGTATACTTTATGTTGGTACCAAATTATGATTCCTTTTTGGAAAAAACTCTATATTACTTTTTGCAAAACTAATCTGACCTCTTTTAGCAAGAACTTCAAAACGTCTTGGGACCTAGACGTACTTAAGGAAAGAACTTGTGTAAAGTCATGCATAAAGACCTCAAACTCAAATACAGGCCAACATTCAGCAATTAGAATTCATTGTAAAAACAAATTTTAACAAACAACAAAAGTAAATAAACTCCAAACAACTTAATATGGGAACAATTGTATTCATCAAATCATCTTCCAAAGGAAAGGGAAAAAAAATTAAACTGACCACAAGTGATTTGTGTATGAGTTGTGACAACAGGATGCAATGCAAATTAAAAGTAATTCATGAGCCAAACAACACTCAGTGTGGATTAGACCAATCAGAGATTAGGGAATCATTCGTAAAAATTTAAGATTTAAGATGTAAACAAGAAAGGCCCCAGACCTCTTCTGTAACTTGCGACATACGGACACCTTCTTGCAGCATCCCTTCCTGTATTAAATGGGACAAATTGGCATAAAATAGTATCACAATTCGGTGGAAATTCTCCAAGTTTAATTTCACCCCACTGGCCAAATAAAATAAGAACAATATATACAATGTATACATATATATACATATGTACATATATATACCAATATATATATATATATATTTAACAAAAGCATTGCTAAAACCAAAGGATTCAAATCTTTTGGTGTCATGTTTGAAAAAAAATCAAAAATCAAAATTGCTTTAAGTCAGAGTAAAAAAAAGACTGGAAAACAGATACCCACAAACAAGGGAGGGGGAGAATGGCCCCAATTTGTAGAGGAACAAGATTGTAGGGGGAAAGAAATGTGCCCCTTGATCAGCCAATCATGCAGATACCATAAAGTTTACAATGTCACTGTAAATTTGGATGAGCTGTATACAATGTAGGGATGTTAATGAGAATGGAACATATCTAATCATACAAGTAATATATAGCTATATATACTTGTGTTCCATGAGCTTCCCTCCGAGTCAACCAGGGGGGTCAGACCCGCTATGTTTGAGTAGCTCAGGGATGTCACTTGGGGTGACTATAAACCCAGGTCAGCCTCAACCAACCCGCTCTCGAAGAGGGTTAAGTTGAGGCTGATCTGGATTACTGATGTGCCATGACGTAACTTTGAACAATTTCTGAATGGCCAACATTTTGATTGTCTTCCGTGCAGTGATTTCTTGAAGTTTGATGTACATTTTTACCACTAAAAATAAAAAGCACTTAATTTTTTAGTACAGACTGTGGAAAAGATGTTTTTTTAACAAACTTGAGAAGTAATATGCTTGTATGTTCCCTTTTTGTCCCCTGGAAATATTTTATTTGATCGTCTTGTTCTGTCATTTAAGAATAATGTAAGTAATGCTTTGAATAAAAGAAGTTCCGTTAAGTCTTTCAATAGATTGCTAGGGTTAGTGGTTGTTTGGGAAGGTCATTGTCATTGGAGAAACAACATCCTATCAACATCCAATCTATCAATCTATCAATCTACCACGATAAGATTTCTATTTCAGCAAACCATTTACAGATAGATATATAGTGTCGATTAACAGCCACCTATCCTACCAGCATGCTAACAAGAATATCATCCACACAGAATAGCATCCATCACATGTACAATAGTGAGAGATACAGTAATACACATACAGACAGAGACAGTGATAATAACTTACAGGTGGGGGGTCATCCGTGCCGGCCAGTTGGTCCGTGGAGTTGCCACCGGTTCCCTTCAAGGGGATATCGTTATTACGGCCTGCCAAACAAATTAACAAAAAAAAAGACATCTAGAAATTAATCATTTGAGTATTGGTTGTAATGTGCTTCAAAGCACCCTCCTACTGTGGCTGCATTTTAGTGGCATAAGAGGTCAACATCAGTCAACTGACCGTTTTGACTGTTGACCCAAATGTGCACACAGGGGCATGTTTGACTGGTTTTTACTGTCATATTGACCACCCTGAACAATACCAGACAATGGTTTTACGGTCGACTCATTTTGACCTGTAAATGTACTTACTACACTACCAGATATACCCTGGCAAGTACATCAACATTTTGACTGATTTTGACCCTTGTAGTCATAGAAGGGATTTATGGGCTTCTGCACTGTGTTGTAGTCCTATCACTGGTTTAGGCATGTGCCAGTGGTTTCAAAAATGTGATTAAAATTTATTACATATTCTTATCAAACTATGTTGATACTACAGTGCAAGTTCATCTGCACTCAATATCACAAGTCTAGTATCTACATGAAGTGTCCAACTCATGAAATAACCTAGTCTACTGCATAGTAATCCAAAAATGATGTCCAATTGCAGCCAAAATTGCTGGATCGATTAAAATTCTGCCGCGCTGTGTTATAAACAACTTTTTTCACATAGGGGTATGAATGTTTGTCCGATTTGTGAGGCTTCTCTTAGCCACCATACTTTATGTATGGGAAATTTGGTCTGGTTCCAATAACCGCATATACACTTTTATCTCGTATTTCACTGGTTGGCAAAAAGAAAAAATTACAAAAAAAAAAAAAAAATGAAAAACACTTTCAGTGTGAAACTAACCAATGACCAGAAACCAGCGACTTTGTTGGCCTTAGTCAGACCTAACAAGTGGCTCTGAGGCCTTCTCCAGATAATTTAGTGTATTTCTACATGTTTATATAATAACAGAACATCTAAACTCCTACGGTGAAAAGAAATCCTTTGTCACCAAGAATTTTTCAACTTTGTTGTTACAATTTTGTCCAAAATACACAAAGAATGACATTTATCAGAAATGATAAAAATGGAGTATGCCAGTGATCTACACTATCACTAACAATGAAGGGTGAAAGAGTGTTTAACTCATGCAACTTTCATCACCAACAATTCTGCAACTCTATATAAAATTTAAAAAATTAAAAAAAATTAAAAAAATTGTACAAAATACACAAAGAATGACTATATGTCTTTGTAAAAGAATCAGAAATGACACTGAAGGCAATATTATGCCAGTGCTACACACTCAAACTTAAGGCCACTTCATACTTCACGCAAAAGCAAATGCAAAGCGAAATTCCAGATGTCGACAATGGTTAACGGCAAATATTCGCGGCGAAGGTTCACAAAAGTTGAACACATTTCAACTTGTGCGAATCATTCACGGTGAATTAGATAACGTAAATTCATTTCGCATTCGCTTTCGTGTCAATTATGAACTGGGCTTAAGAATGAAGGGTGAATACAGTCACAATGAGAAATACACACATGATACATCTACCACACATGACATGTACATGTCGATGAGTCTGTTCATCATGTAAGCCGATTTATTAGGAAGGAGGGCCCAGCCAAGTACAGCTCATTATAATGGCTGCAGTTGGGAACAAAAGACAACCGAGGTGTCAGTCAAGTAGCTATGCCTGTATCTGAGATCTATTCATTAGAAAAGGGTCTTTTTGTGCTCAGCTGAGGGGTTATATAGGCCCCTAGGCCAGGGCAAAGCTTTGGCCTGGCCAGGCTTCTCAAAGGCTTGGCTGTACCATGACTTTGGCCCTCCTCCCTTACTTAAATGTGAGTATCTATTGCGATGTAGATCCACCACTGATCTTGAAAATTATCAGTGTACACACATGTACCTGTTTCGTCTGGCTTGTGTTCCACATCAGGTCCACTTGGTGGAGTTGGATTAACTACTGCAGTTTCTTGAAAACAATTAAAGCCCAGATGCTCTTTTGGTACAAGGTTAAAGACCTTGTACCAATAGAGTACGGACATTCACAATGGGTAATAGCCTGGCTGGGTTTTATTAGGTTTAGTAGGGTGGAGGGTCACATCGAGTTTGGATGGCTGGGTTCATTTGGGTTGGATATAGTAGGGTTAAAAGCAAAGTTCGGTTTGATTGGGTTTCATAAGGATAGGTCAGATTGAGCTGGGTGTCTGGGTTCATTTGGGTATACATGTAGTGTGGTTAATAGCAAAGGTGGGGTCGATTGGGTTTCATAAGGATAGGTCAGATTGAGCTTGGTTGGCTACGTTCATTTAGGTTAGATTGAGTTGAGTTTTCAATATCCAAGGTAAATTCTTTTGGCCTTTGAGTATTAATATTGTGATCCATGAAGACATATGCCTGGGGTGCCAAAAGAGATTCCTAATTTTATCAAATCGGGCATGCTTAGTTCTGTTTGGGTCTGAAAAGAATCAGTGTTTTCTTGAAAACAATTAAAGCCCAGATACTCTTTTGGTACAAGGTATTTAATGGACATTCACAGTGGATAATAGCCTGGCTGGGTTCCATTGGGTTTGATAGGGTGGAGGGTCAGATTGAGTTTGGTTGGCTGGGTTCATTTGGGCTGGATAAAGTTGGGATATTAGCAAAGTTGGGTTTGACTGGGTTTCATAAGGATAGGTCAGATTGAGATCGATTGTTGTCTGGGTTCATTTGGGTTGGGTAATGGGTATACAAGTAGTGTTGTTAATAGCAAAGTTGGGGTTGATTGGGCTGAATAAGGATAGGTCAGATTGAGTTCGGTTGGCTGGGAATGGCTGGGTTCATTTTGGTAGGATGAGTTACGGGTTAGCAAGGTTGAAATTTATTGGGTTTTAGAAAGTTTGGAAAGGGCAGGTCAGACTGAATTTGGTTTGGTTGGGCTGGGCTGGGTTTGTCTGGACTGGGTTTGTCTGGACTGTACTGATTTGGGTTTAGCCAGGTTGGGTTTGGTTGGATTGGGTTAGCTGGGTTCAGTTGGGTTGATAGCCAGGTTGGGTTTGATTAGGTTTGGGGTGGCTGGGTACATATGGGTTTGGTCAGCCGGGTTGGGGTTTGATTGGGTTTGGTTGGGTTTGGGTACATATGGGTTTGGTCAGCCAGGTTGGGGTTTGATTGGGTTTGGTTGGGGTTTGATTAGGTTTGGGGTGGCTGGGTACATATGGGTTTGGTCAGCTGGGTTGGGGTTTGATTAGGTAAGGTAACACTGAGCTTGGTTTGGTTGGGTGGGTTCACATGGGTTTATGTGCATGTACATGTTTGGTCAGCCTTGTTGGGGTTTGATTGGGTTTGATTGGGTTTGGTTGGGTCAGCCAGGTTGGGGTTTGATTGGGTTTGGGGTGGCTGGGTTCACATGGGTTTATGTACATGTTTACAAGTGGGCTGGTTTCTTTATTCAGGACTAAACAAAAAGATGATTATTATTTTTTTTTGGCAGGTTTTTGTTTTTGTTTTAAGTTTGATTGAATGTATTGTTTGTAACATGCTTGTTCAAATTTTCACGTATTTGAAATCTTCATTTCAAAAGAATCATAGAAGGTAGAAGCTTTTTACATTAGGATCACACAGAGAAATCTTCCTAGTTAGTGTATGCTAAGCTATAACTCTTAATCAGATACACGCAGAGAGGAAGAAGCGATGAGTATAAATGAATAAACAGTGAGGAATATATATATCTGATCTTACTGGCTGGCTGGGCGTTTGAATGAGAATATTGGCTACCTTGGCTCTCCGTCATGCAGCGCTGGACTTCAAAGAGAATCCAGATTAAAATATGGAAGCAGACAAAGACGACCATGGCCCAGAATGCGTATTGTTTGAGGCCACTCAGGAGGGATGTGTCGTAGCCTATCCCCAAAAAGATGGTCACCACTGTCCAAATAGAAAAAGGGAAAATGTTTGAGATTGTACAAGATTAGGAATGGAAAAGGGAATTGTAACTTACTTCCTCCTCTCCCTCAACCTCCACCTCCCCCCTTGTACAGGATTAGGAATGGAAAAGGGAATTGTAACTTACTTCCTCCTCCCCCTCCACCACCCCCCTTGTACAGGATTAGGAATGGAAAAGGGAATTGTAACTTACTTCCTCCTCTCCCTCCACCACCCCCCTTGTACAGGATTAGGAATGGAAAAGGGAATTGTAACTTACTTCCTCCCCCCCAAGTCATGGTCACTACCATCATGGAATTTAGAAAATGACTTTTTCACATAGGGGTATGAACATTTGTCCGATGCGCAAGTCCTCTCTTAGCCACCATACTTTGTGTATGGGAAATTTGGTCTGGTTCCAATAACCATGCATACATGCATACATGCATAACATATTTCACTGGTTGGCAACAACAGAAAAATCCCCCCCCCCCCCCAAAAAAAAACAAAAACAAAAAAAACAAAAAAACTGTCACTGCACTGATTTTAAACCCGACCTATGACTAGAAACTGGAGACTTTTTATTTGGCCTGAAGTATGACTACTTACTTCCAAGAAGATGTGCAAATGTACCAACACCCCAATGGGCCCAGTTAAAGATGGGACGTCTGTAATCACACAAAAACAAAAGGCAAATATGGGTAAGAAACCATTCTTATCTTATGATAAGGCCAAAAAAAAAAAGATGTTGAGTTGCCCTCCACCGACCGACCCAAAAGTGCTGAAATCTCGGGTCGGGTTTTTTTTTTTTTTTTTTTTTTTTACCTGTCATTCATAAGCCTATTTATTAATGAAACTTACCAATTTTCTTTGTATAAAACATAATACGTTTGATTTGTGAAATTTTCCACTTTTTTTTACCGGTAAATTTACCGGTACCCAAGACTCAATCTACATGTTTTCAAATCGAATGGCCCCGGCCCTCACATGGTGCACGAGTGCCTCGCACACTGTGTGCCAACGATTGCGACTCAAATCTACACGCTTCCAATCGAATGGCCCTCACATGTTTTCCCACTGGCTTCGCGCACTGTTTTGTATGTCAATGATTGCGACTCAATCTACACGTTTTCAAATCAAATGGCCCTCACACGTTGTGCACTGGCTCCCCGCACTGTACGTGTGTCAACGATTGCGACTCAATCTACACGTTTTCAAATCGAATGGCCACTCACATGTTGCATGTTGAGCATTGCATGCAATATGGATGAATTTGCTGTGTCAATCACAGCGAAAAGTACAACAAAAATGCTTGGGATACTTTTATTCTGAAGCAAAATTCCTTGCTGATAGGTATACAAATGAAAAACATGGTATGTGGTTTCAGTTCCAATGCATTTCAATCTTAAAATGACAGTCAAGGAGGAAAAAAAATAAAAATAAAAAATAAAAATAAAAATCCCGACCGACCGACCCCTTCAAATATTTTCACTGGAGGGCAACTCAACAAATTTTTTTTTTTGGCCTAATGGGGCAATAATGCTGGAAAAACTGCTTCGACAAGTATGCTTACTCTTGCAGAATCAAGATATACAGCAAAACTATGAAAGCTCTAAGCTCAATGCAAATTCTAAGTCATGAAAATAATGTAAAAGCATGCAGAATACACTTGCAGCAAAAAGTTGCCCTGTCGTCTTGAAACTTTTTTTTAAAATACATGATTATTATAAAGCGCTCATATCCTAGCGACTAGATCAAGGCGCTGTACATTATTACCCCTGCTCATCAGGCTCATAAATCATTCCTGAAACCATCTCAGCTCCCTGGGGAGTATACAGCTCAATTGCTGCCATTTCTGCGCATATAGGGCTAATCAAACACAACAACCAACTCTGCCCTCACAGGTACCCATTTAATCCTGGGTGGAGAGAAGCACTAAACTGCTCGACCATGGCACCCCACTTGTAGTATTTAAATAGTTTTCTCTGAATTGATGAGAACATTTCAGACATATATATCTTACAGGATGACTGGTACACAGACCTTTACCAACTTTACATCAAGTAAGCTTTCAGATAATGTTAGGATTCTGTAATCAGGCAATTACCAATGTTGTATCTTCTCTTACTTCACCCATGATTCCAGCAACTTTTGTTTAGTAATCTATGCACAAAGCGTACGGCTTGAAGGAAATAAGAGATATCAGAACAGGGTACAAAGTCTTACTTTTCCGTCCCAGGGTGCGGTCTGAAGATCGCCATGATTGGGTTGATTATACCCAATGTGACCACGAGGATTCCCAATATAGCGTGGGTGAATGCTATTGTCTCCTGTACGTGAGAAAAGAACAGAAGAAATGTGAGAACAAATCTGCATATCAAACATTTTAACTTTTTTTTTTAACCCATTCGGCCATTTTTGTTTTAATTACTTGGAATACAAAAAAATTTCTCCCGAATATGGAAAAAAACCCACATTGATTGAGGGACCTCGCCTGACGATGACGAGAGCAGACTAGTGGAAATGTTGAGAACAAACCAACCGGCTCTTCTCAGAGCCATCACTTTTTCTACAAAGAGATCATTACATGGTGTACCCGAAAGAACTCAATAACATCTCCTATTATTGTTGATTTGTTTCATAGTTTGTACATGGATTCACCAGAGGCATGGATGATTCCTGGCTCATTGAGTGGCAACCAGACGTTCTGTCTTCTTTTTCGGGCATGGAAATTTCCAGGTTATGGAGAAGTGAGGTACGATGCGGTAAAGGCATGTATGTACCATAAAAACGCAGGTGTATGCACTGCATGCACCAAAAGTCAAAGAGCTGATGTGCTGCAAGCTTTTCTTGCGTATTTTTTACTCGCAGGAACTGAAATTTTGCAGCTGCTATTTTTATTAATCCAAAAAGGCTTTAAAAATTTAAAATACGTATTAAAATAGGCTTTACAAATACAGAAACATTACATCTGAACATTAACAAAGGGTTGTCAGGTGTGATTGACAAAAGTAAAAAATCCTGAAAAATGGGTAGCGGGCCTGGGTCTCCCTTTGGTCTGGAGGACAAAGCCCCCCTGAACCTCCTGGATGTTTAATTTTGGAGGATTTACAGACTCTCCACATCCCCACAAACAAGAAACTAGAGGTTTGGACATGGGCTACTTCTTTCTTTCCTTGGTGGCTATTTCTCTTCTTTCAAGAACATTTTGAGGAATCACAGGCCTGGGTGTGCATGTTTTTTTTATTCACATTTCATATTTTTTCATAAAAAATTAATATTTCCAAAAATCTATTCTGCTTGGGATATTAAGTAAATATCATTGTACATGTAATTTTACAGTGACTTACTGATGTTTCAACAAAGCCTCCCACGGCAACAAATATCAGTACAAATGCAGTGCAGAAACACACCACACAGGTCACCATGCACGACCGATGGATCTGTAAGCAAGTAAACAAATTCAGTTGTGGAATGCATTGAGAACACTTGGCCTACCACTAACAGAACGTGGTCCCCCATGTCCCTCACTGAAAGCTCTAACAAGAAATGTCTATCAAGGAAAAATCCATATCAGAGCTTCCACATTTGTGTCCCCAAAGTGACTCTGAAATTTGTGTTTCTCTCCACTAAAAAAAATCTACTGTACAGACTTTAATCATCCTGCTGCTATCTTTGTCATGTTCCACGCAGACAATAGCAATAATGAATACTAATTTTCATTATACAAACAAGGAGCCAGACTATTTTTCCATCCAGGGTTGAAACGTCGAGTTGAACCTCCAGTTCTTTTCAGAACTAATTACTACTCAATTGAGAATTTCACATGGTGTCACCGCAATTAGTCTAACATATCCTCCTCACCATGCAAAGCTACAAGTTTTACCCATCCAGGTTTGGTTACACTGATTTAATATGGGAGCAAATCAAGATGGCTGTGCCATGATATTTAATTTCATAGAGTAATACAAAAGGGAGTAGCAGAGCCAAGTAGAATAGTGCAATGGATTAGTGTTTTGAATCTTCATCAGGATGTTCCGCGCCTTCAGCGCCCAGCAGGGTGGATATGTACACGCTACAAATCTTTATTATTATTATTATTATTATGTTGGAATGTCACACAAATGAGCAATTCCCATACAAGAGTATACCTTTTCCAGACGTACATGTACAACTGCAGCCAGTCAAGAACTGGACTGGTCAATTAAGAATTGGACTGGTCAGTCATGAACTGGACTGGTCAATTAAGAATTGGACTGGTCAGTCATGAATTGGACTGGTCAGTCAAGAAATTGGACTGGTCAGTCAAGAAATTGGACTGGTCAGTCAAGAAATTGGACTGGTCAGTCAAAAAATTGGACTAGACAGTCAAGAACTGGACTGGTCTGTCATGAATTGGACTGGTCAATCAAGAATTGGACTGGTCAATCAAGAATTGGACTGGTCAATCAAGAACTGGACTGTTGGTCAGTCCCCCACAGGCCTGCAATCGACATGGACATCCACTTTGCTAGCATCTTGGACTGTGATGAACTCCCATGAGAATTTGTCAGCAGAGCCATTAATGTTGCTTCATATACAGAGCTACACTGTTGGATTTACATGCACATGTAACCATTCTGTAAGTCCCTTCTTTGACTGGGCGCATTAGTTCTGCTAAGATCCTAAAGAGGCCAAATCCTGATCTCATGAATGAATGATTTATGGAATAAAAGTTTTGATGGCAAAGGATTTTGATTCCGCCTTACCGCAAACCAGACTTTTGTGCCGCATAAGTTGGAGGTAGGCCACATCGGTTTGAAGAAACGTGCCAGGGTGATCCCAATGCTCGCGAATCCGATCCATGCAATCACCATCAGAGATGCTTTTGGGGTCGGAGAAAAAGAGCAAGTGGCATTTAAAAGTTGTATACACCATTAATAAAAATGCTCAAATAATCATCTTAAACATTACCCGTGTTTTGCACTACTTCACAGGTATAGTTTCCAGCAAATTATACCCAAATCCCAGCAGCTAGTAGTCCCGCTGCTAAAAACCACTAGCCTCGGACTAGCAGACTAGTGTTAATTTCGAGTCCTGATGTATTTGGTGAGCAATGTATCAGAGGTGAAGGGCCCCTTTCACTGCTACCCAGAGTTCCACTGCTTACCATGAGCCTTCCGTAACGTCGACCCATCACTCCCAGCTATGGGTGCAAATTTGTTTAGCTTTGAAGTGCTCCCTGCAGCAACCCGAGTTGAATGCCGATTGCCCTGGATGGTCCCTGGAAAAAAATAAATAAATAAAATTATGAATTCTACAGGGTTCAAAGAATACAAGAACATAAAGGCACCTAGAATATGTCTATTCTCCCTAACTATCCCAAAACCTCCAAGATCCATACCCTGATTTGGATGGATTCAGTACTCCACAATGAAGCCCAGCATTTTGTTGGATTCAGAACTGTGTATAGCCAAGCCATGGATACTTTGCATTTGCCACTAGATCAATTCCATCACAGTCCAACAATTGGGTACCTTTTTACTGCATGTTGATAGATTTTGGCCGATTTGGGATGTTTTTTTAGCCAAAATTCACAGGGGGTTAGAGTTAAAGTCAGTTTTATGGCCACTGAAAACAAGTGTGCTATGCATGGGATTGAAAATTTAACACATTGTTTTGTGGTCAAATCTTACCATCGGCATTTATGGTATTTCCAACAGCTAACAGGATGAAGTATTCATTGTCTCCACTTATGTTATAGAACGTTTTGTCGTCTTCTAGATTGGGTGCTCTTGTAAACTGACACATTATCATGTTGTTTTGAAAGGTCGCTGATTCTGTGACGATAGTGTTCTGTACAGATATAGGTGGGAAAACAAGAGTTTGATAAACACATTGCAAATAATGGTCATGGTAGACACATCTAAAGATGATACTGGCAAAACAGAGTACATGCATGCTTTACTTGATTGGAATCAAGATATAAAGGTAAGTAAAGTACTGCTACATGACTTGTAGCTTTTTTTTTTAGTATGAGTACGAGTATGATATGAGTATGATATGAGTACGTGTACGAGTATGATATGAATACGAGTACGAGTATGATATGAGTACGAGTACGAGTATGATATGAGTATGAGTGTGATGATGATATGCAGTATGATGATATGAGTAATGCAGTGCAGCGATATGAGTGAGTACAAGTGCAGTGTGATATGAATACGGTATGATATGATGCATGAGTATGATGTGAATGATGCGGTATGATATAAGTATGAGTACCAGTACGATGTGTACGAGTACGAGTATGATATGAGTCTGGTACGATATGAGTGATGCGAGTGCGATGCGAGTACCAGTGCGAGTGCGATGTGAGTGCGTGCAGTGCGATATGAATCAGTGCGATGTGAGTACAGTATGATCAGTCTGGTATGATATGAGTACGAGTACAAGTATGATATGAGTACAAGTATGATATGAGTACGAGTACAAGTACGAGTACGAGTACGAGTACGAGTATGATATGAGTACGAGTACGATATGAGTACAGAAAAATGTATGAGTTTGACAACTCTAAGTAACGACCGTTTGTGGGGCACCATATGTAGAAATTCTCTTTTGAGTAGTAAATAGTTCTGAAAAAACCAGTTGGTTACAACTCAAGGTTTTACAACTCGACGGGTTCTTGTCAGAACTACTTACTACTCAAAAGAGAATTTCTATAGAGTGTCACCGCAAACAGTCTTTTAATACTATCCTTTTCACCATGCAAAGCTACAAGTCTTACAACAACTCTGTTAAATGTAGTTGCAGTGGAGTACTGTGTTATGAGTACGAGTACTCCATTTCTGCTATACTTACAGCAGGTATAGTTCTTGACTGTGAATTTAGACCACCTGACTGCACGTTTTCTGATCTTCTCACCTCCATGTCGCTGGTGCATGCGTACACATCAGCGGGACTCTGAAGAAATGAAGAAAAAACACTTCATATTGGCAACAGCTTAAAAATAATAATATAAACCAAATCTTATATAATGCATATCATCGAGAGGTCCCTCACGAAAAAAAAAAAAAATGCAGAAAGAAATACATTTCCTTGGAATCGGAGTTCTAGTTTTACTGTTTCTGCTGCATAAATGAGCCAGTAATTTTCAGTCACTGTGTGCATCTTAAACTCGGACACCACTTCCATGCCTTGTTGAAAGTCTGCTCTGATCGTGATGATACTGTCCGTTTAATATTCCACTTCATGAGACAAAATTCCACATTAGACTGAATACGAAAAATAAGATTTTTCACTTTTTTCCCCATTAACCTTAACTCCCTAGACAACAAAGCCAGTTGGAGGATTTTGAAGGATTTTTATTGTTTTAATACAATGCCTAGGGAGTTAGGGTTAACCAAGGGTGTGATTTGACAAAAGTAAAAAATCCTGAAAAATGGAGGATTTACAGACTCTCCACATCCCCACAAACAAGTAACTAGAGGTTTGGACACAATACAGGCTACTTCTTTCTTTCCTTGGTGGCTACTTCTCTTCTTACAGGAAAATTTTAAAGCAAAAAGAGATTTGTAAAAAAATCCTGAAATCAGGAAAACTCCTGAGAAATGACAGGCCTGATTAACAAGACAATGTATTGTATAAGCCCATACTTTCACAGGTTGTTTTCTGTACAATTCTCTTGGTTCTTATTTTGTTTTAAACAGACATTTTACCCAAAGTGGACCCTGGCTGTAATACCAGAAGAAACCTACCATTCCACTGGTAGTAGCGGCTGGTCTGAGGCCAAACGCTACCCATCCTATGCCCTCGGATCTCTGTCCCATCAGAGTAAATCGAAACAGACCGTTCTGAAGAGTTTGCCATGTGACGTATGCCGTGCAGTCGCTACCAGTACAACCATTCGGGTTTCGAAAGCAGCCTTTCGTTTCATCACAGCCGGTTAACTGTATTTCAGAGTCAAAATGCATATAAACATCTTATACACGCAGGTTGATGAAAGTCTTGCGTCGGGTGATAAACAATTGATTGGATTATGAAGCACTGTATACTCAGTGCTTTCTGAGTGTCTGTGTAAAGCATTTCATATGATGTGAAATTCATTAACCCTAACTCCCTAGGCCCATTTGCTTACACATAACCTGAATCCTTCCTAACTCCCTAGGCCCATTTGCTTACACATAACCTGAATCCTTCCTAACTCCCTAGGTCCATTTGCTTACACACAACCTGAATCCTCCCTAACTCCCTAGGCCCATTTGCTTACACATAACCTGAATCCTTCCTAACTCCCTAGGTCCATTTGCTTACACATAACCTGAATCCTTCCTAATTCCCTAGGTCCATTTGCTTACACACAACCTGAATCCTCCAATATTTCAATACATTAACCCTAACCTTCCCAAATCCTCTAAAATTCTCTTTGCTAAAGTGAAGGATTTTGAAGGATTGAGATTACATGCTACATGCTCTTTGCTAAAGTGAAGGATTTTGGAGGATTGAGGTTATTAGGCATCCTTGCCTTTCCATGGTACATGTACATCCATGTTTGTTGTAGTGATTGCAAGGTCAGTGCTTGGGTGAGTGGACACTGTTTATTGCTCCATGCATGCAGGGATGGTCCCTGGCCATGTACATGTATCACAGATTAAAAACACATGTGTGCATACATGTCATGTGCTTGCTTTACTACTGAAGGATTTTGGAGGATTCAGGTTATGTGTAAGCAAATGGGCCTAGGGAGTTAGGGTTAAAAAAAATCTTAAAGTATAGAACTGAAACAAAAAACAAAAATATCTCCCAATCACCCTTAATGTATCAAACCAAATATATGCCCTTAACAAAATACCCCCTCGTGAATTTATTTTCTTTAAATATCCCCAAACATAATTTTCCCCCTCACAAAAAACAAAAATAAAATTAACTCTTCCAAACAGGCTAACACCCTCGGAAATCAAAATCAAAATATCCTTCAAACATAATATGACACATGTACATCAAAACAAAAATACCCCCCCCCCCCCCCCCCCCCCCCACTCCCAAAAATAAAAATAAATACCCCAAAACAAGAGTACCTGAGTATCAGTTGATGAGGTGACCGGTAACATCGACCCAACTATGGGTGCAAATTTGTTTAGCTTTGAAGCGCTCCCTGCAGCAACCCGAGTTGAATGCTGATTGGCTTGGATGGACCCTGGAAAAAAATAAATAAATAAAATTATGAATTATGCAGGGTTCGACCAAATACCAGTTAAAAAGGTCAGAATCTCAAAGAATACGAGAACATAAAGGCACCCAGAATACGTCTATTCTCCCTAACTATCCCAAAACCTCCAAGATCTATACCCTGATTTGGATGGATTCAGTACTTTACAATGAAGCCTAGCGCTTTGTTGGATTCAGGACTGTGTATAGCCAAGCCATGGATACTTTGCATTTGCCACTATACCAATTCCATCACAGTCCAACAATTGGGGTACCTTTTTACTGCATGTTGATAGATTTTGGCCGATTTGGGATGTTTTTTAGCCAAAATTCACAGGGGGTTAGAGTTAAGTCAGTTTTACGGCCACTGAAAACAAGTGTGCTATGCACGGGATTGAAAATTTAACACATTTTTTTGTGGTCAAATCTTACCATCGGCATTTATGGTATTTCCAACAGCTAACAGGATAAAGTATTCATTGTCTCCGCTTATGTTATAGAACGCACTGTCGCCTTCTATATTGGATACTCTTGTAAACTGACACATTATCATGTTGTTTTGAAAGGTCGCTGATTCTGTGACGATAGTGTTCTGTACAGATATAGGTGGGAAACCAAGAGTTTGATAAACACAGTGCAAATGGTCATGGTAGACGCATCTAAAGATGATACTGGCAAAACAGAGTACATGCAAGCTTTACTTGATTGGAATCAAGATACAAAGGGAAGTCAAGTACTGCTACACGACTTGTAGCTGAGTACTTTTTTATGAGTACGCGTACGAGTATGATATGAGTACAGAAAAATGTATGAGTTTGACAACTCTAAATAACGACTGTTTACGGTGACACCATGTAGAAATTCTCTTTTGAGAAATAAATAGTTCTGTAGCTGAGTACTTTTTTTATGAGTACGAGTACGAGTATGAATACAGAAAAATGTAAGAGTAGGACAACTATGTAACGACCGTTTGCGGGGCACCATATGTAGAAATTCTTTTTTGAGTAGTAAATAGTTCTGAAAAAAAAACCAGTTGGTTACAACTTGAGGTTTTACAACTCGACGGGTTCTTGTCAGAACTACTTACTACTCAAAAGAGAATTTCTATAGAGTGTCACCACAAACAGTCTTTACTTATCCTTTTCACCATGCAAAGCTACAAGTCTTACAACAACTCTGTTAAATGTAGTTGCAGTCGATCGAGTACTATGTCATTGAAAATTGTACTCAAGTACGAGTATGAGTACGAGTACTCCATTTCTGCTATACTTACAGCAGGTATAGTTCTTGGCTGTGAATTTAGACCGCCTGACTGTACGTTTTCTGATCTTCTCACCTCCATGTTGCTGGTGCATGCATACACATCAGCGGGACTCTGAAGAAATGAAGAAATGAAGAAAAAAAACTTCATATTGGCAACAGCTTAAAAATAATAATATAAACCAAATCTTATATATTGCATATCATCGAGAGGTCCCTCACAATTTTTTTTTTTAAATGCAGAAAGAAATACATTTCCTTGGAATCGGAGTTCTAGTTTTACTGTTTCTGCTGCATAAATGAGCCAGTAATTTTCAGTCACTGTGTGCATCTTAAACTTGGACACCACTTCCATGCCTTGTTGAAAGTCTGCTCTGATCAGGATGATATTGTCCGTTTAATATTCCACTTCATGAGACAAAATTCCACATTAGACTGAATACGAAAAATAAGATTTTTCACTTTTTTCCCCATTAACCTTAACTCCCTAGACAACAAAGCCAGTTGGAGGATTTTGAAGGATTTTTATTGTTTTAATACAATGCCTAGGGAGTTAGGGTTAACCAAGGGTGTGATTTGACAAAAGTAAAAAATCCTGAAAAATGGAGGATTTACAGACTCTCCACATCCCCACAAACAAGTAACTAGAGGTTTGGACACAATACAGGCTACTTCTTTCTT
This sequence comes from Zoroaster sp. YZ-2022, assembly GCA_029582265.1. Lineage (NCBI taxonomy): Eukaryota > Metazoa > Echinodermata > Asteroidea > Forcipulatida > Zoroasteridae > Zoroaster > Zoroaster sp. YZ-2022. The sequence continues at coordinate 35,891,651 of CM055825.1, forward strand.
TCCTTGGTGGCTACTTCTCTTCTTACAGGAAAATTTTAAAGCAAAAAGAGATTTGTAAAAAAATCCTGAAATCAGGAAAACTCCTGAGAAATGACAGGCCTGATTAACAAGACAATGTATTGTATAAGCCCATACTTTCACAGGTTGTTTTCTGTACAATTCTCTTGGTTCTTATTTTGTTTTAAACAGACATTTTACCAAAAGTAAACCCTGGCTGTACGTAATACCAGAAGAAACCTACCATTCCATTGGTAGTAGCGGCTGGTCTGAGGCCAAACGCTACCCATCCTATGCCATCGGATCTCTGTCCCATCAGAGTAAATCGAAACAGACCGTTCTGAAGAGTTTGCCATGTGACGTATGCCGTGCAGTCGCTACCAGTACAACCATTCGGGTTTCGAAAGCAGCCTTTCGTTTCATCACAGCCGGTTAACTGTATTTCAGAGTCAAAATGCATATAAACATCTTATACACGTAGGTTGATGAAAGTCTTACGTTGGGTGATAAACAATTGATTGGATTATGAAGCACTGTATACTCAGTGCTTTCTGAGTGTCTGTGTAAAGCATTTCATATGATGTGAAATTCATTAACCCTAACTCCCTAGGTCCATTTGCTTACACACAACCTGAATCCTTCCTAACTCCCTAGGCCCATTTGCTTACACATAACCTGAATCCTTCCTAACTCCCTAGGCCCATTTGCTTACACATAACCTGAATCCTTCCTAACTCCCTAGGTCCATTTGCTTACACACAACCTGAATCCTCCAATATTTCAATACATAACATTAACCCTAACCTTCCCAAATCCTCCAAAATTCTCTTTGCTAAAGTGAAGGAGGATTTTGGAGGATTGAGGTTATTAGGCATCCTTGCCTTTCCATGGTACATGTACATCCATGTATGTTGTAATGATTGCAAGGTCAGTGCTTAGGTGAGTGGACACTGTTTATTGCTCCATGCATGCACGGAGGGTCCCTGGCCATGTATCACAGATTAGAAACACGTGTGTGCATACATGTCATGTGCTTGCTTTACAGACAATACTGAAGTATTTTGGAGGATTCAGGTTATGTGTAAGCAAATGGGGCAAGGGAGTTAGGGTTAAAAAAATAAAAATAAAAAATAAAAATCTCCCAATCACCCTTAACGTATCAAACCAAATATATGCCCTTAACAAAATACCCCCTCGTGAATTTGTTTTCTTTAAATATCCCTCAACATGATTTTCCCCCTCACAAAAATAAAATTAAAAATCTTCCAAACAGGCTAACCCCCTCGGAAATCAAAATCAAAATATCCTTCAAACATAATATGACACATGTACATCAAAACAAACATATCCCCCCCTCCCAGAAATTTAAAAAAAAATACCCCAAAACAAGAGTACCTGGGTATCAGGAGATAAGGTGACCGGTGGCATGGGATTAGTGACTGGTGGTGAAACAGCTACTGCTGATAACTTTGAGGCAACCGGGTTATACCAACGATCTGTATGCCGATTTCCCGCGATGGATCCTGAAAGAATGACATTTTAAAGCCCTGTGTGAGAATTCTGAACAGGCCTCCCCGTGCCTAATATACCAAATAAAGGTTTTTTAAATATTTTTAAAAGCAAAATATAGGTTATTATAGATTTATTATAGATTATAGATTTATAGATGTCCCGTGACTATGCAGTGTTAAGTAAGCCTGGACTAAGAGTTAAATTTACTAAAAGTCGTTGTTAAGAGTAATGCCAGTATGTTAACGGTCACCCTTATTATTTCAAATCAATCATCCCTACAAACGAAAAAAAAAAAAAAAAAATCACCAGTGTAAGCAGCATTTATGCTCATGTAGGGGCCACTGTTTAGATGCTATTCGTTGTTCACAAAAATACAAAGCTTCCACGGTGTGCCCCGCACTATGCTTAAAAAGCCTCCGAACTGATTTTGTACTATGTACATATGTATTTTTTGAGTTCATGCTTTGATCTGCAGACTGTGCGTGCATTGTGCACGAGGTTGTAATTCAAGATCCCAGTATCACGTGCCCATTTCCGCATGTTGTGATTGGATAGATTTGCATAGTTGCTATTTTATTATTTTTCTCATTGGCTGTTCGATCATGAATATGTTCATTATGTTGCATATTCATGATTTATTGGGGTCGATGTTTCACTGAGGTTTCACTGGTGCCTGTCTTTAGAAAAGAAGCACCTTTCTATTGGGTCTGGGAAAGGAAATCAGTGAATCGCTGTTTGGCGCCTGCATTCATGTTATGTTTTGGGTTTTCTGTGATAAACATGCTGACATGTAAACAGGGCGTGTTCAGTGTAGGTGTGTACACCAAAGTTGGATTATAACTTATTATTCCCTGGTCCACATTTTTCATTACGAACAATAAAGGTACTCAAAGAATAGAGCGATCGAGTGGAAAATATGTGCTAGGCACTTTATTGGCGATCGCCAAAAATCTTTCCATATTGGGCGATATGCTAGCTTGTATGTGAGAACCCTCTGTCCTATTTTCCCATGCATTATATTGATTGAATTCACAAGGATGCTAACATTTCTCCTTAGGGCGATCAGAGCATACTGATCGAAACGTCGAGTTGTATCTCAAGTTCTTTTCAGAACTAATTACTACTCAATTGAGAATTTCACGCGGTGTCACTGCAATTAGTCTTACTTATCCTCCTCACCATGCAAAGCTACAAGTTTTACCGATGCTAACATTTGTTTTTAACTCGATCTTATTATTTATAATTCCCATCATTAACCAGTAGATAATTCTTCTAAACACGTTGGCCAAGGCAAAGTGATTTATTCTTCTTCATACAAAATGCAATGTATACAATATTACTCTCAAGTGTTTTAAACATCAGCCAACCCATGAACTAAATAATGGCAAGACTGTTACATATGACGCGGCATGCCTCTGATGTTATCAGCCTTCAGCAGGTAACAGTCACTGCAGTCACAGCCAGCCATCCAGCCAGCCACGTCGGCTTCCTCAAAGTCATTACTCACGAGTACTATTCGCGAATACTACAATGTGTACAACTACCAGCAGTGCCTAGACAAAATGGTGTAATTGGCAGTGTTACTCGCATGAATAGTAGTCACGAATAGTTAGCAAATAGTTCACGAATAGTTGTAGGTATGTTGTCTGTGTGGAAAAACTTCACAGGCGACTCAGGCGGGATTCAAACCCACAACCTCTTATTTACTAGTGCAGACGTCTTAACCTCTTGACCACCGAGCTTGCCTGATGAAGATTGGCCGGCTAGAATCCTATACAGCAGCAGGGGCCGCGATATTTATAGTTTGAGGAAATTCTTGTGTTGGGTGATAAACAATTGATGTTTGTTGTAGTGATTGCAAGGTCAGTGCTTGGGGTCAGTGGACATTGTTAATTGCTCCATGCATGCAGGGAGGGTCCCTGGCCATGTACATGTATCACAGATTAGAAACACATGTGTGCATACATGTCATGTGCTTGCTTTACTTCTGACGGATTATGGAGGATTCGGGTTATGTAAGCAAATGGGCCTAGGGAGTTAGGGTTTTAATTGCCTGATTTGGCTAATGAGGGCAAATTTGTTTAAATATATAATTTTTTTTTTATAATCTTACCATCACCATTTATAGCACTGCCCATGGCCAGCAGGATATAGTATTCATTGTCTCCACTTATGTCAGAGAATGAACTATCACCCACTAAGCTTTCCTTTCTTGTAAACTGACAAGTAATCACGTTATCAGCAAAGGCTATCGATTCTGTGACTACGGTGTTCTGTAATTGTAAAAGAAGTGAAATATACAAATAATATGAACAGAGTTTCCAGACAACAGACGGGCAACAGACGGGCAACAGACGGACAACAGACGGACAACACTATACAGACAATATACAGACAATATATCCTCAATTTACTCTAAATGACGCACCTAAGGCTATATCACCAACTGGACAGTAACTTACAAATGAAATTAGAAGTTTGGTTTCAGTTTGTTTCAGTGAAGGATTCTCTTGTAAAATGCTGAATTTCAATGCGTGATCAGATGCATGGACATCTTGAGCATTGTTTTTTGAGACAAACAGAATTGTGGTCATCAAAAAATTGATGTTGGAATAATGACTGTTAAAGTTGATGGGGGCACATAAAATGTACCCAAGAAGAAAAACAGTTGAATCATGTTTTTTCTTATTCCAGATGGTTGTAAAACTGTTTTTAATCTTGAAAATTAAAATATTATTTTAGATTTTTAAAATAAAATAGATTAATTTGGAGCTCTCAAAACTTTTATTCAATATTCCTGAAAGACCAATAAAATGGAAGGTGGTTAAAATTTTTGCAAAATGTACTTCAAAACTTTGAAATGTGTAAAATGTTGTTAACATTTTGTCAAATAAAATATTTCTTTTCATAACCATGACATTAATATTCTTTTCTCAATAATTTTCCACTACCGATGAAATAAACATCAATGAATTAAGTAGTCTTCGTCATTTCTTCTATAAGGAATGTGTCCATTTTGAGGATCCGTATTTCTTTAAAAGATTTCTTTGCAAATACAAAGCATTCATATATTTTGGTTTCCACAGACAACATAGAACAATAAAATCACAGTTGTTCGTGAAAAAAAATTGAGGTCATGTAAATCCCTTACTATTTTTATCTAGTAAAATCAGTGGATAAACAACTTTTTCTACTTTCACAAGCAATAACTTTCCAGTAAATCATACAATTTCACTATGATTTCTATTTTTGTAACAAGCACGACTTAGATAAGTTTATGCAACCAGTAATACGCTATAGTTTTGTAAGTTTTCTGAGAAATGCTAAGCCAAAGGTAATCGCCATTTCATGAGTGCGGCGAATTACGTACATGGACGATACAGACAATACACAAACAACATACAAACAATATACAGGCAGAAAATATACAGGCAGACAATATACAGACATTATACAGAGTTTACAGACAATATATATGGCTGCCCTTGTTTAATGCAAAGGCGTAAGTGAATTGACATAAAAACTACAAGAGATTATTTTATTTCAACTTGTATGAATCAATTGTGCAAATTAGTTGTAAACATTAAAGTTCACGTTTGTATGACACAGGCTTTACTTGTTAATTAAAAGTCCTTTAACTTAACTTTAACTTAAGGCCTTTAACTTTAACTTAGGCATTTCAGGCAACTGCCTCCACTGACCCCGGTCTTTGTCTTGGTGCCCCATGAAAAGTTCTTAAAGACATTATTGACATTATGGACAAATTGCCTTGCCCACTTTATTGGCAGAGTTTTATTGAATTTTATAAAGCAAATAACATTCACACATTTTGAAAATAAGCAAAACAAAATTGAAAAAAATGAGATACTTACAGCAGGGATTGTTCTGCTCTCTGAATTCAGTGGTGATACATTTTCTGACCTTCTAACCTCTTGGTTCATGGTACATGCGTATACCTCTGCCGGGCTCTGTGTGAACAATGAAACAAAAACATATGAACATTGGTAACGCAGGTCTCGAGGGGACAACATGTTGTTCTCTGTCAAATTCTAAGGATCCTTTGACATGTTGGAGAACCGGATGCTTTTATTTTGATATTTGAACCAGGGTTCAATATATTCACTACTTTCTGGTATCTGGTATCGGACATACACCCAAAGGCGACACAGGTGGGATTTGAACCCACAACCGGGATTCAAACCCATGACCTCCTGCTCACTAGTGCAGATGTCTTAACCTCTCAACTACCAAGCTTGCCCGATCCGGACATGCTGGCTAGAATCCTATAAATAGCAACTGGTACCACTGTATGAATGCAACAAATACCCTTCAAGTATGAATGACCTACTTGAAGTATGAATACACTAAAAGACCTCCTAAAATTGGCATTATCAACAGTTGAGATGGAAGTTACCGCATTTCACCATTCCGTTGAAAACATTCGACGGTCTCAGACCAAAAGCCACCCAACCTAGACCAGCCGATCTCTCCGCCTCAAAGCGGAAAAGACCGCCAGCAATCGGCTCCCATGTCACATATGCCATACAGTCACTACCAGTGCATGTTGTAGGTTGTTTAAAGCAGCCTTTCGTTACTCCACAGCCAGTCAACTAGATTTCATGGTCAAAATACAAGACATTTTATTACTCTGTGCAAAAATATCATATGAAATTGAACTAATCAGAGTAAAGTAAAGATTGTTTGCGGTGACACCATATGAAAATACTTGCTTGAGTAGTAAACACTTCTAAAAGAACTGTTGGTTACATTCTCCTGAAGACGATCAGAGCATACTGATCGAAACGTTTGTAACCAACCGGTTCTTTTCAGAACTATTTACTACTCCAAAGAGAATTTTTCACACAGTGTCACCACAAACAGTCTTCACTTAATCCTTTTACCATGCAAAGCTACAAGTCTTACTAATCAGAGTGAGGAAAGTTTTATGCAAGGCTGACTGGAGCACTTCGTAAGTGTGTCATGTTTCCCCACTTTCCCAGTTTTATTAGGCTTCACTTTTTTTTAAATATCGGTCATTATTCTTTCTCACAGGCGCGTGGTAAGCTTTTATTTTCTAAAAACATAAGCTCACAAAAAGCATGTCAAGATAGAAACTTTTAGTATTTGCTGTCCCCTCAAAAAAGGGGATTATTTCAATGGAGAGGGAGGGGGTTTGGTATCCGTCATGCTTTTTGGTATCCGTCATGCCTGAATCCTTCCTAACTCCCTAGGCCCACTTGCTTACACATAACCTGAATCCTCCCTAACTCCCTAGGCCCATTTGCTTACACATAACCTGAATCCTTCCTAACTCCCTAGGCCCACTTGCTTACACATAACCTGAATCCTCCCTAACTCCCTAGGCCCATTTGCTTACACATAACCTGAATCCTCCCTAACTCCCTAGGCCCATTTGCTTACACATAACCTGAATCCTTCCTAACTCCCTAGGCCCACTTGCTTACACATAACCTGAATCCTCCCTAACTCCCTAGGCCCATTTGCTTACACATAACCTGAATCCTTCCTAACTCCCTAGGCCCACTTGCTTACACATAACCTGAATCCTCCCTAACTCCCTAGGCCCATTTGCTTACACATAACCTGAATCCTCCCTAACTCCCTAGGCCCATTTGCTTACACATAACCTGAATCCTTCCTAACTCCCTAGGCCCATTTGCTTACACATAACCTGAATCCTCCCTAACTCCCTAGGCCCATTTGCTTACACATAACCTGAATCCTTCCTAACTCCCTAGGCCCATTTGCTTACACATAACCTGAATCCTTCCTAACTCCCTAGGCCCATTTGCTTACACATAACCTGAATCCTTCCTAACTCCCTAGGCCCATTTGCTTACACATAACCTGAATCCTCCCTAACTCCCTAGGCCCATTTGCTTACACATAACCTGAATCCTTCCTAACTCCCTAGGCCCACTTGCTTACACATAACCTGAATCCTCCCTAACTCCCTAGGCCCATTTGCTTACACATAACCTGAATCCTCCCTAACTCCCTAGGCCCATTTGCTTACACATAACCTGAATCCTTCCTAACTCCCTAGGCCCATTTGCTTACACATAACCTGAATCCTCCCTAACTCCCTAGGCCCATTTGCTTACACATAACCTGAATCCTTCCTAACTCCCTAGGCCCATTTGCTTACACATAACCTGAATCCTTCCTAACTCCCTAGGCCCATTTGCTTACACATAACCTGAATCCTTCCTAACTCCCTAGGCCCATTTGCTTACACATAACCTGAATCCTCCCTAACTCCCTAGGCCCATTTGCTTACACATAACCTGAATCCTTCCTAACTCCCTAGGCCCATTTGCTTACACATAACCTGAATCCTTCCTAACTCCCTAGGCCCATTTGCTTACACATAACCTGAATCCTTCCTAACTCCCTAGGCCCATTTGCTTACACATAACCTGAATCCTTCCTAACTCCCTAGGCCCATTTGCTTACACATAACCTGAATCCTCGCTAACTCCCTAGGCCCATTTGCTTACACATAACCTGAATCCTTCCTAACTCCCTAGGCCCATTTGCTTACACATAACCTGAATCCTCCCTAACTCCCTAGGCCCATTTGCTTACACATAACCTGAATCCTTCCTAACTCCCTAGGCCCATTTGCTTACACATAACCTGAATCCTTCCTAACTCCCTAGGCCCATTTGCTTACACATAACCTGAATCCTTCCTAACTCCCTAGGCCCATTTGCTTACACATAACCTGAATCCTTCCTAACTCCCTAGGCCCATTTGCTTACACATAACCTGAATCCTCCCTAACTCCCTAGGCCCATTTGCTTACACATAACCTGAATCCTTCCTAACTCCCTAGGCCCATTTGCTTACACATAACCTGAATCCTTCCTAACTCCCTAGGCCCATTTGCTTACACATAACCTGAATCCTTCCTAACTCCCTAGGCCCATTTGCTTACACATAACCTGAATCCTTCCTAACTCCCTAGGCCCATTTGCTTACACATAACCTGAATCCTTGCTACATGTAACTCCCTAGGCCCATTTGCTTACACATAACCTGAATCCTTCCTAACTCCCTAGGCCCATTTGCTTACACATAACCTGAATCCTCCCTAACTCCCTAGGCCCATTTGCTTACACATAACCTGAATCCTCCCTAACTCCCTAGGCCCATTTGCTTACACATAACCTGAATCCTTCCTAACTCCCTTGGCCCATTTGCTTACACATAACCTGAATCCTTCCTAACTCCCTAGGCCCACTTGCTTACACATAACCTGAATCCTCCCTAACTCCCTAGGCCCATTTGCTTACACATAACCTGAATCCTTCCTAACTCCCTAGGCCCACTTGCTTACACATAACCTGAATCCTCCCTAACTCCCTAGGCCCATTTGCTTACACATAACCTGAATCCTCCCTAACTCCCTAGGCCCATTTGCTTACACATAACCTGAATCCTTCCTAACTCCCTAGGCCCACTTGCTTACACATAACCTGAATCCTCCCTAACTCCCTAGGCCCATTTGCTTACACATAACCTGAATCCTTCCTAACTCCCTAGGCCCACTTGCTTACACATAACCTGAATCCTACCTAACTCCCTAGGCCCATTTGCTTACACATAACCTGAATCCTCCCTAACTCCCTAGGCCCATTTGCTTACACATAACCTGAATCCTTCCTAACTCCCTAGGCCCATTTGCTTACACATAACCTGAATCCTCCCTAACTCCCTAGGCCCATTTGCTTACACATAACCTGAATCCTTCCTAACTCCCTAGGCCCATTTGCTTACACATAACCTGAATCCTTCCTAACTCCCTAGGCCCATTTGCTTACACATAACCTGAATCCTTCCTAACTCCCTAGGCCCATTTGCTTACACATAACCTGAATCCTCCCTAACTCCCTAGGCCCATTTGCTTACACATAACCTGAATCCTTCCTAACTCCCTAGGCCCATTTGCTTACACATAACCTGAATCCTTCCTAACTCCCTAGGCCCATTTGCTTACACATAACCTGAATCCTTGCTAACTCCCTAGGCCCATTTGCTTACACATAACCTGAATCCTTGCTAACTCCCTAGGCCCATTTGCTTACACATAACCTGAATCCTTCCTAACTCCCTAGGCCCACTTGCTTACACATAACCTGAATCCTCCCTAACTCCCTAGGCCCATTTGCTTACACATAACCTGAATCCTTCCTAACTCCCTAGGCCCATTTGCTTACACATAACCTGAATCCTTCCTAACTCCCTAGGCCCACTTGCTTACACATAACCTGAATCCTTCCTAACTCCCTAGGCCCATTTGCTTACACATAACCTGAATCCTTCCTAACTCCCTAGGCCCATTTGCTTACACATAACCTGAATCCTTCCTAACTCCCTAGGCCCATTTGCTTACACATAACCTGAATCCTTCCTAACTCCCTAGGCCCATTTGCTTACACATAACCTGAATCCTTCCTAACTCCCTAGGCCCATTTGCTTACACATAACCTGAATCCTTCCTAACTCCCTAGGCCCATTTGCTTACACATAACCTGAATCCTTCCTAACTCCCTAGGCCCATTTGCTTACACATAACCTGAATCCTTCCTAACTCCCTAGGCCCATTTGCTTACACATAACCTGAATCCTTCCTAACTCCCTAGGCCCATTTGCTTACACATAACCTGAATCCTTCCTAACTCCCTAGGCCCATTTGCTTACACATAACCTGAATCCTTCCTAACTCCCTAGGCCCATTTGCTTACACATAACCTGAATCCTTCCTAACTCCCTAGGCCCACTTGCTTACACATAACCTGAATCCTCCCTAACTCCCTAGGCCCATTTGCTTACACATAACCTGAATCCTTCCTAACTCCCTAGGCCCACTTGCTTACACATAACCTGAATCCTCCCTAACTCCCTAGGCCCATTTGCTTACACATAACCTGAATCCTCCCTAACTCCCTAGGCCCATTTGCTTACACATAACCTGAATCCTTCCTAACTCCCTAGGCCCATTTGCTTACACATAACCTGAATCCTCCCTAACTCCCTAGGCCCATTTGCTTACACATAACCTGAATCCTTCCTAACTCCCTAGGCCCATTTGCTTACACATAACCTGAATCCTTCCTAACTCCCTAGGCCCATTTGCTTACACATAACCTGAATCCTTCCTAACTCCCTAGGCCCATTTGCTTACACATAACCTGAATCCTCCCTAACTCCCTAGGCCCATTTGCTTACATAACCTGAATCCTTCCTAACTCCCTAGGCCCATTTGCTTACACATAACCTGAATCCTTCCTAACTCCCTAGGCCCATTTGCTTACACATAACCTGAATCCTCCCTAACTCCCTAGGCCCATTTGCTTACACATAACCTGAATCCTTCCTAACTCCCTAGGCCCATTTGCTTACACATAACCTGAATCCTTCCTAACTCCCTAGGCCCATTTGCTTACACATAACCTGAATCCTCCCTAACTCCCTAGGCCCATTTGCTTACACATAACCTGAATCCTTCCTAACTCCCTAGGCCCATTTGCTTACACATAACCTGAATCCTCGCTAACTCCCTAGGCCCATTTGCTTACACATAACCTGAATCCTCCCTAACTCCCTAAGCCCATTTGCTTACACATAACCTGAATCCTCCCTAACTCCCTAGGCCCATTTGCTTACACATAACCTGAATCCTTCCTAACTCCCTAGGCCCATTTGCTTACACATAACCTGAATCCTTCCTAACTCCCTAGGCCCATTTGCTTACACATAACCTGAATCCTTCCTAACTCCCTAGGCCCATTTGCTTACACATAACCTGAATCCTTCCTAACTCCCTAGGCCCATTTGCTTACACATAACCTGAATCCTTCCTAACTCCCTAGGCCCATTTGCTTACACATAACCTGAATCCTTCCTAACTCCCTAGGCCCATTTGCTTACACATAACCTGAATCCTTCCTAATTCCCTAGGCCCATTTGCTTACACATAACCTGAATCCTTCCTAACTCCCTAGGCCCATTTGCTTACACATAACCTGAATCCTTCCTAACTCCCTAGGCCCATTTGCTTACACATAACCTGAATCCTTCCTAACTCCCTAGGCCCATTTGCTTACACATAACCTGAATCCTTCCTAACTCCCTAGGCCCACTTGCTTACACATAACCTGAATCCTTCCTAACTCCCTAGGCCCATTTGCTTACACATAACCTGAATCCTTCCTAACTCCCTAGGCCCATTTGCTTACACATAACCTGAATCCTTCCTAACTCCCTAGGCCCACTTGCTTACACATAACCTGAATCCTTCCTAACTCCCTAGGCCCATTTGCTTACACATAACCTGAATCCTTCCTAACTCCCTAGGCCCATTTGCTTACACATAACCTGAATCCTTCCTAACTCCCTAGGCCCATTTGCTTACACATAACCTGAATCCTTCCTAACTCCCTAGGCCCATTTGCTTACACATAACCTGAATCCTTCCTAACTCCCTAGGCCCATTTGCTTACACATAACCTGAATCCTTCCTAACTCCCTAGGCCCATTTGCTTACACATAACCTGAATCCTTCCTAACTCCCTAGGCCCATTTGCTTACACATAACCTGAATCCTTCCTAACTCCCTAGGCCCATTTGCTTACACATAACCTGAATCCTTCCTAACTCCCTAGGCCCATTTGCTTACACATAACCTGAATCCTTCCTAACTGCCTAGGCCCATTTGCTTACACATAACCTGAATCCTTCCTAACTCCCTAGGCCCATTTGCTTACACATAACCTGAATCCTTCCTAACTCCCTAGGCCCATTTGCTTACACATAACCTGAATCTCCCTAACTCCCTAGGCCCATTTGCTTACACATAACCTGAATCCTCCAATATTTCAATACATAACATTAACCCTAACCTTCCCAAATCCTCTAAAATTCTCTTTGCTAAAGTGAAGGATTTTGAAGGATTGAGGTTACATGCTACATTGCTAAAGTGAAGGATTTTGGAGGATTGAGGTTATTAGGCATCCTTGCCTTTCCATGGTACATGTACATCCATGTATGTTGTAATGATTGCAAGGTCAGTGCTTACATGTAGGTGAGTGGACACTGTTTATTGCTCCATGCATGCACGGTGGGTCCCTGGCCATGTATCACAGATTAGAAACACGTGTGTGCATACATGTCATGTGCTTGCTTTACAGACAATACTGAAGTATTTTGGAGGATTCAGGTTATGTGTAAGCAAATGGGCCAAGGGAGTTAGGGTTAAAAAAAAAAAAAAAAAAAATCTCCCAATCACCCTTAACGTATCAAACCAAATATATGCCCTTAACAAAATACCCCCTCGTGAATTTTTGTTCTTTAAATATCCCTAAACATGATTTTCCCCCTCACAAAAATAAAATTAAAAATCTTCCAAACAGGCTAACCCCCTCGGAAATCAAAATCAAAATATCCTTCAAACATAATATGACACATGTACATCAAAACAAACATATCCCCCCCTCCCAGAAATTAAAAAAAAAATACCCCAAAACAAGAGTACCTGGGTATCAGGAGATAAGGTGACCGGTGGCATGGGATTAGTGACTGGTGGTGAAACAGCTACTGCTGATAACTTTGAGGCAACCGGGTTATACCAACGATCTGTATGCCGGTTTCCCGCGATGGATCCTGAAAGAATGACATTTTAAAGCCCTGTGTGAGAATTCTGAACAGGCCTCCCCGTGCCTAATATACCAAATAAAGGTTTTTTAAATATTTTTAAAAGCAAAATATAGGTTATTATAGATTTATTATAGATTATAGATTTATAGATGTCCCGTGACTATGCAGTGTTAAGTAAGCCTGGACTAAGAGTTAAATTTACTAAAAGTCGTTGTTAAGAGTAATGCCAGTATGTTAACGGTCACCCTTATTATTTCAAATCAATCATCCCTACAAACGAAACAAAACAAAAAAAATCACCAGTGTAAGCAGCATTTATGCTCATGTTGGGACCACTGTTTAGATGCTATTCGTTGTTCACAAAAATACAAAGCTTCCACGGTGTGCCCCGCACTATGCTTAAAAAGCCTCCGAACTGATTTTGTACTATGTACATATGTATTTTTGAGTTCATGTTTTGAGCTGCAGACTGTGCGTGCATTGTGCACGAGGTTGTAATTCAAGATCCCAGTATCACGTGCCCATTTCCGCACGTTGTGATTGGATAGATTTGCATAGTTGCTATTTTATTATTTTTCTCATTGGCTGTTCGATCATGAATATGTTCATTATGTTGCATATTCATGATTTATTGGGGTCGATGTTTCACTGTGGTTTCACTGGTGCCTGTCTTTAGAAAAGAAGCACCTTTCTATTGGGTCTGGGAAAGGAAATCAGTGAATCGCTGTTTGGCGCCTGCATTCATGTTATGTTTTGGGTTTTCTGTGATAAACATGCTGACATGTAAACAGGGCGTGTTCAGTGTAGGTGTGTACACCAAAGTTGGATTATAACTTATTATTCCCTTGTCCACATTTTTCATTACGAACAATAAAGGTACTCAAAGAATAGAGCGTATCGAGTGGAAAATATGTGCTAGGCAATTTTGGTTGGCGTATCGGCCAAAAATCTTTCCATATTGGGCCGATATGCTAGCTTGTATGTGAGAACCCTCTGTCCTATTTTCCCATGCATTATATTGATTGAATTCACAAGGATGCTAACATTTCTCCTGAGGGCGATCAGAGCATACTGATCGAAACGTCGAGTTGTATCTCAAGTTCTTTTCAGAACTAATTACTACTCAATTGAGAATTTCACGCGGTGTCACCGCAATTAGTCTTACTTATCCTCCTCACCATGCAAAGCTACAAGTTTTACCGATGCTAACATTTGTTTTTAACTCGATCTTATTATTTATAATTCCCATCATTAACCAGTAGATAATTCTTCTAAACACGTTGGCCAAGGCAAAGTGATTTATTCTTCTTCATACAAAATGCAATGTATACAATATTACTCTCAAGTGTTTTAAACATCAGCCAACCCATGAACTAAATAATGGCAAGACTGTTACATATGACGGCATGCCTCTGATGTTATCAGCCTTCATTCAGCAGGTAACAGTCACAGCCAGCCATCCAGCCAGCCACGCCGGCTTCCTCAAAGGCATTACTCATGAGTACTATTCACGAATACTACAATGCGTGCAACTACCAGCAGTGCCTAGACAAAATGGTGTAATTGGCAGTGTTACTCGCGAATAGTAGTCACGAATAGTTAGCAAATAGTTCACGAATAGTTGTAGGCATGTTGTCTGTGTGGAAAAACTTCACAGGCGACTCAGGTGGGATACGACCCACAACCTCCTTCTTACTAGTGCAGACGTCTTAACCTCTTGACCACCGAGCTTGCCCGATGTCGATTGGCTGGCTAGAATCCTATACAGCAGCAGGTGCCGCGATATTTATAGTTTGAGGAAATTCTTGTGTTGGGTGATAAACAATTGATGTTTGTTGTAGTGATTGCAAGGTCAGTGCTTGGGGTCAGTGGACATTGTTAATTGCTCCATGCATGCAGGGAGGTCCCTGGCCATGTACATGTATCACAGATTAGAAACACATGTGTGCATACATGTCATGTGCTTGCTTACTTCTGACGGATTATGGAGGATTCGGGTTATGTGTAAGCAAATGGGCCTAGGGAGTTAGGGTTTTAATTGCCTGATTTGGCTAATGAGGGCAAATTTGTTTAAATATACATGTAGAAATAAATTATTTCTTACCATCACCATTTATAGCACTGCCCATGGCCAGCAGGATATAGTATTCATTGTCTCCACTTATGTCAGAGAATGAACTATCACCCACTAAGCTTTCGTTTCTTGTAAACTGACAAGTAATCACGTTATCAGCAAAGGCTATCGATTCCGTGACTACAGTGTTCTGTAATTGGAAAAGAAGTGAAATATACAAATAATATGAACAGAGTTTCCAGACAACAGGCGGGCAACAGGCGGGCAACAGACGGACAACAGGACGGACAACACTATACAGACAATATACAGACAATATATCCTCAATTTACTCTAAATGACGCACCTAAGGCTATATCACCAACTGGACAGTAACTTACAAATGAAATTAGAAGTTTGGTTTCAGTTTGTTTCAGTGAAGGATTCTCTTGTAAAATGCTGAATTTCAATGCGTGATCAGATGCATGGACATCTTGAGCATTGTTTTTTGAGACAAACAGAATTGTGGTCATCAAAAAATTGATGTTGGAATAATGACTGTTAAAGTTGATGGGGGCACATAAAATGTACCCAAGAAGAAAAACAGTTGAATCATGTTTTTTCTTATTCCAGATGGTTGTAAAACTGTTTTTAATCTTGAAAATTAAAATATTATTTTAGATTTTTAAAATAAAATAGATTAATTTGGAGCTCTCAAAACTTTTATTCAATATTCCTGAAAGACCAATAAAATGGAAGGTGGTTAAAATTTTTGCAAAATGTACTTCAAAACTTTGAAATGTGTAAAAATGCTGTTAACATTTTGTCAAATAAAATATTTCTTTTCATAACCATGACATTAATATTCTTTTTCTCAATAATTTTCCACTACCGATGAAATAAACATCAATGAATTAAGTAGTCTTCGTTCGCTTCTTCTATAAGGAATGTGTCCATTTTGAGGATCCGTATTTCTTTAAAAGATTTCTTTGCAAATACAAAGCATTCATATATTTTGGTTTCCACAGACAACATAGAACAATAAAATCACAGTTGTTCGTGAAAAAAAATTGAGGTCATGTAAATCCCTTACTATTTTTATCTAGTAAAATCAGTGGATAAACAACTTTTTCTACTTTCACAAGCAATAACTTTCCAGTAAATCATACAATTTCACTATGATTTCTATTTTTGTAACAAGCACGACTTAGATAAGTTTATGCAACCAGTAATACGCTATAGTTTTGTAAGTTTTCTGAGAAATGCTAAGCCAAAGGTAAGTGCGTCATTTCATGAGTGCGGCGAATTACGTACATGGACGATACAGACAATACACAAACAACATACAAACAATATACAGGCAGAAAATATACAGGCAGACAATATACAGACATTATACAGAGTTTACAGACAATATATATGGCTGCCCTTGTTTAATGCAAAGGCGAAGTGAATTGACATAAAAAACTACAAGAGATTATTTTATTTCAACTTGTATGAATCAATTGTGCAAATTAGTTGTAAACATTAAAGTTCACGTTTGTATGACACAGGCTTTACTTGTTAATTAAAAGTCCTTTAACTTAACTTTAACTTAAGGCCTTTAACTTTAACTTAGGCATTTCAGGCAACTGCCTCCACTGACCCCGGTCTTTGTCTTGGTGCCCCATGAAAAGTTCTTAAAGACATTATTGACATTATGGACAAATTGCCTTGCCCACTTTATTGGCAGAGTTTTATTGAATTTTATAAAGCAAATAACATTCACACATTTTGAAAATAAGCAAAACAAAATTGAAAAAAATGAGATACTTACAGCAGGGATTGTTCTGCTCTCTGAATTCAGTGGTGATACATTTTCTGACCTTCTAACCTCTTGGTTCATGGTACATGCGTATACCTCTGCCGGGCTCTGTGTGAACAATGAAACAAAAACATATGAACATTGGTAACGCAGGTCTCGAGGGGACAACATGTTGTTCTCTGTCAAATTCTAAGGATCCTTTGACATGTTGGAGAACCGGATGCTTTTATTTTGATATTTGAACCAGGGTTCAATATATTCACTACTTTCTGGTATCTGGTATCGGACATACACCCAAAGGCGACACAGGTGGGATTTGAACCCACAACCGGGATTCAAACCCATGACCTCCTGCTCACTAGTGCAGATGTCTTAACCTCTCAACCACCGAGCTTGCCTGATCCTGACATGCTGGCTAGAATTCTATAAATAACAACTGGTACCACTGTATGAATGCAACAAATACCCTTCAAGTATGAATGACCTACTTGAAGTACAAATACACTAAAAGACCTCCTAAAATTGGCATTATCAACAGTTGAGATGGAAGTTACCGTGCCCACCATTCCGTTGAAAACATTCGACGGTCTCAGACCAAAAGCCACCCAACCTAGACCAGCCGATCTCTCGCCCTCAAGGCAAAGCGGAAAAGACCGCCAGCAATCGGCTCCCATGTCACATATGCCATACAGTCACTACCAGTGCATGTTGTAGGTTGTTTAAAGCAGCCTTTCGTTACTCCACAGCCAGTCAACTAGATTTCATGGTCAAAATACAAGACATTTTATTACTCTGTGCAAAAATATTATATGAAATTGAACTAATCAGAGTAAAGTAAAGATTGTTTGCGGTGACACCATATGAAAATACTCGTTTGAGTAGTAAACACTTCTAAAAAGAACTGTTGGTTACATTCTCCTGAAGACGATCAGAGCATACTGATCGAAACGTTTGTAACCAACCGGTTCTTTTCAGAACTATTTACTACTCCAAAGAGAATTTTTCACACAGTGTCACCACAAACAGTCTTCACTTAATCCTTTTTACCATGCAAAGCTACAAGTCTTACTAATCAGAGTGAGGAAAGTTTTTTTGCGTTAGGCTGACTGGAGCACTTCGTAAGTGTGTCATGTTTCCCCACTTTCCCAGTTTTATTAGGCTTCACTTTTTTTTAAATATCGGTCATTATTCTTTCTCACAGGCGCGTGGTAAGCTTTTATTTTCTAAAAACATAAGCTCACAAAAAGCATGTCAAGATAGAAACTTTTAGTATTTGCTGTCCCCTCAAAAAAGGGGATTATTTCAATGGAGAGGGAGGGGGTTTGGTATCCGTCATGCTTTTTGGTATCCGTCATGCCTGAATCCTTCCTAACTCCCTAGGCCCACTTGCTTACACATAACCTGAATCCTCCCTAACTCCCTAGGCCCATTTGCTTACACATAACCTGAATCCTTCCTAACTCCCTAGGCCCACTTGCTTACACATAACCTGAATCCTCCCTAACTCCCTAGGCCCATTTGCTTACACATAACCTGAATCCTCCCTAACTCCCTAGGCCCATTTGCTTACACATAACCTGAATCCTTCCTAACTCCCTAGGCCCACTTGCTTACACATAACCTGAATCCTCCCTAACTCCCTAGGCCCATTTGCTTACACATAACCTGAATCCTTCCTAACTCCCTAGGCCCACTTGCTTACACATAACCTGAATCCTCCCTAACTCCCTAGGCCCATTTGCTTACACATAACCTGAATCCTCCCTAACTCCCTAGGCCCATTTGCTTACACATAACCTGAATCCTTCCTAACTCCCTAGGCCCATTTGCTTACACATAACCTGAATCCTCCCTAACTCCCTAGGCCCATTTGCTTACACATAACCTGAATCCTTCCTAACTCCCTAGGCCCATTTGCTTACACATAACCTGAATCCTTCCTAACTCCCTAGGCCCATTTGCTTACACATAACCTGAATCCTTCCTAACTCCCTAGGCCCATTTGCTTACACATAACCTGAATCCTCCCTAACTCCCTAGGCCCATTTGCTTACACATAACCTGAATCCTTCCTAACTCCCTTGGCCCATTTGCTTACACATAACCTGAATCCTTCCTAACTCCCTAGGCCCATTTGCTTACACATAACGTGAATCCTCCCTAACTCCCTAGGCCCATTTGCTTACACATAACCTGAATCCTTCCTAACTCCCTCGGCCCATTTGCTTACACATAACCTGAATCCTTCCTAACTC
This sequence comes from Zoroaster sp. YZ-2022, assembly GCA_029582265.1. Classification (NCBI taxonomy): domain Eukaryota; kingdom Metazoa; phylum Echinodermata; class Asteroidea; order Forcipulatida; family Zoroasteridae; genus Zoroaster; species Zoroaster sp. YZ-2022. Next base: position 35,910,954 of record CM055825.1, read on the forward strand.
CCTAGGCCCATTTGCTTACACATAACCTGAATCCTTCCTAACTCCCTAGGCCCATTTGCTTACACATAACCTGAATCCTTCCTAACTCCCTAGGCCCATTTGCTTACACATAACCTGAATCCTCGCTAACTCCCTAGGCCCATTTGCTTACACATAACCTGAATCCTTCCTAACTCCCTAGGCCCATTTGCTTACACATAACCTGAATCCTCCTAACTCCCTAGGCCCATTTGCTTACACATAACCTGAATCCTTCCTAACTCCCTAGGCCCATTTGCTTACACATAACCTGAATCCTCCCTAACTCCCTAGGCCCATTTGCTTACACATAACCTGAATCCTTCCTAACTCCCTAGGCCCATTTGCTTACACATAACCTGAATCCTTCCTAACTCCCTAGGCCCATTTGCTTACACATAACCTGAATCCTTCCTAACTCCCTAGGCCCATTTGCTTACACATAACCTGAATCCTTCCTAATTCCCTAGGCCCATTTGCTTACACATAACCTGAATCCTTCCTAACTCCCTAGGCCCATTTGCTTACACATAACCTGAATCCTTCCTAACTCCCTAGGCCCATTTGCTTACACATAACCTGAATCCTTCCTAACTCCCTAGGCCCATTTGCTTACACATAACCTGAATCCTTCCTAACTCCCTAGGCCCACTTGCTTACACATAACCTGAATCCTTCCTAACTCCCTAGGCCCATTTGCTTACACATAACCTGAATCCTTCCTAACTCCCTAGGCCCATTTGCTTACACATAACCTGAATCCTTCCTAACTCCCTAGGCCCACTTGCTTACACATAACCTGAATCCTTCCTAACTCCCTAGGCCCATTTGCTTACACATAACCTGAATCCTTCCTAACTCCCTAGGCCCATTTGCTTACACATAACCTGAATCCTTCCTAACTCCCTAGGCCCATTTGCTTACACATAACCTGAATCCTTCCTAACTCCCTAGGCCCATTTGCTTACACATAACCTGAATCCTTCCTAACTCCCTAGGCCCATTTGCTTACACATAACCTGAATCCTTCCTAACTCCCTAGGCCCATTTGCTTACACATAACCTGAATCCTTCCTAACTCCCTAGGCCCATTTGCTTACACATAACCTGAATCCTTCCTAACTCCCTAGGCCCATTTGCTTACACATAACCTGAATCCTTCCTAACTCCCTAGGCCCATTTGCTTACACATAACCTGAATCCTTCCTAACTCCCTAGGCCCATTTGCTTACACATAACCTGAATCCTTCCTAACTCCCTAGGCCCATTTGCTTACACATAACCTGAATCCTTCCTAACTCCCTAGGCCCATTTGCTTACACATAACCTGAATCCTCCCTAACTCCCTAGGCCCATTTGCTTACACATAACCTGAATCCTCCAATATTTCAATACATAACATTAACCCTAACCTTCCCAAATCCTCTAAAATTCTCTTTGCTAAAGTGAAGGATTTTGAAGGATTGAGGTTACATGCTACATTGCTAAAGTGAAGGATTTTGGAGGATTGAGGTTATTAGGCATCCTTGCCTTTCCATGGTACATGTACATCCATGTATGTTGTAATGATTGCAAGGTCAGTGCTTACATGTAGGTGAGTGGACACTGTTTATTGCTCCATGCATGCACGGTGGGTCCCTGGCCATGTATCACAGATTAGAAACACGTGTGTGCATACATGTCATGTGCTTGCTTTACAGACAATACTGAAGTATTTTGGAGGATTCAGGTTATGTGTAAGCAAATGGGCCAAGGGAGTTAGGGTTAAAAAAAAAAAAATTAATTAAAAAAAAATCTCCCAATCACCCTTAACGTATCAAACCAAATATATGCCCTTAACAAAATACCCCCTCGTGAATTTTTGTTCTTTAAATATCCCTAAACATGATTTTCCCCCTCACAAAAATAAAATTAAAAATCTTCCAAACAGGCTAACCCCCTCGGAAATCAAAATCAAAATATCCTTCAAACATAATATGACACATGTACATCAAAACAAACATATCCCCCCCTCCCAGAAATTAAAAAAAAAATACCCCAAAACAAGAGTACCTGGGTATCAGGAGATAAGGTGACCGGTGGCATGGGATTAGTGACTGGTGGTGAAACAGCTAATGCTGATTACTTTGAGGCAACGGGTTATACCAACGATATGTATGCCGGTTTCCCGCTATTGATCCTGAAAGAATGACATTTTAAAGCCCTGTGTGAGAATTCTGAACAGGCCTCCCCGTGCCTAATATACCAAATAAAGGTTTTTTAAATATTTTTAAAAGCAAAATATAGGTTATTATAGATTTATTATAGATTATAGATTTATAGATGTCCCGTGACTATGCAGTGTTAAGTAAGCCTGGACTAAGAGTTAAATTTACTAAAAGTCGTTGTTAAGAGTAATGCCAGTATGTTAACGGTCACCCTTATTATTTCAAATCAATCATCCCTACAAACGAAACAAAACAAAAAAAATCACCAGTGTAAGCAGCATTTATGCTCATGTTGGGACCACTGTTTAGATGCTATTCGTTGTTCACAAAAATACAAAGCTTCCACGGTGTGCCCCGCACTATGCTTAAAAAGCCTCCGAACTGATTTTGTACTATGTACATATGTATTTTTTGAGTTCATGCTTTGATCTGCAGACTGTGCGTGCATTGTGCACGAGGTTGTAATTCAAGATCCCAGTATCACGTGCCCATTTCCGCATGTTGTGATTGGATAGATTTGCATAGTTGCTATTTTATTATTTTTCTCATTGGCTGTTCGATCATGAATATGTTCATTATGTTGCATATTCATGATTTATTGGGGTCGATGTTTCACTGAGGTTTCACTGGTGCCTGTCTTTAGAAAAGAAGCACCTTTCTATTGGGTCTGGGAAAGGAAATCAGTGAATCGCTGTTTGGCGCCTGCATTCATGTTATGTTTTGGGTTTTCTGTGATAAACATGCTGACATGTAAACAGGGCGTGTTCAGTGTAGGTGTGTACACCAAAGTTGGATTATAACTTATTATTCCCTTGTCCACATTTTTCATTACGAACAATAAAGGTACTCAAAGAATAGAGCGTATCGAGTGGAAAATATGTGCTAGGCAATTTTGGTTGGCGTATCGGCCAAAAATCTTTCCATATTGGGCCGATATGCTAGCTTGTATGTGAGAACCCTCTGTCCTATTTTCCCATGCATTATATTGATTGAATTCACAAGGATGCTAACATTTCTCCTGAGGGCGATCAGAGCATACTGATCGAAACGTCGAGTTGTATCTCAAGTTCTTTTCAGAACTAATTACTACTCAATTGAGAATTTCACGCGGTGTCACTGCAATTAGTCTTACTTATCCTCCTCACCATGCAAAGCTACAAGTTTTACCGATGCTAACATTTGTTTTTAACTCGATCTTATTATTTATAATTCCCATCATTAACCAGTAGATAATTCTTCTAAACACGTTGGCCAAGGCAAAGTGATTTATTCTTCTTCATACAAAATGCAATGTATACAATATTACTCTCAAGTGTTTTAAACATCAGCCAACCCATGAACTAAATAATGGCAAGACTGTTACATATGACGCGGCATGCCTCTGATGTTATCAGCCTTCATTCAGCAGGTAACAGTCACAGCCAGCCATCCAGCCAGCCACGTCGGCTTCCTCAAAGGCATTACTCATGAGTACTATTCACGAATACTACAATGCGTACAACTACCAGCAGTGCCTAGACAAAATGGTGTAATTGGCAGTGTTACTCGCGAATAGTAGTCACGAATAGTTAGCAAATAGTTCACGAATAGTTGTAGGCATGTTGTCTGTGTGGAAAAACTTCACAGGCGACTCAGGTGGGATACGACCCACAACCTCCTTCTTACTAGTGCAGACGTCTTAACCTCTTGACCACCGAGCTTGCCCGATGTCGATTGGCTGGCTAGAATCCTATACAGCAGCAGGTGCCGCGATATTTATAGTTTGAGGAAATTCTTGTGTTGGGTGATAAACAATTGATGTTTGTTGTAGTGATTGCAAGGTCAGTGCTTGGGGTCAGTGGACATTGTTAATTGCTCCATGCATGCAGGGAGGGTCCCTGGCCATGTACATGTATCACAGATTAGAAACACATGTGTGCATACATGTCATGTGCTTGCTTTACTTCTGACGGATTATGGAGGATTCGGGTTATGTGTAAGCAAATGGGCCTAGGGAGTTAGGGTTTTAATTGCCTGATTTGGCTAATGAGGGCAAATTTGTTTAAATATATAATTTTTTTTTTATAATCTTACCATCACCATTTATAGCACTGCCCATGGCCAGCAGGATATAGTATTCATTGTCTCCACTTATGTCAGAGAATGAACTATCACCCACTAAGCTTTCCTTTCTTGTAAACTGACAAGTAATCACGTTATCAGCAAAGGCTATCGATTCTGTGACTACGGTGTTCTGTAATTGTAAAAGAAGTGAAATATACAAATAATATGAACAGAGTTTCCAGACAACAGACGGGCAACAGACGGGCAACAGACGGACAACAGACGGACAACACTATACAGACAATATACAGACAATATATCCTCAATTTACTCTAAATGACGCACCTAAGGCTATATCACCAACTGGACAGTAACTTACAAATGAAATTAGAAGTTTGGTTTCAGTTTGTTTCAGTGAAGGATTCTCTTGTAAAATGCTGAATTTCAATGCGTGATCAGATGCATGGACATCTTGAGCATTGTTTTTTGAGACAAACAGAATTGTGGTCATCAAAAAATTGATGTTGGAATAATGACTGTTAAAGTTGATGGGGGCACATAAAATGTACCCAAGAAGAAAAACAGTTGAATCATGTTTTTTCTTATTCCAGATGGTTGTAAAACTGTTTTTAATCTTGAAAATTAAAATATTATTTTAGATTTTTAAAATAAAATAGATTAATTTGGAGCTCTCAAAACTTTTATTCAATATTCCTGAAAGACCAATAAAATGGAAGGTGGTTAAAATTTTTGCAAAATGTACTTCAAAACTTTGAAATGTGTAAAAATGCTGTTAACATTTTGTCAAATAAAATATTTCTTTTCATAACCATGACATTAATATTCTTTTTCTCAATAATTTTCCACTACCGATGAAATAAACATCAATGAATTAAGTAGTCTTCGTTCGCTTCTTCTATAAGGAATGTGTCCATTTTGAGGATCCGTATTTCTTTAAAAGATTTCTTTGCAAATACAAAGCATTCATATATTTTGGTTTCCACAGACAACATAGAACAATAAAATCACAGTTGTTCGTGAAAAAAAATTGAGGTCATGTAAATCCCTTACTATTTTTATCTAGTAAAATCAGTGGATAAACAACTTTTTCTACTTTCACAAGCAATAACTTTCCAGTAAATCATACAATTTCACTATGATTTCTATTTTTGTAACAAGCACGACTTAGATAAGTTTATGCAACCAGTAATACGCTATAGTTTTCTAAGTTTTCTGAGAATTGCTAAGCTAAAGGTAAGTGCGTCATTTCACGAGTGCGGCAAATTACGTACATGGACGATACAAACAATACACAAACAACATACAGACAATATACAGGCAGAAAATATACAGGCAGACAATATACAGACATTATACAGAGTTTACAGACAATATATATGGCTGCCCTTGTTTAATGCAAAGGCGAAGTGAATTGACATAAAAAACTACAAGAGATTATTTTATTTCAACTTGTATGAATCAATTGTGCAAATTAGTTGTAAACATTAAAGTTCACGTTTGTATGACACAGGCTTTACTTGTTAATTAAAAGTCCTTTAACTTAACTTTAACTTAAGGCCTTTAACTTTAACTTAGGCATTTCAGGCAACTGCCTCCACTGACCCCGGTCTTTGTCTTGGTGCCCCATGAAAAGTTCTTAAAGACATTATTGACATTATGGACAAATTGCCTTGCCCACTTTATTGGCAGAGTTTTATTGAATTTTATAAAGCAAATAACATTCACACATTTTGAAAATAAGCAAAACAAAATTGAAAAAAATGAGATACTTACAGCAGGGATTGTTCTGCTCTCTGAATTCAGTGGTGATACATTTTCTGACCTTCTAACCTCTTGGTTCATGGTACATGCGTATACCTCTGCCGGGCTCTGTGTGAACAATGAAACAAAAACATATGAACATTGGTAACGCAGGTCTCGAGGGGACAACATGTTGTTCTCTGTCAAATTCTAAGGATCCTTTGACATGTTGGAGAACCGGATGCTTTTATTTTGATATTTGAACCAGGGTTCAATATATTCACTACTTTCTGGTATCTGGTATCGGACATACACCCAAAGGCGACACAGGTGGGATTTGAACCCACAACCGGGATTCAAACCCATGACCTCCTGCTCACTAGTGCAGATGTCTTAACCTCTCAACCACCGAGCTTGCCTGATCCTGACATGCTGGCTAGAATTCTATAAATAACAACTGGTACCACTGTATGAATGCAACAAATACCCTTCAAGTATGAATGACCTACTTGAAGTACAAATACACTAAAAGACCTCCTAAAATTGGCATTATCAACAGTTGAGATGGAAGTTACCGTACTTACCATTCCGTTGAAAACATTCGACGGTCTCAGACCAAAAGCCACCCAACCTAGACCAGCCGATCTCTCCGCCCTCAAGGCAAAGCGGAAAAGACCGCCAGCAATCGGCTCCCATGTCACATATGCCATACAGTCACTACCAGTGCATGTTGTAGGTTGTTTAAAGCAGCCTTTCGTTACTCCACAGCCAGTCAACTAGATTTCATGGTCAAAATACAAGACATTTTATTACTCTGTGCAAAAATATTATATGAAATTGAACTAATCAGAGTAAAGTAAAGATTGTTTGCGGTGACACCATATGAAAATACTCGTTTGAGTAGTAAACACTTCTAAAAAGAACTGTTGGTTACATTCTCCTGAAGACGATCAGAGCATACTGATCGAAACGTTTGTAACCAACCGGTTCTTTTCAGAACTATTTACTACTCCAAAGAGAATTTTTCACACAGTGTCACCACAAACAGTCTTCACTTAATCCTTTTTACCATGCAAAGCTACAAGTCTTACTAATCAGAGTGAGGAAAGTTTTTTTGCGTTAGGCTGACTGGAGCACTTCGTAAGTGTGTCATGTTTCCCCACTTTCCCAGTTTTATTAGGCTTCACTTTTTTTTAAATATCGGTCATTATTCTTTCTCACAGGCGCGTGGTAAGCTTTTATTTTCTAAAAACATAAGCTCACAAAAAGCATGTCAAGATAGAAACTTTTAGTATTTGCTGTCCCCTCAAAAAAGGGGATTATTTCAATGGAGAGGGAGGGGGTTTGGTATCCGTCATGCTTTTTCATTGAGTCAATTTAAAACATCTCTCAAGCCTCATTTATTTTAGGCACTGTGTATTTTTTAATTGTACTTGTATCTCACTGTAAAGCGCTGTGATACCGTTTGTGTAAGAGCGCTATATAAATGCCTTCATTGTATTGTATTGTATTGTATTGTATTGTTTGACAAAATAAGAATTCATGCATATAAGGCCTCAAAAAAGTCTGTGGTTTCAAAATCATAGGTCGGCTTCAAAATCGGTGCAGTGATGCTTTTTTTTTGGTAAGCTTTCCTTTTGGCCAACCAGTGAAATATGTGATACATGTATACATGGTAATTGGAACCAAACCAAATTTCCCATACACAAAGAATGTTCGTTTAAAACACAGCACGTCAGAATTCCAATCGATCCAGCAATTTTGGCTGCAATTGGACATCGTTTCATAGCAAAAGAAGAGAAAACTAAAAATGACAATGCATGGGTCTGAGGTGATGCGTGCAGACTCCAGAAACCAAATTTTTATTTTGTTTTATTTATTTAAATTTTTTTTGGAGGGGAGCATAAGGAACATCACTAAATAAAATCCACAGAGCCAACAAGACCATCATCTCCTCTGTACTTACGTCTTGAGCCACTGCCTGATGTAGTACAATCCCTGATAGGATGAGCTGAACCAACAGCAATCGTGTATCCATGCTTGAACTGAATCGCACCAAAATCCTGTGTAGGAAGGGTGGGTAGGGAAGGGTGGGGTGGGGAGGGAAGGGTGGGGAGGGAAGGGTGGGAGAAATGAAGTTTAGAATCAGTTGTGGTGGGATTCTTACATTGGTCCCACGTATTTATCACCATAACAATCTAGCCAAGGTTGGGCTTTCACCTTTGTGTACTACGGTGTGGTGTCCACGATTTAACCAAAAATGTGCTAAAACAGAAAAAAAACAATTTTGTGTAAATTCATAAACTGCTTAATTTTTACCTGTGTGTAGCTGCTGAAACTCGGCAGTAGAATCCCATGACCAAATACAATGCATCTCAGCAAGGTTTGAATTTCAAAATATCATTTTCACTACGTGTTTTTTAATGAAATAATCCCAAGATGTAACATTAAAGAATTACTTAAGTTTTGATGGCCGTTCGTCACTTGAGCGTTATGACAAAAAATACGGCAGTGTCAATACGGGTGTGTCGGTGTACATATGAGTGTGACAAGCACACATGAAACTTGCTCCATGGAATATTTTACGCGTGCCGTACATACGCCATTGTTTTGTTGCTGCATGGGCGTACACTAAATGGACTATGAAATGACGTACCACCATCAAAACTCAAGGATTTCTTTAATGTTACATGTACATGATCTGGTTTTCTTTCAATAAAATGACTTAGTAAAAATGATATTTTGAAATTCGAACCTCAGTGTTTATCATTATATATGTAGTTGTTCATGGGATTTTAGTACCAAGTTTCAGCCTCCCCACACAGGTACATAAGATTTAAACAATGTCACACAAAAGACGTTTTCTGTGCGGCGACTGCACTGTTGGCTGATTGGACTCAGTGTAAACAGAGACGGAGTCCATAACAATCCTTTCTTTATACACATACATGTACACACTGTACACTCAACTGTGTATTATACTATGATATTCATAACTGATACATGTATGTAACCAGCACAGTGATGTATAATGCTATGCCCATCAATTTATAACTTGTTAAATAATAATAACAATAATGTGGACTTATATAGCGCACGTATCCACCAAACTGGTGCTCAAGGCGCATTATATTATTACTCCTGCTCATCAGACTCATAAATCATTCCTGAAACCATCTCAGCTCCCTGGGGAGTATACAGCTCAATTGCTGCCATTACAGCGCATATAGGGCTAATCAAACACAACAACCAACTCTGCCCTCACAGGTATCCATTTACCCCTGGGTGGAGAGAAACAATTATGGTACAGTGTCTTGCTCAAGGACACAAGCACCATGGTCGCAGTTGGGATTCAAACCCACATTCTGACGACTCAGCCATCAGAACACAAATCCGATGCACTAAATCGCTCGACCATGGCACTCCACATACAATTATACATTTACATTTTACATATTTCTTGTACACTTTATGTACAAATGTACACTACACATGTTTAATTTTTTAGCCTGTAGCATTTGTGTTGTATTTGGTTCACTGGTTTCTAGAATGTCCATATATGGTACATGTTCATGTACAACACTGCCATGGGTGTGGTACATGTACATACAGCAACTTGTGGTCATTGTGTGTGGTGAGTGCGTGTCATTGTGTGTGGCGAGTACGTATTATTGTGTCAAGCCTACACAACTTACTCATGTACATGATACTTATAAACTTTCTAAAAATATAAAGTTTGAAAGATATGGCATAATCCTTCTTCAAGTTGTAATAGTGTTCAACAAAACATTCAACAAATTTCGAAAGGATTCAATCTGGGATTAGTACATTTATATTTGTATGTTAGGGCCTAGGTGATCTGAGTGAACAATTATCAATTACAGTACATGAACATGTGTACACAAATTTCTCCAACATTATGTTAATGTCATTGAAGTATTTTGTGACAAGCGCTACGTTGTGGTCTGATTTCAAGACTATAGAAACTTGAATTATAGCTGAGAAATTTCAAGTGCTGCTCAAACAAAATACCATGATGAATGACACTGGATCATCTTGTATACTGGATCCATGATGTCGCTATTAAACCCACTTAGGCGATTTTTTAGGCGACTACAGGCGACCAGGCTGTCGCCACATGGTCGCCGGGGTGTCACCTGTATGGTCGGGAGTAGTCTCCTCAGTCGCCCAAAGAGTTGTAGCCTCTTTCTGGTCGCCGCGGGATTTTCAAAATGTTCAAAAAATTTTGGCGCCAGTGGGTTTGACGCCAATGAGCGTAGCTTGACTTTTGCTGTCGTAGGTTGTCGCCAGGTGACGTAGGTTGTCGCCAGTGCTGACCTCGGTGAATTCCATTGGCGACTACTACATGTACATCAACCTACGTCAACCGGCGACAGGTACTGGTGTCTAGAGAAGTCAAGAATTCTCTTCATTTGTCTTCAGTCGTCATCAGTTGTCGCCGACAGGGTCGTAGCTTGTCGTGGGTGGACGTAGGTTGACCTCGGTTGTCGTAGGTTGTTGCCTGTGTGGTCATAGGTTGTCGTACATGTAGGTGTAATTAGTTCTGAAAAGAACTGGAGGTACAACTCGACGTTTCGATCAGTATGCTCTGATCGTCCTCAGGAGAACGATCAGAGCATTCTGATCGAAACGTCGAGTTGTACCTCCAGTTCTTTTCAGAACTAATTACTACTCAATTGAGCATTTCACATGGTGTCACAGCAATTAGTCTTACTTATCCTCCTCACCATACAAAGCTACAAGTTTCACCTAATAAGGTTGTCTTTATGTATAAATCCATCCCACTGTGTACAAGGTTTTTTAGCATGCAATTAATTAAGCCTTAAAACTGAAAGCACACAGAATTGTTGATGGGAATCGTACTGCCTAGTGTACAAAGGTACAAGTACATAGTGTACGCTTCGTTGGTCTGATTTCAAGACTACAGAAACTCAAATTATAGCTGAGAAAAGTCAAGCAAGTGCTGCTCAAACAAAATACCATGATGAATGACACGTGATCATACATATTGGATCCATGATGTCCCTATTAAGCCTTGTGTGGCTGTCACCATCAATTCAATTATTAATAAGGTTGTAATTATCCTTCCATTTGTGTACATAAGGTGTTCTAGCATGCAATTAAATTTGTGATTAAAACTGAAAGCACACAGAATTGGTGATGGGAATCATACTGTCTAGTGTACAAAGGTACAATGCACAAATACATAGTGTGTACATGTACATCATGTGGGTAATTACTCCATCAAAATTTAAAAATAACTTGAAAATATCTTGTTTTAACGTGAAATAAATAGTTCACAGCAATTTCACGATGACACAACACTGTGAAAACACCATGAAATACTCTTGGGATTGCTTTGCTGTGAAAACTCCATAAACTTCTCATGAGAGTGCCATGAATTTGCTGTGAAATCACAGTGAACATTATTGGCAATATCTGAGAGGAAGAGACACTGAAATTGCTGTGAAATTACTGTGAACTGTTATTTCACGGCAAATTGGATTTTCAGGACATTTTCAGGGTGAAGTTGTTCATATAATCCCCTTTGAGAAAGACGGTTTTTACATATTTTGTACCCAAACATGTTCATGTATACATCACATCAATATGTAATTTGTCAAACTATTGTACATGTACATATGTACATTGTATCACGTACACATGTACAACCAACTAGATCTGCACATCTACATGTATATAAGAGTATAAACTCTTAAACCACCTGTGTTTGTGATTAAGTGTTTGCTGGTACATGGTACACTGTACATGTACATGTATGTACATTGTATCACGTACACATGTACAACCAACTAGATCTGCACATCTACATGTATATAAGAGTATAAACTCTTAAACCACCTGTGTTTGTGATTAAGTGTTTGCTGGTACATGGTACACTGTACATGTACATGTATGTACATTGTATCACGTACACATGTACAACCAACTAGATCTGCACATCTACATGTATATAAGAGTATAAACTCTTAAACCACCTGTGTTTGTGATTAAGTGTTTGCTGGTACATGGTACACTGTACATGTACATATGTACATTGTATCACGTACACATGTACAACCAACTAGATCTGCACATCTACATGAAGAGTATAAACTCTTAAACCACCTGTGTTTGTGATTAAAAGTAGGGCTGTGCCGGGTATCCGGGTATCCGGATACCCGACCGAAACTGTCATTACCCGGTTCCGTTTTTCGGTTCCGAGTACCCGTAAACGACTTTTTAAAATTGGGACTTACCATTTCAGCGGTGTGAACAGAAATCTTTGACTATTGAATAATGTAATGTTTACGCTTTTAGGAGCAATTTTATTCAAGATAATGCCTTTGTAGTATTTTATGGACATTTTCCATACACTTTTGTCCAACCGACACATTGTATCCAATCATTAAGACTCAAATAGCCTGGCTGCGGCATGCTACAAACAAGTATCAAACTAGCTGCTCAGGATGGAATGTTTGCCTATTGTTCACAGTAATTGGATTAGTGGGACAATAACTGCTGCTTTATGTCTGACCTGGAGTGTGCACCATGATGTGTTAATAGAGGGGATTTTATTATAGGGGACGTCCACATTAATTGTTGTCCTAATAAAAAAGTGGTGTTGAAATTGGTTTTGTTCCGTAATTTGATGTGCCACCGACCATCCCTCAGCATATCATCAACTTTTCTATTTATTTACCCACCGATACCGAGCTCTCTTGTGTACATGTATTACATTTGCCGACAAGGTGACAATTAATTTTGTTTCAAAAGAAAAACATAAAAAGGGAGGTGTTAAGTCGGTCATTGTCTTTGAAACCAACAGTAGGATCCACAATCAGTCAGATTTGAAAGGTATTATTGGTTGCAGGTTTGATCCTTTCAATTGGGCAGCTTATTTTTACAATCACCTAATCTCCTATCAGTTGAAGACGTTTATGAGGGACAAAATGCGGTTGCTTATGATGAGCTGCGAATTATGGATCGTCAAACATTGATGGAGGGGACAAATTGGCTGAATAGTAATTAAAAAGTAGACAAAACTTACACCGATACGTTTTGTTAAGTTATTTTTTGATGAGTGCGCATCCTAAATTTTAGACTCATTTCTTGACTGACCGATCAACACGATGCCACGTTCAACAGGGAATAGTCAAGTTTGGTCCCATTTTGAGAAAAAGGGGCCAAATTGGTAAAATTCATTCTTTCAAGAAACAAGGTTTATTGACAGGTTTATTGACATTTAACTAAAGTTCATTGTGATAGAAACACATTAATATTCAAGTTCTGATTTTAGATTCGTTAATATTTTGCAGTTTATTAGTTTCATAATATTAAATATTATTTTAGTATGCAAAATCATGTCCTTATCCAAAGCCAACATGACGTACGGGATATCCTTATTTAGAAGGCAGGGGTGCGGCAAGGCGCAAGCACATGAATTGTTTTCCCACAACGGGTTAGTTCCGCCCACATCGCCTTTGACCAATGACATTATTCAACACGTGTTTTGTGACATGAACATCAAAGTCAACTTGCTATACGCACGCGCTCTGATCACGCAACGTCTTCAGATGATGGTAGTCACTCGTACTCCCTGACACAGTCACGTGTGAAGCCGCTGTAGCTGTGTGATGCACCGGCCATGCGTCTTGGCCGCCGATCAATTGGGCTTTCTTTTTGTTAATTGGGTTATTAAAGACACTTCTGTAGCAATTTTTACGGTTTTATTTCAGAAATAACTTTCCGTAAATACAATATTTTGTCACCAAGATGTTATACTTTAATAAAGATCGAATTAAATATGGTATCCTCTGTTTTATAAAGGTTAACGTTTACATGTACATGTATTTGTACACCAAAGGAGGCATGTTTTCAACAAAACTGAAAACGGGTATCCGAACTTTCCTGATTTCGGGTATCCGGTTCCAAAAATATCCGAAAACGCACAGCCCTAATTAAAAGTGTTTGCTGGTACATGGTACACTGTACATGTACCTCAAGCTTACTTTTGTATTCTCTTCCTCAAGTAAAATAGCAATGTTCCAAAGCAAAACTGAATTTCCGTAAACACAGATCTTTAAGTATTGATTCGCCAAGGTTGAACTCAATTCATAATTTTCTTTGTTTTCCCAATAAGCCTCCTACTATACAGTGTAGCTGCACTTTAGTGGCAAGTTGGGTCCTCTACCTTTTGGAGGGTGTAGGGCGGGACGCAGAGCTGAATTTGACATTGGAGTGCTTCTTTAAGGTTTTTATCAATTTTATGAACGATTGTGTTTGTGTATTCATGCGTATTTGTAATTTTTATATATATTTTGTTCTTTTTAATTAATATTTATATATTTTTTTAACCAGCTGGGGAGGAAAGCCTCTTGACAGGAACTTTGTTTCTTTTAGGCAATCCTTCGGGCTCCAGCTGGTTTTCTATCCTTACTTTGTATTTTAATTGCTTTTTTTATATCTTAAAAAAAATATTTAAAAAAAAAGAGTTTTTACCAATGTGCATTATTGTACTTTTTATCTGATGCCCGAGAAATGAAATAAATATAAATATATATAAATATAAGTTGCTATAGAGGACAAAATCAGTCAACTGCCTGTTTTGACTGTTGACCCAAATGTGCACACAGGGGGCATTTTTGACTGGTTTTGACTGTCATTTTGACCACCCTGAACAATACCAGACAATGCTTTTACCAGTCAAAAACGGTCCACTCATTATGACCTGTAAATGTACTTACTACATATAAGGTTTGACAATGTTCTTGACTGTTAAGTGCGCTAGATATACCTTGGCAAGCACATTTAAAAAAAATATATATATATATAAAAGCAACTGTGAACAATAGCCACATCAGTAAATGACTAAAGAGGTCATCTGATAGGCCAATCAAATGGTTCACTGCAGACCAGAGTGAAAAAAAAGAGAGAAAAAAAAAGTACATGTATATCAACATTCTGACTGATTATGACCCTTGTAGTAGTAGGCATTTTCATCAAAAGCTTAACCTCTAGTTTACCCTTGGAATCATAACAAAATGCTATCAAAACCCGATCATGATCAGGTAACTTATTTTATATCTTATGTAACAGTAAATACACACACTACATGTATGCACATACACGTATAGTGTACCTGCATGTACATAGTATCCATATTGGTGAACTAGTACAGTATTATTGGTAGAGAATGGATCACATGGTATATTGTACAATCTTCCTTCCTCCATGATCACACCCTTCCATGACTGTATACATGTAGATATGTACAAAAGTTCATGTAATAGTACTCAACCCACAGCAGTGTTGGAGATCCATCCGTTAGATGCATACTGTGTACGGGCCAATATATATACAGTGTACATATACACTGGACTCCCTCCATATCCCTGTGTCATTAAAATTGCTGTGTCATTAAAATTGCTGTGTCATTAAAAAAAAAATTAAAAAACCCGGAGACTTTTTTTTGGGCCTTAGGCCATTCCAATTTTATTAGTTGGTTTACGCATTTTTCAGGTGCTGAAAAAGGTTGTCAGACAGAAAAAAAAAAGACCAAAAAAAAAGTCAAATATTCGGAATAATGTTAGAATATTCGTCGCCGGGAAAAAAGAAAGTACGGATTTCCAATTTTTATTTTTTTTCGATTTTTCAACAAAATAAGTCGCCGCCGTAAACCAACTAATAAAATTGGAACGGCCCTATATAAAGTCTATACTGAATGTACTATGCATACATAAGCGCTTGTCCCAAAATACAAACGTGTGTATGTTTTAGTAAATGGTGCATGTACATGTACCTACACACAATCACATGTAGGTGTGTATGTCATGATGTGCACACTGTTTCACATAATGTACATGTACATGTACATATCCCAGTTTGAATTCCGGTTAAAATTGGTTTGAATGCTTTGTTTGTATTTGTTGAATTTTCCATTGTAGTTACTCACATGTTTTTCTCTCTGCACAACTCAAAAGAGATTTTATTACATGTTATTATCAAAAACCGTACTGTATTATTGCTTTCCACCATGCAAACCTAATATGTCTTATAGGTATGTGACATTTACAATGTTTTCAACATCATTTGTTCCACTTACCACAATTATACAAAAATATTGCTGACTCACAAATCAATCCTTGTATACATGTATGTAAATAATACATTCATTGGCTATAATTATGCCAACTCACAACATGTACATGTATGCATTCCACTACATGTCCATCACAAAAGATCAGGTTTTGAATAAATATTGAGTAGGTACACAAGAACTGAAACATATAACAAAGAGTACATATGCTGTGTATAACCTTAATTCTTTTGAACTTCAGTGACAGTGTGTACAGTTAATGAAACAGCAATTTTCTTTATTCAAGCTGCACACAATACACATATACCATGCACAAAGACTAACTACACAGAGTACATGTACATGTATCCGTCCACTCTTTTTAAGTACATGTACATGTACATGACATAAAACACAATAAAGGGGGCCACTTTGCATCCGTCATGTTAGCAGTTTTTCCAATGGTTGTTATTTATTTTTAAGTACCTGAAACCGACCAAAAAGTGTTTCAACATGTGAATGGACATGCAGGCTTATACTAGAACTAATTTGAGTTGATTTATTTTATTTTTTTATTTTTTAATTTATTTTTTTACCCTCAAATTTCCATAAAAATTGGACGGAAAAAGTTGCCTCACTTTTCCATCCATTTGTTGATGCAAATTTTAGGGTAATTAAAAAAATAATAGTAATAATCAACTCAAATTATCTTTAGGATAAGCATGCATGTCTATTCAAATGTTGAAATTCTTTTTGGGTGGTTTCAGATATTAACCCTCCTATGCCCAGGCTGAAATTTGGCCCAGTAAGCACCGCACCCACAGACAGTCACTTGAGTATTTTTGGTTGCATTGCCAATTGGTAGGTCAAAACCACAGAGTCACACAGAGCTGTATGTACTGTTGAGTGGTTTTGGTTTGACCTCCTAGCCACATGTCCTTGCATTTATTTGAGTGCACTGCACAAAGTCAATGGGTTGGGAGTTACATACAAATTTTGAGTGTCTTTGATTGGTTTTGGTTTGACCTCCTACCACAACCACATGTGCTTGCGTGTATTTGAGTGCACTGCACAAAGTCAATGGGTTAAGAGAGACATACACATTTTGAGTGTCTTTGATTGTTAAACCTATAGGAGGGTTAAAACAAAAATTACAACCATTAGAAAAACTGCTAACGTGACAGTAGGAAAGTGGCCCCCTTTATTGTGTTTTATGTCACATGTAGGCCAAAAAAGAAAAAGTGTCCAGTTTTTGGTCATCAGTTGTCTTCAAAATCGGTGCGGTGACACTTTTTTTTTGGCCATCTTTTTTTTTTTGCCCACAGGGAAATACGTGATACATTGTATACTTGGGGACCAAATTCCCCATTTTATACAAAGTATGGTGGCTAAGAGAGGCCTCACAAATCGGGGAAACGTTCATACCCCTATGTGAAAAGGTTGTTTAAAGCACGGTACGGCAGAATTCCAGTTGATCCAGTAATTTTGGCTGCAATTGGACATTGTCTTTTTTTCCCCGGTCTTATACACATTGTACACTGATACTTTGACAGTTTTCTCAGTAAATGTCTGTTGAAATTTCCATCAAGGGCGTACTATTTTATTGTAAATTGGTTTAGAGTCTGTATACACATTCATTATGAACAACCACTGTACACAGTGTGTTAGCAGTCCATGTATACAGTGTACATCAAACATGTAATTCATGTATTGCTGCCGGGGCTGCATACTTCCCAGGAAGTTGAGAATGATCCAGGAATTAATTTAAAAAAGGTAGCCTGATGACAGGGATAATAATGTATGTGAACATCACATCGTGATGGAGTAGGCACTATATAAAATATCCACCATTATTATTCTTATTTTGATGAATTCTTGGACATGTCTAATAATTTATCAAAAACAGTACATATACATTTAACCTTCACCCTACTTATGAGTGCCTTCACGTACAGGGCAGCAGGTCACAATGTAAACACAATATAACACCCAAAGTAAACCCCCATTACCACTGCATCTCAAATATCATTTGTTGAAAAATAAAATAAAGAACAAATATTTGAAAGAATGCAAAATATGCCTTTTATCAGGTGTTTAAATGTACAGAGCTGGGTGTAGCTTGGAGAAAACTACTGTGTTCACAGTCAATGTGAATTTACTAATACATAACCCAAACAGTTTCCAGATGATTCTGCCACAAACTATGAGATTTTTTTAAAGACTGACTGATCCCCAGTGTTTTATATTAACCCTCCTATGACTACAAGGGTCAAAATCAATCAAACTGTTGATACTTGCCAAAGTATATCTAGTGCACAAAGTCACTTACTACTAGTAGGTCATAATTTACAGGTCAAAATGAGTCGACCGTTTTTGACTGGTAAAAGCATTGTCTTTTTCAGGGTGGTCAAAATGACAGTAAAAACCAGTCAAAAATGCTCCTGTGTGCACATCTGGGTCAACAGTCAAAACAGGCAGTTGACTGATTTTGACCACTATAGCTACTTGCCACTAAAGTTCAGCTCTAGTAGAAGGGGTAATATGTTATTTACCAGAAATTTCCAGCAATTTTCAATTTAATTGAAATTGTATTTTACTTTTTTTTTTAAATATATTTTTATTGCTTAGAAATGTTTTAATTTAATAATCAAACTTCTGAAAACCAGTATCTTATTTTAAAGAGACAATATCACGATCAATAGGGCATGGAATCGGAGTGCTAGTTTTAGATTTTAACTCATTGACTGAAAATAATAACCCACTTGATAAGGTCATACTACCATTGCTGATGCATAAATGAGCCAGTAATTTTCAGTCACTGTGTTCAACTTAAACTAGGACCCTGATTCCATGCCCTGTTGAAAGTCTGCTCTGATCGTGATGATACTGCCCCTTTAAAGTACCGGTGTTTGTTTTCCTTTCTGAAAGGAAATAATGTTTAAAAAAAACAATGATTTGGTCACAAAGAATTAACTGCAAATTGATCATAAAATTACACAAAAGTATACAAAATTTAAGGCTATATACCTTTAATAAATAATAATAATGTATAGATTTATATAGCGCACGTATCCACCAACTAAGTGGCGCTCAAGGCGCATTATATTATTATCCCTGCTCATAAGGCTCATAAGGCTCATAAATCATTCCTGAAACCATCTCAGCTCCCTGGGGAGTATACAGCTCAATTGCTGCCATTTCTAGCGCATATAGAGCAAACCATCTCTGCCTTCACAGGTACCCATTTAACCCCTGGGTGGAGAGAAGCAATTATGGTTAAGTGTCTTGCTCAAGGACACAGGTGTCACGGCCGGGGCTCGAACCCACACTCTGCTGCTGGCAACACCAGAACTTGAGTTCAGTGCGCTAGACCGCACGACAATCCACTTTACGTGCATTATACAACACACGGGACCTACGGCTTTACGTCCCATCCGAAGGACGAAGCAATTATGGTTAAGTACCTTGCTCAAGGACACAAGTGTCACGACCGGGGCTCGAACCCACACCCTGCTGCTGGCAACACAGACGTGTGTACATGTGGCAATGGGGTTGTTCTTAAACCCCCTCGACCCCCACGACGTACGCTCATATAAACGAAGCGCACGTACTCGCGGAATTCACTACCACCAGTGCAGTACGAATGTATGTATGTATTTCGCAATGCCCATGCGCAAGCATGTCGCATGGCTGGCCGGCCTGCGCCAGAATCAAATTGTATCCCAAATGGGAACCTGTTTACGGTCCGAGTTCGAAAATGGCTAGCTCGCTAGCCTGTTGCGCCGTTTGCTGCATGACGACCTGTCGTCGCGAAATCAACGAATTTATAATGCTGCCACAAGCCAAATTATACCATTCCCGAGTAGATAATTTCATATTCTATCAAAAAAATTGCATACTTATGTCGGATTTTTGCTAGTTGGGTGAGGGCGCAGTTTTTGGCAACGTTCTTCCTACAACTCATTGCCCGACGCAAGAATTTCACCAACCTATATATATCGCGGAACCTGCTGCTATATGGGATTCTAACTGGCCAATTGTCATCGGGCAAGCACGGTGGTCGAGAGGTTAAGACGTCTGCACTAATAAGCAGGAGGTCGTGGGTTCGAATCCCGCCCGAGTCGCCTGTGTAGTTTTTTCACAGACATTCGGAAAACACTGGGTATACAGTGCTATACACACGTCGGTGCAGGGCAAAATTAAATCAATCATTGTAGAAGGATATTGCTTCCAAGACGGCCGCATGGTTTCCGGCATCCTGATTGGTCAATAAGCATTACATCACAAACTGGCATGCGCACACAGCCCCGAATGTACATTTTACTTGATGGACGTGGAAAAAAAATCCCAACTATTTTGTCTGTCAACATTTTAGCAAAACATAATTATTTCTCATTTAATAACTTATTTTATATTATTCTATTTCAAAATTAGACTTTTGGAGGAGAAAAGGATTTAGTTATTTTGCTGTCCATTCGATCCTCCGGAGCTCCGTTTGTTCACGTTCAGTAGTACGGGCATGCAGCGGGCATTCTAATTGGGGCCGTATTCGAACACAGATTCCGATTTGGGATACGATATGATTCTGAGCGCGCGTACGTCGTGGAGGTCGAGGGGTCGAGGGGTCGTGGGTCATGGGGGTCGAGGGGGTTTAAGAACAACCCGTGGCAATGTTACATTTGGTAATGTTGTACTGTATGTGAACATGTGTATTACCATGAAGTTTCAAGTTACATAATTCAGTATAATTACATAACTCAAGAAATAAAATAAAAATTCAGTGCAAAAAGTGCCCAGTCACTATATTCTTTTTTGATCAAAATGCAGTAGACTTTCTTTTGTGAAGGGAAAGACTTCCTCTGTGCTACTACAAGTACAAACCATCCTTGGAAAGATCATGATATATTGTTGGGTTCGACATTCTTTCTAATGTTAAATCGAGAAATATACTGGTAGTTTTCTGAGAAATGCTAAGCCAGGGCTAAAAGCGTTATTGCAGAGAACATGTTGGGTTATAATTTTTATCCAAGTTCAACTCAAGGTCATGTGATCCACAAGGTCAAAGCAAAGGTCAAAAGGTTATCAAACTTCAAATTGCTCCTACACAAAAAATAATGGCATATTTGGATTCCTTACACAATTATCTTTCCAAAGATACCAATATCAACAAATTAGGCTCACTGGTTTGGGAGATAGGGTCATTTGAAAAATGGTGGTCACGCCCATTTTGGCCAAAATCGCACAAAAATGGTGGCCCGTAGCACAAAAACCGTTGGTCCGACAGGGCTAAAACTTGAAATTTCAGCTTTTTCAGCCAAAATTACCCCATAAACCAAAAATTTACCAATTTGAATGGGGTGGGGTTTAACCCATTGGGTGATCTGACACGGAATGACCCTTATCTGTGCATTTTCTTGTGAATGAATTAAATTACCAATACTCTAGCCCATCCGACAATTAACATGTGACTCCGTTTTTGACGTGCAAGAATCAAAATTATTATCTTACACATGGTTCATGAAACTCCCTGGGGAGTATACAGCTCAATCGCTGCCATTACAGCGCATATAGGGTAAATCAACTGAACACAACAACCAACTCTGCCCTCACAGGTACCCATTTACCCCTGGGTGGAGAGAAGCAATTATGGTAGAGTGTTTTGCTCAAGGACACAAGCACCATGGTCGCGGTTGGGATTCGAACCACATTATGATGACTCAGCCATCAGAACACAAATCCAATGCTCTAAACCGCTCGACCATGGCACTCCATAAATAACATTATTTATGTCAATATGAGACAAACACTTTTTTTTAAATTGTATTTTAAATATATACATTAGAAATTATTGACGTGTCTCTTCACAGGAAAAGCTCTGGAAGCGCTGGAAATTCTAATCGACAACAACATTTACACAAACAAAACTCAATTAGTGGCGACATGATTCATGATGGCAGTGTTCGTGAAGTTTATATGTTGGAAGTGGTGAGAAAGGCTTTGGCCTCACTTGGCCCGTCCCAGTGACCTGATCTGTGTCGTATCTGTTGAGCGCAATTTTTGAAACTGCGCAGTTTTAAATTTGCACGCGCAATTTTTAAAATCTGCGCGCACGCATTTTTTGAAAATCAAGTTTGCGTGCGCAAATTTAAATTGCGCGCCACGGACACGATATGCTCTTTATACTGACACGAACTACATGGTATTGGTAGCTAGACATGAATTTAACGTTGGCGTCAGATGCATGGCGGCTGATGTTACAGCAGCATCATGGCGGTAGTACTAGTAGATGTCGACGATTTTTACGAGTTCTGTAGAGGTCAGTTTCCGTCAGACTCCTCTACAAGCCTGACAGTATTTAGAAGAGAAAAAGGAGACAAAATTATAGCCTATTTGAAGGGGTTGGAACTCTCTCCCAGTCCTACGACTACTTTCAAAAATTTTGTGAAGAGGAGAGGGTTTCAAGTTTAATACAGGTTTTACTTAATTTTTTTTTTTTTTTTTTTTTTTAACTTTGTGGGGTTAACCCCAAATCCCAATTCAATGAGAAAACAGATTTGTTTTATAACACAAGGCCTTACTTGCCTATGGTGGCCCTGAAACGAAATCGCATATTGCAAATGATCTTGTGAATATGGTTTGCGCGCATTATTTGCAAATCCGTATGAATATGTGTAGCACTTAGTTTTTTGATTCGCAAATATGTTGTGACATTTATTGTGTACTATATAAGCGAATAAATTTTACGATGTGAATGTTATTGCATATACTTTGTCACATGTCCCTGTGGTGATGTTGAATTGACCTACAAATATAATCTGTTATCCTCAGCTGAGATGCTGTGCTTCTACCTTTATGAATTTTGGCTTTAAAGTTGGGTCATGTTTGGCATGACAAGGGGAAAATACATTTTCGGATGTGTTTTTTTCATAGGGAAATATCTAAACCTCTGAACGGCTAACTTCCCAAATTTTAAAAGAAAATGTCAGATTACGAAGCAATCTATAATTTTGCATTCTTCACACACATCTGAGAGACTACTGGATAAGATTTGTTCATTATAAAGTTAAACGATATCACACTATTAAAGGTCAATGGGAGATTATGTTGTCACATGGTGCACGCGTCCGAACTTTTACGCGGAGGAACTAAGTACTGAACAAACATACAATGCCAGCCTCGGTCCCGACTTTTTTTCTCTTCTTTTATGTAGACAGACATTGCCATCATCTTTATAATTTTAGTTGAGAAAATTAATTGTTTTAATTTCCAACAAATTAGGGAACGAGAATGACAATTCCTGTGTACAAAAAGAAACAATGGGCAGCACGTTGATCGATCGCGATCACTATACAACCCCTGACCAACATTGCCCTTTTGCAGTCCAAAATTTACATTCTGAAATAATATTTTTTTTTTCAAGGATCCCCTTTTTGACTCATCTTAACAAAGATATTAGAACAAAATACAATTCCCATTGAAAATCATAACGACAATGGCAATTTCGGACTGCAGGAAAAAAAATCTAGTCGGACTTCAGATTATAAGTTATAACGCCCCCACACGTTCAAAAATACGGGCAATAGCCTTTCCATTTTTGATAAACAAACCGCACTGGTGTATGGGCGGCCAAAAGTTACAAACACTTGAATTTGTTGTTAACAGAAATTGTGATCCAAATCAAAATGTTAGACGAATCTTTTGAAAGGTAAATGCATCATCTTATTTATTTGCTTGTTCCTAATACTAGATTGAGTACTGTTTTAAATATTTTCTAACATTTTTGCAAAGGTTTGTCATTCTGTTTTTGTTTTACGTACTGGTTTTCCATACTTTTGCAAAACCTTGAATATCCCAGCATCCCTTGTCAAGCGCTTGTCACAAGAAATTTAGAACTTACAGTTCGTGTGCAACCCCGGTGACTCGACTATCTACGTAAGTTTCGAAGCAAAAATAACACTTCAGACCGGTCCTACTAATTGCCGACCCCTGCCGACATCTACCGACAACTCTTAAAAACCTACCGACATCTCGTTCCATATTCACTTGTAGTTGTCCGTTTAAGCTTAGCATAGTAGTAAATGTGTATAGAAGTCCTAGAAACCTTATAGTTGCTTCCTTGAACTCGGAGAAATAAGTAATTTTAATCACGGAAATCTGATTTTCGCGATGCAGTAGCATTGGCCGCAAAGCGCCCTCTGTTGTCACAACTAAGCAATCTCCTTGAATACTATCATGGCGGCCAATACTACTGCATCGCGAAAATCAGATTTCCGTGATTAAAATTACTTATTTCTCCGGGTTCAAGGAAGCAACTATTATAAGGTTTCTAGGACTTCTATACACATTTACTACTATGCTAAGCTTAAACGGACAACTACAAGTGAATATGGAATGAGATGTCGGTAGGTTTTTAAGAGTTGTCGGCAGGGGTCGGCAATTAGTAGGACCCCTTCAGACAGAAATTAGGATCCTCTAGAACGCTACTTCGACCTTACCCTATTACCCCATTGGAGGTAAAATCGATTTCTACGGCAAGTATTTCACGGTGGTGGTCAGAATTATGGTGGTGGTGGTCAGAATTATGTTTGAATAATAAAGAATGCGCGACTTTCAAAAATTGCGCTCCAACTATCTTGCGCAAATTTTAAATTTACTCTGGTAATCAAAGTTTGCGCTTTTAAAAAATTGCGCAGCGCGCATTTTTTTAAAAATGCGCGCCTCTGAAGATTGCGCTCAACACATCCGGCCTCGTACCACACATCCATGACATCCCTGGTGAGTGGTAGTGGTAGTGGTAAATGATCCTATCCACATTGATTTGAACAATGGTTGAGATGCTTAATTAAAAACACAAAACAATACAAACATCGGTTATTCAGTACTAGTTTTCCATAAGTTTTAAGCCCCTTGATTGGCTGTATTTCGCGTTTAGTCACACACCGGAAGTTGCATCTGGTCCTTGCTCTATCATCATGCTATGCTCTACGGTTGCAATGCATTATGATTAATTTCTGATTTAAAGTAAAACGGCAACGTTGCCGTATTTTCCCAGACTGTGATATTATTATATTGGCCCAATATAATATCACAGTTGGGGCTACGATTATTTCAGCCTAATTTTACTTACGGATCAACACAGTTTTTCTTTCTCAAAAGACCAATCAGATGATAACGATACTTCGTACGATACTTTTCACCATCTGCTTACATCCGTCAATCTGTTCTCTCTCTCATGACCATGCTCTCGCTCATGCATGAATGATCGAGTTTGTTTAACAGCGTCACCAGATATATGTCGACATCGATAGTAGATGGATCATCAACGCAACCATCATCGATAACATCGCGCATTATCGAGTGTGTTTGATCAGAGGTCAGTGCAGTGGGTGTGGCCAAATTTACTCAGAGTCCAGCTACTGATTGCAAGAGGGCGTCCTATTCAAAATATCGCTGATAGAAAAATAGTGCATGCACGTATGTACGTACGTATACACCGCACTCGACTCGCGCGCAGCGCCCAGCATGCACCGCACCGGTGACCGGCGACTGTTTGTGATAATTGAGTCTGCCGAGGGCTAGCTTGTAAAAGTCCAAAAAGTGGGTTTTCAGTGCAAATTGTTGGAACCATTTTGTAATTAATTCGAGAACTTCCAGTTTTGTTATTCATCATGCTTCTAAGACCATACTCAAGTGAAAGCCTTCTCGCAAAAATTTGCAGGACGTTACGACGTTCGGAAATGAGAAGTGTGGTGCGTTTTCTACACACGGGTCATCATGGATCGTCTTCACCACCATGTTCATTGACATTGTTAAGGTCATGTTCAAATTACAATGCAAATGGGACTTCATTATTCAAACTCAAGCAAGTGTGTAGCACTCACTTTGGTAACACTGACAGTTGCACCATTAGCCGGTGTTACACAACACCATCAGTTTCGTCCACAGCCAAAGAACAGGGTCCAGTCTTCAAGGTTCTCGATGGTGCAGTGGACACATCGAACTCAGCGTTTCAGACCAGATTGGAGCACAGCGAATTTCTTGAGGAAAAACACAATACATTAGTTTCAGTGGCCCGGGCTGGAGGCGGGGCAAAGGCCCTCGAGAGGCACACCAAAGTGAACAAAAAGCTGTTCGTCCGCGACAGACTGAAGCTGTTACTAGACGAGTATTGCGAGAATACCTTCTTGGAGATCGGTACCCTGGCTGGATTCGGGATGCCTTATGGGGACATACCATGTGCCAGCTGTGTCACTGGTACAGTTTACAGTCATTTCACTCAGTCCTTGCTCTATGCTTTACTCACTGTGTATCTGACTGTTTTCCAAACCCCTTACCCATCTCAACCCAAATTGTTCATCCCATATATTAAATGTTCCCCACAAATAGTGCAAATTCATTGAGATATATCCCTGTATCCTTGGCCTTACCAAACATGCATTTTTAGACATTGAAATTATGAATAGAGATGAATCTTAATCCTAACCATGCTCAATGCAACAAAGTGCAACAAATGTAAAAAAGTTGTATCTTGTTGCTCTGAGCAGAGAACAAAAGAACCATTGTTCTAGCTGGTGGATCTTGTTACATCTTTCCTGCCTCTTACAAACATGTAAATGCCTGTAATGGGGGGGGGGGGGTTTAGGTATACGATGACTTCCTCGGTCATGTTCGGTCTGATCTTGTCAACCCTCCCATTAGTGACCAACACGGTTATTGTACATGCGCAGTGGCAACTATAGGATCCTTCTATTTTCTGAAGGGGAGGATTTTTTTAGAAGGGAAATAAAGTCTGAAAACCATCATAAAAGTGGATTTTAAAGA
This sequence comes from Zoroaster sp. YZ-2022, assembly GCA_029582265.1. Taxonomy (NCBI): domain Eukaryota; kingdom Metazoa; phylum Echinodermata; class Asteroidea; order Forcipulatida; family Zoroasteridae; genus Zoroaster; species Zoroaster sp. YZ-2022. The sequence continues at coordinate 35,937,903 of CM055825.1, forward strand.
TAGTCTTCGCTTTCTGAACCCCCTTAAATCGATAGAATCATTTTTAACTGGTTAGTGGTTGCAGAATAATTCCAAAAGACCCTTAAAAAGTGGCACTCGGATATGACATTCTTTCCTCATCATCTGTTTAAACTGTAATCTTCATGGGATATGTATTGATTTTTGTTTATTTTACTTTTAAAATCCCTTTAATAAGGTATTGGAAAAATCCATGGCACGTGGTGTGCAATATCCGCCAATGACGGCAGTGTCAAAGGGGGTACCGTGTACCCGATCGGAGTCAAGAAACAACTACGATGCCAAGAGATAGGACTGCATAACCGCCTGCCTTGTGTGTATGTGGTTGACAGTGGGGGTGCATTTCTTCCTCTGCAGGTATGAAATGGAGAGGGAATGGGGTGGGGGTGGTGGAGAGGGTGGTGAAAGGGATTGAAAGAGTTGTAATGAGTGCTAAATTTATGACTTACAGGCCTGTGGTTTCTCTGGATTTTTCTAAATTTCAGGATTTTTTTCCCTTTTTTTAAAACAAATCTCCCTTTGCCTCAAAATTTCCTTGAAAGAAGAGAAGTAGCCACCAAGGAAAGAAAGAAGTAGCCTGTATTGTGTCCAGACCTCTAGTTTCTTGTTTGTGGGGATGTGGAGAGTCTGTAAATCCTCTAAAATTATACATCTATGAGGTTCAGGGGGACCCAGGCCCGCTACCTATTTTTCAGTATTTTTTTTACATTCGTCTAATCACACCACTGGACTTGGACTTTAATAATGGAGTCACCTTGCAAATATTGAAACGAGTTAAGTCACAAAGTTTGCAAGGGAAGGGGGGGTGGTGGGGGTGGGGGTGGGGGGGGGGGGGTGGGGGGGGGGTTGGGGGTAGGTGGTAGGTATAATTTGTTCAAGTCAGACGGTTTGATAGTGTATGCATCTATGGAAATCCTCAAACATTTTCTTTTATCATGGGGCCATACAGCATATGCATATTATATGACTTTGGATGTAGGATGCTTGAGATTTTTCATAACAAGTTGGTTTTGGTCCATAGCGTGAGATTTTTGCAAAAATATATGAGATTTGGGGCTCAATGCGTGAGAAGTGGTTCCAATGCGTGTGTCACTTTTTTTTTTCTCACAGCTGATCGTCAAAACCATTTCTGAGAGATCGCAGGCTTTCTGCTGAACAAATTTCCACTAAAAATAAATCACATCAATTGATTATCCATTATTCCTCGCCTTTCAGTCGGAGATATTCGCAGACAAAGAACACGGTGGAAAAACATTTGCCAATGAGGCCATTTTCTCTGCACTCAAGATTCCTCAGGTAAGTTCAGATCATTTTGTCTGTAGATTGAAGTCTGAAGACACTTTGGCAAACAAGGACATACAGTAAGGCCCGAAAAAAGTCTCCGCTTTCTGGTCTCCGCGAGCGTTTTTAATTTTCTTTTTTTATTTGCTATGAAACGGTGTCCAATTGCAGTCAAAATCGCTGGATGGATTGGAATTCTGCTGTGCTGTGCTTTAAATGACTTTTTCACATAGGGGTATGAACGTTTGCCCGATTTGTGAGGCCTCTATTAGCCACCATACTTTGTGTATGGGAAATTTGGTATTTCCCTGTTGGCTAAAAAAAAAGAAAAGATGACCGAAAAAAAAAACACGTGTCACCACACCGATTTTGAAGCTGACTATTGACCAGAAACCGGAGACTTCTTTTGGCCTAATACATAAATGTGTACAAACTTCACAAAGATTCAGCAAAATGTATCCAAACTTTTGAATAAAGATTTAAGAATTGCTGAAATAGATTGGGTTTTGAAACCACCATCTTTTTGTTTTGCTTCTCCAAAATATTTATAATTTTTTTATATTTTTATTTATTCTCATAATAATAATAATAGCTATATTTGTAGCTTTGCATGGTGAAAAGGATAAGTAAAGACTGTTTGAGGTGACACCATGTGAAATTCTCAATTGATTAGTAATTAGTTCTGAAAAGAACTGGTGGTTACAATGGTCAAAATCAGTCAAAATGTTGATATACTTGCCAAGGTATATCTGGTGCACTTAAATGTCAAACCTTACGTGTAGTAAGTTATAAATGAGTCAACCGTTATTGACCGGTAAAAGCATTGTCTTGTATTGTTGAGGGTTGTCAAAAAGACAGTCAAAACCAGCCCAAAATGCCCCTGTGTGCACATTTGGGTCAACAGTCAAAACAGGCAGTTGACTGGTTTTGACCTCTATAGCAACTTGCCACTAAAGTAGGAGGGTTTAATAACATATAATTAAGTGATACTACGTAGTTTATTCAACTACTTATTTTACTGGGGTAGTAAAATAGTAGGAGGAGGGGGAGTGGTCTTATAGACAATGCCCCTCTAAACAAGAAATCAGATTTTTATACACCCGTGTCCCCTCAGGATTTTCACCCATAGGAAAGATCTTTTTAGGTTGTAGAAATTACCAAAATGGTGATGGGGCATTAAATATCTGAAAGTTCTTCTTGTCTGACCCAGGTAGCCATTGTGTGCGGATCATGTACAGCGGGCGGGGCCTATGTACCGACCATGTGTGACGAAGCTGTTATTGTGGATAAGATCGGCACCATCTTTCTGGGTGGTCCTCCTCTGGTACGGGCAGCTACTGGTGAGAAAGTCAGTGCTGAGGACCTCGGAGGGGCGACACTTCATTGCAAGTAAGTGTTGGACAAGGGTGATGAGACACCCTTGACAAATTTTAAACTATAAATATTATTGGGGTGCCATGGCCGTGCGGTCTGATGGCTGAGTCGTCAGAATGTGGGTTCAAATCCTGGCCATGACAGTGATTGTGGTGTTCTTGAGCAAGACACTTTACCATACTTGTGTTCTCTTCACCCAGGAGTACAAATGGGTACCTGTGAGGGTAGAGATGCTTGTTGTGTTTGATAGCCACTGTAGCACTGAGTACAGCAGCACAGAGCTGTATACTCCACAGGGAGCTGAGAAAGTTTAAGGATTGATATTGGCCAAATGACCGAGGATAATAATACAATGCGCTTAGAGTATCATATCGCTATGTAAGACTCCAATTTTAATATTATTGGTGTTAAACTGATCATGGCAGCTGACAATTGAATTACAATCAGATTATAAAGATTAAAACATTCATTTGAGTTGTTGATGATTCTCTGATAACATTGGCAGGCAATGAAGAGAGGAAGGTGACAGCTGATGGATGATTTTTCTGTCCAGACAGCATACCTACGATGAAAAGAGATCAGACACCACCAAGTTGCAGTTGCAATGTTTACAGGAGAGATTTACTTGTATAATAGCAACTTACACAAGTCTGATTGTGCTGAATCAACTCGGCCAAGGCACTCGGTCTCTGTTTGATTGATTTTTTTGTTTTATACCATTTTGTCATGTTTCTCTTTTCCCACAGGATCAGCGGTTGCACTGATCACTTTGCCGCCGATGAAGAAGAAGCTTTCTCTACAGGACGTGACATTATAGCGAGCCTGAATGCACGCCAGCCACTAGAGCCCAACGACTGGGATGAACCACTCTACAGCGCTGACGAGCTCCCTGGACTAGACCCAGCCACTCAGGGCAGTATGAAAAAGGTATAAAGTAGACAGTGGTGTCATGGCCGTGAAATAGCTGTGAAATTTCTGAGTGGGTGATTTTTCTGAGTTGGTGGTTGACCTGTGACAAAGTATTTGACTTTACTGTCCAACCTGTTATTGATTAGAAGTTGGACAAAGCAGACACCGGCTACATACCGGTCTCTCTGTGGGGGGACAACTTAAGGGAGGAGGGCCAAAGTCATGGTACAGCCAAGCCTTTGAGAAGCCTGGCCAGGCCCAGGCTACCTGACCTCCTAATCTGTCCTTTGTGATTCCTAATACTGTAACAATACAGTACCTGCCAATCAACATAAACTGGGCTTCTGGAAGGCCTAGCCCAGCCAAGTAGAGCTCATTATAATGGCTGGAGTTCTGAACAAACAGCTGAGGTGTCAGTCAAGTCTGTGTTAACAAGCTATTTGAGATCTATCTTCATTAGTAAAGAGTCTGTTGTGCTTAGCTAGGGGATTATATAGGCTTGGGCAAAGCCTGGGCCTGGCTGGGCTTCTGAAAGGCTTGGCTGTACCATGACTTTGGCCCTCCTCCCTGAACTGGACAGCTTTAAAGCTTGAATATTTGTTTGCTTCAGATTATAGCCCGGCTGATTGACGGCAGTAGATTCCATGAATTCAAGACTCTGTATGGGCCCACTCTGGTAGCTGGTATGGCATTTATTAAAGGGTAAGTTTCCAAGCATTTTGTGTTGCATAATAAATCATCCTGAACGCAACAGTATGCAACAAATGTTAAAATCGTTTGGATCTTGTTGAAGTGAGTAGAGAACAGAAGATCTTGTTGCACTCAGCAGGCTTCAGACAATTGATGGATATTTTTGCGTTGGGGAAGGTTGTCTAGCCAGTTATTGAAGGGGATTAGGGCAGCTTCACACTTGGACAACCGATGGATGTTGTTGCATTGAGCAGGGTGTCTAGCCAGTTACTGAAGGGGGTTAGGGCAGCTTCACACTTGGACAACTGATGGATGTTGTTGCATTGAGCAGGGTGTCTAGTCAGTTATTGAAGGGGGTTAGGGCAGCTTCACACTTGGACAACTGATGGATGTTGTTGCATTGAGCAGGGTGTCTAGCCAGTTATTGAAGGGGGTTAGGGCAGCTACACACTTGGACAACTGATGGATGTTGTTGTATTGAGCAGGGTGTCTAGCCAGTTATTGAAGGGGGTTAGGGCAGCTTCACACTTGGACAACTTTTTAAAAATTGCTTTACTTATGTTGAAATGGGTCTGTATATAGTATGGAGCTGTATATATTTCCCTCATCAGATGGTTAATTTAGGCAAATCTTTATTCATTCACATACAGCCATCTGGTTGGCATCGTAGGCAACGATGGTGCCCTGACAGCGGATGCTGCCACCAAAGGTGCCCACTTCGTTGAGCTGTGCTGCCATCGGAGGATTCCACTAATATTTCTACAGAACACCACTCGTGAGGGCAGCCTACGGGAGGTGGAAGACGGGGCTGCGATGGGGGACGTCATCAGAGCTAGATCTAAGATGATGATGGCCGTGGCCTGTGCCCAAGTCCCAAAGATGACGGTCATCGTCGGTGACAGTTTCGGACCCAGTAACTTTGCCATGGTTGGTACATAAATTTAATTAGAAATTAGGATGACATACATGTACAGTGTTAACTTTTTTTAAACAAAAATAATTTTTTTTATGTGACAATCATTTTCTTTAACCCTAACCCTCCCAAATCCTCAAAAATCCTCTTTGCCAAAGTGAAGGATTTTGAAGGATTGAGGTTACATGCTACATGCTCTTTGCTAAAGTGAAGGATTTTGGAGGATTGAGGTTATTAGGATATAAGTTGAATTAGAAATTAGGATGACATACATGTACAGTGTTAACTTTTTTTAAATAAAAATAATTTTTTTTATGTGACAATTATTTTCTTTAATATTTGTTTCCTTTACAGGTCATTTAACCATAATTTGTGCAAACTTTTTTTTTTCTTTGTTGATCCCAAAAATGTATTGATGTTACTCAGTCAGTTATGTGATTTCATATATAAATCTCAGAGTGACCCACCATAAATTAATTTTGGTACATATTTACTGTAAATCCAGGTATATCTAGTGCACTTAAAAGTCAAACGCTGTCAAACCTTACGTGTAGTAAGTACATTTACAGGTCAAAATGACAGTTAAAAATAGTCAAAAATGCCCCTGTGTGCAGATTTGGGTCAAAAGTCAAAACAGTCAGTTGACTGATTTTGACCTCTATAGCTACTTGCCACTAAAGTGCAGCAATAGTAGGAGGGTTAAAATAGCCCAAAACACTGGGTTATCAATCTTTAAAACTTAAAATATTCTTTGTATCGTTGGTGACAGTGTGGTCGAGCATTCAGTCCTCGGTTTCTGTTCATGTGGCCGTCAGCCAAGATAGGCATCTCCTCGCCAGATGAGGCAGTCCATACAACCTCTCAGGTAACAACATGTATAAGAATCCTCCTTATGTGCAATGCGGCAATTTGTGTTTGGTTCCTTGGTGGTTGATAAGAAAATCACTAAGAGATAATCACAAAGAGTTAATCACTAAGAGATAATCACTAAGAGATAATCACTAAGAGTAAACATGTGACATGGTCTATATTAGGGTTGGGATGTTTACCCGCGTAAATGAAAATAAATTCGCTAAACTTTTTCAAATTCACAAACGTGTAAATGAATTTAAACAATGGAACCTTCTATTTCCACAATATTTGGCTGGTCTTTTTTATTTCACAAAGTGCAACCAGTGGGCCAGGTATTATTATATCATGATTCCAATTTTAATACAACCAGAAATTTTGGAGGATGTTTTGTTTTGAATTTTTAATTTGTATTATTTTTTTTCAAAATCTGTGTTGCCGTATTTTTGATTTTTTTTTCCCGTACTAATCTGCATTATACTATTTATTGGTGATAGCAATATTTATTAACACATGTATACGTTCTGTGTCAAAATGTGTACACGTTTCACAAAGTAAACAGAAAATACCAAGCCTAGTCTGCATTCAGTGGAAAGGTTGTCATGACAAATATTTAAAAAATAGTTCTTCTGATCTTTTGAGTAGGAATTAAAAACATGGAATCTTTATGAAATGCATCCAAAAAATATTTGCTGCGTATTTCACACAATTTGAGTTTGGGAATCACTTTGGGAATCTTTTTCCATGGATTTCTTTTTGATTTCTTTTTGATCAATTTGATCAATTTGCATTCGCGTTTATGACCCGGCCGATGTTGAGAAGATTTTGTTCGGTCAATATTTTGAAAATCTTGTTTGTTATTGGCCTAATTTTTCCAGACTTGATTGACCCTTACAGGTGCAATTTGAAGGTGTGGAGGTGGCGAGCAAGCTGAAGGCAGAGATGGGAGAGAGGTATGAACATCAGACGTCAGCGTTGTACTCCAGTGGGCGGCTGTGGGATGATGGGATTATCCTTCCACAACACACTCGTCAGGTATACCATAACAGCTATAAGGCCAACAACAAACAACTCTCTGGTTTCTGGTCTCCACACACGTCACCTCTTTTAATTTTCTTTTCTTTTTTTTTGGTTGCTATGAAACGATGTCCAATTGCAGCCAAAATTGATGGATTGATTGGAATTCTGCCGCGCTGTTTGAAGCGACTTTTTTTTTTCACATAGGGGTATGAATGCTCGCCCGATTTGTGAGGCCTCTCTTAACCATCATACTTTGTGTATGAGAAATTTAGTCTGGTTCCACGTTATGTATCATGTATTTCACTGGTTGGCAAATGAAAAGATTACCAAAAAAAGCACGTCACCGCACCAATTTTGAAGCTGACCTATGACCAGAAATCGGAGACCTTTTTTTTTGCCGTTAAACTGTTTGTTTGGTTAATAATGTTTTTTGTTTTTTTTGTTTGTTGGTTATTTTTTTACTGTTTGCTTGAGGCCATCGTCAACACTGAGCATTGGCTACCACGATCACACATCTTCTTATCTCTCTCCTCCAAGCTGTCCTGTTATGGACAAATCTTTTTTTTACTGTAGCAGGACTTTTATCTTCAACCTTTGGCACTGTACCCAGCCCCAGGGTGGAAGTATAATCTAGGAAGAGTATGCTGGAAAATGACTTTTTAAACTACTTGGATTGATTTATTTTAGTGTCAGCTGACATGACATCAATTACAAGATGATCAAAACTTTAAAAAAATTAAAAATTTTGAGCAAGAGAAAAACTACTGAAATGGATTATGTCGAGTGTGGCTGGGCCTGTTGGACATTTTGTTCATCAGATTGCAACCTGATGAACTGCATCGTTTGGAAGAGGGGAGGTTTCTTAATTTATTTTTTAAATAATGCTAGATAGTGGTAGTTTTGTGTTTTGTGATAACTTATGTTTGTAAAATGTAGATTGCTTATTTTTACTTAGATATTTTTTTGATGTTTTCATCGTCCCTATCAGGTTCTTGGCATGTGTCTCAGCATCACCTCACAGCACAGGGAGGAAGGACATACCAAGGTTGGTGTCTTCAGGATGTAATTTCTGTCATGGACATTACAAGGAGGCACATAGGGTAAATGTACCCTCCCTATCAAGTTCTTGACACGTGTCTCAACATTGCCTCTCAGTACAGGGAGGAAGGTACAAAGATTGGTATCTTCAGGATGGGATTTCTATCATTGACTTCAGGATGTGATTTCTTAGAGTATTATCCATATCATAGGGACTAGACAGGAGGCACAGTGGGGATGTATGCCTACAGGCAGAATGATGCACCTAGATGAAACACAAGGGATAGATGAGGCACACAGGGGATAAAAGCCATATCTGAGCATTGCCTCACCTCAGAGGGAATGTCTTTAGGGTGTGAATCTTATTGAAATCTAAGATATATTAAACAAGGAGGCACACAGGGGATAAAAGCCATATCTGAGGTTCTCAGCATTGCCTCACCTCAGAGGGAATGTCTTTAGGGTGTGAATCTTATTGAAATCTAAGATATATTAAACAAGGAGGCACACAGGGGATAAAAGCCATATCTGAGGTTCTCAGCATTGCCTCACCTCAGAGGAAGTGTCTTTAGGGTGTGAATCTTATTGAAATCTAAGATATAAACTCAAAAAAAGTTCAGAAACTCAAGTTTGACTGACGATTTCTCTCTTGTTACCAACTCATTTTCCTTGCATTTGGTATCAATGGAAAGCCCTGTTATTCCTCTTTACAATGATGACGCAATTGGGGGATGTGCAGCACAGCTGAATATGGGGGTGGGTGTAAAGTGAAATGTTGCAAAATGCATTGCTATTGTCAAAAGTGTATTGACTCTTGCTGTTAGGAGTTGTTTGGAAGATGGATGTGTCTTGAATGATTGTCTGCTTACTAACCAATATTTAAAGGTTGTAGGCCATAAATGTGCGGGAAAAGTTCAGAAATCCACATGGCCTATCACAATAAATAGCCTCCGGGATAGCAACTCTGTTGTTAATGTGGTTGAGTTTCAAACAGAGTAAAAGAATTTGTCATTTTCTGCACTGAAACACCCAGTAATTCTCCATCAGTAACAACAAATCTCTCTCACAGTACAATGAAACTCTCTATCACTAACAAAAGAAAAAACAAGACGTAAGGAAAGTCTTTTTTTCTGGTTTAATCATTGAACAGCTTCCTTCATTGAACAAACAATGTTAAGTCAAGAGCCTCAGTAGCGGGTGGACGATCCGAATGCAGCCACAACAGCCTGGCACCTCCTCCTCATACTGGTCACGAGCCGGGTCACACGTTGCTGTGGGATGGTGTCCCATTCATCAATCAGGATCTGTTGTAGATCCGCCAACGTGGTTGCATCAGTGACTCTTGGGCGTACAGCATGGCCGAGCTGATCCCACAGATGCTCAATTGGGTTAATGTCCGGGCTGCTGGCAGGCCATTCCATCCTTGTGATTCCCTCATCCTGCTGATATCCTGGCTCTGTGGGGGGGAGGATGGCATCTGGGACAATAGCAATGCATTTTGCAGCATTTCACTTTACACCCACCCCCATATTCAGCTGTGCTGCACGTCCCCCAATTGCGTAATCATAACAAATGGCACATCATTGTAAAGAGGAATAACAGGGCTTTCCAATGATACCAAATGCAAGGAAAATGAGTTGGTAAAAAGAGAGAAATCGTCAGTCAAACTTGAGTTTCCGAGCTTTTTTTGAGGAGTTTATTAAACAAGGCGGCAACAGGGGATAAAAGCAATATCTGAGGTTTTCAGCATTGCCTCACCTCAGAGGGAATGTCTTTAGGGTGTGAATCTTATTGAAATCTAAGATATATTAAACAAGGAAGCACACAGGGGATATAGGCCACATCTGAGGTTTTTAACAAGAGCCTCACCATTGTCTCAGCACAGGAAGTGTCTTGAGGGTTACATTGAGGTACACAGTGGAATGTAAGCTCATTGATAATATGCCTCTACATGGCCTACCTCACAGTGCAAAACAGGAATACCTACTTGGTTGTCTTCACCATGGGGTACTAGCAAGGAGAGGTATACATGTATGTGCCTCCTATCACCACATTCCTTTCTATACAATCCCTGCAGGCCAAAAAAGGACCAATCTCAACCACAGAATATCCTGCCAGGATTTGAGGGGTTTCTAATCTCTGAGGTTATTCAATAAGTTTGGCGTTGTATTCTTGAATGTCTTGCAAAAATATATATATATACTACTCAAAACAATTTAGGGAACACCGGAATAATCTCAGTTAAGGCAAGATCATTTATTTCAGATAAACACAATGTTTCACAGAATTGATGAGAAACAACTGCACAATGAAACAGATGATCAAAGGATGCATGTAGTGATTACACATTTCATGACATGACTACTGAAAGAGAGAGGGGGTTGCAAATGAAAATCCCCGTTCATGGAACATTTCAAACCTATTTGATGTTAAAAATCCGGTGTTCCCTAAATTGTTTTGAGTAGTATATAATATTACAGTTCTCAAAGCTGTTTGTTTTGCATATTGAATAAACTATTGCAATTCAAGTTAATTTCAAGAAAGATTTTCTTTCTTCACGATCACAATAAAAAAGTATTCTGAGGCAGTGATTCTCTTGAGAAGAATGTTATTTACATTTAAAGGCATCCATTTGACTATATTGACTTACATAATAAATCTTGATTAAAAATACTATTTGCTTTTTATGCAAAGCAAGATTTCCCGTTAATTATAAGAAAATCTATTGTCTAGGTCTTTTCTTAAAAAGAGTACTGCATTGACAGTTTCATTCCAAGGAATTATTAATCTCTTGAAATATGGTCACAGATGTATTATAGTAGTTTGGAAATACATAAAATTATTATTACCAAAGAAAGACGTTGTATATATACATGTAAGTCAACAATCGCATTTTAATTCATTACTGTAAAAGATTTAATTGTATTAACTTGCATTTCTTTTGAGAAAGTTTTTTAGTTCTCCTGCCCCTGTCAACATTGTCGTCATTTTATCCATGACAGTTTTAAAAAACAAATCTAAAAAAAAAAAATTCCTCTGCCTTAATTGGAAACATGCCTTCTCCGACGAACAGCCCTTTATTTAAAATAATTAACCATATATGGTGGTAACCTTGACTGTCCACACTAAAACCAACTGGGAGGTCAAACCCTTAACCATTTCCAACTTGACCAGAAAGTCAACAACCCAGAATGTATAAACATGATATGTTATAACCATGGCAACAGTTTTACGTCAAATAAACTTAATATTTCTTTGAAATATTTCCAATACAAAACCTTTTAGAGATATTCCCAGATTTCACAAATTAAAGTCTGTCTATTTTAGGATTGAATCAAAAGCAAGAGTGCTAGTACATGAAACATAATACACACTGAATTATTTTAAAGTAAAACATACAGAAAGTTATGTTGCTGTGATCTGCATCAGAATTAATCAAATACAATAGTCAAGATTTTCTAGGAAAAAGTACGAGAATCAAAGTACATACATATATATTTTCCTTTTCATTTAAACCATGAATAAACTTTTTTTTTTTAAACATTTCCAAATTACATTTTAAGAATGTTGATAGTGGAAATAAAATATTAATTTATACAAAAAATGTTCTGGTGACAAGTTCAATTCTTGACAACATGACCACCAAGTGTACTTTGTAGAATTCAATTAATACAGTACTGATATGTTACAGGATAGGATTTAAAAAGGTCGCAAAATTGGGTACAATTATAAATCTGATTAAAAACTAAAGAAAAAAACCCCAATATATTCTCATGTCCATTAAAACAGTATTCAAGTAATTATTATTTCTTTAAATCCTATTTTTTTTATCTGAAAATATGTAATTATTTAAATGTTGAATGATAACAAAACCAGTTTGTCTCAATTCAATTGACTACTTCTGGAATAATCAACTGTGTGATTTTCTTCACACAAAATGTCAGTCTTAAAATTATAACATTAACCACACAAACAGACTATAAGGATCATTTTATGCATTGCATACTATTTGTGAAATCAAAAATTTAAATTATCCAGAACGCAATATCACTTTTTAGGAATATATTTGCTGATTACAACTGCCTGTCTGCCTGTAATAATGTATTTTTTGCTATATCCGGCCCGTTGGAAGCCCAGTCTGTCCTTAGCTACCCCGGTCATGTCACTTCCCCGCCTTGTGTCTAATGAACATTACCATGGTAACAGCGGTAAACAACAGTCGTCATGGGAAGGTGTTACCCTATTGGCCCATTTATTCTGTTTCTTTCAAACCATTCATTAGGCCAACAATTTTTTTCTCCAGTTTCTGGTCATCGGTCAGCTTCAAAATCGGTGCGGTGATGCACTTTTTTTTTAGCCAACAGGGAAATACATGATACATGTATCATACGCGGGGACCAAATTTTGCATATACAAAGTATGGTGGCTAAGAGAGGCCTCACAAATCGGGCAAATGTTCATACCCCGATTAAAGAATTCCAATCGATCCAGCAATTTTGGCTGTAATTGGACATTGATTCATAGCACCAAAAAAATAAATTAAAAATGCTGATATGCACAGACCAGAAACTGGAGACTTTTTTTTTGGACTTACTGTACTCTCCTACAAACATCATATACAACACTTACACATCTACATGTACCAGGTCTGCAATTTCATTCTTGTAAGGGCAAGTCCACTTCCATGAGAAAATAAAAATGTCTATGGGAACATTTTTAATGGAGGCTATGGCTTCTGTGACCCTCTCTAAAATTTCCAGGCCTGATTTATTTAACATTGCATTTCACTTGAATAAACTTTTTCAGATATATATTTTGTACCAATTCCTAGTATTTTCATCCCTGAACATTTGTCTTTCGAGTTTGAAAACTTTGGTACTCCACAATTAAATATATGAATAGTTTTAATCATCTAAAAACACTTGATTAGCTATAAAAAATAGATTAGGATTTTATTTTGAATTATAAAATAGTACATATTTGCAGAATATTGTATTAACACTAGGTTTATTAAAATAGTTAAAAATACAAGACAAACCTTCTTTGATCACACCCGTGGCATGATTTTTAAGCTGCTTACCCCAGTTTCTGTAACCATGAACTTCTCTGAAAATACCAGATCACACATGCTAGCCGATTTGTATAATGCCGGCATTCTGGTTAGCTTAAGATAAAAAGTACTGCCAAACTGATCTCACCTCTCCCCAGATGGTCTAGGAGTATATTACAACTACAATGTACAACATTCAATCATGCTGATCTTTTATCGTTACGGTGTTCAGTTTAAAAAAAAGGCAATTATGTAGATTGTTCCATTACAAAACTACAGAGTATAACCTACAGGGAAATGTTAACAATGATCACTACCTAGACCACAATGCAACATACTCTCTGTGGAGGCGGCTTCTTCCTACATAATATAACTAGTACCCGTCAGGCTGTCACATAAATTCAGAATTGAATTATATAATACAGGATTCTACAGATTTATGAACTTGAGTTTGTAGTATCCATCCACTAGGGGGTAGTTCTCTAGAATCTATCCATTAAGGGCAGCATTGGTAGAGTTCATCCAGGGCCCAATTTCAAATTGCTTACCATAAAAATTTGCTTAGCAGATTTCTTTGGGTATCAGCTAAATTTCATACAAAATGTATGCATTTTGGCTGGTAGTCTGTTTTATATTGCTTAGCGAAAATATTTGCTTAGCAAAATTCTCTGTTTAGCAGCTCTATGAAATTGGTCCCAGGGTGCAATTACATACAGCAGCTAAGCAGCTAAGCAGCTAAGCAGCCAATATTTTGCTTACTGTACATTTTTCATTTCATAGCGCTGCTAACCGTTAAGCATAGAGAGAAAGGCACGCTAACTTGCCGGTCGTTATTGCTAGCAAATGAGTGATCCACGGTGAATGCGCACGCACTTCTCTGAATTTTCTTGTTAACCTGTGATATACGCTTTGCTTCAGCAAATTTGTTAATTAGTACAAAAATTTGCTACGAAACTGGACCGAGTTGGTCACACTCCTTAAGACAGGCTATATGGGAGTTTGTACAGCAGATCTTGTATGTCATAATTTTTGTGCATTATATATATATATATTTTATAGTTTTTGTACGTTATAGTTATAAGTGATCGGATTGGACGTTATTTCATTTAAATGTTACGGTGACATGATTCTGTCACACATAAAGTCCAGTGACGTGAGCACACACACACTGTTAACTACTTAAAGTAAGCACTGCAATTTATGGTCACACAAATTTTCAGAACACTTTCAGTACTTTCATATCTGCCGTATGTAAAAAAAAAATCATAGTTTTCCCAATAGTCTGACCCCAAAAATACAGATTGTTCAAACAAGATTGGTCAGATATATATAAATGATGAATACCACACAGTGTGATAGTTTGAGCTGATACGCTGAATGTGAAAAGTACTTTTTAAAGAAACATCTGAAAATTTAAACAAAAATATTGATCAGAACTTATCCTCGGCATTCTCCGATTCACACAGAAACATGGAAGTTGCTTCCTCGGGTTCTGCTCGGAGGACTTGTTCCAGATGCGTTGCCTGCTGCGGGATAAGGCAGTCATCTAAGGCCTCATCCTCGCCCTTGTTGTTGGCGCGTTGCGTAGTCGGAGGAAAGCGCACTTGCAGAGTAGTGTGCCCTGTGGTGTCATGGCTGTTATTACTGTTGAAGTTCTCTGTGGGTTTCTGCCCATTACGAGCGGCCTCGAACAGTGGGTTGGAGAACCCTTTACATTCGCCCGTTTTCTGCTGACTAAATGGGTGCCCCGACCTGGGCAGGCCTACCGGAGGGGTTACTTGGGCATGGTCATACAGGGGATTGGTGAAGCCGGGTTGGTTCTCATCATGGTGAATAACTCCACCGTAGATGTTGGCGGTGGCGAATGCGAATCCACCCACGGTGCTGTTCTCTGGGACGTACCGCACAGCACATAAATCTGTAAAAAAAATAAAATAAAATAAAATTACAGGTTGTATATGAAGAGTTTCATAGCAAAACGCCATATTTAAAACTTTTGCACTTTGAACCTCCTGGATGTTTAATTTTGAAGGATTTACAGACTCTCCACATCCCCACAAATAAGAAACCAGAGGTTTGGACACAATACAGGCTACTTCTCTCTTTCCTTGGTGGCTACTTCTCTTCTTTCAAGAACATTTTGAGGCAAAAGGGAGAGAACTGTAAAAAAAAATCCTAAAATCAGGAAAACTGTTTCAGGTAGAAATATTTGGACATACCGGGAGATAACACTATCTGGTTGCCATTGGGAATGTTAGCATTATCCACAACGGTCAATCCCAACAGACTCGCTTGCTGATTGGATTCCTCTTCCAACTCGTCTCCAGTCTTCTGCTCTTTGGCAAAGTTGATAAACACCTGTAAGGATCGGACAGAATAAACTTGTTGACCAATAGCAGTGTGCGTTAAGGAAAGTGATGAATCTGCTCTTATGAGACATACAATTTGGTTGGTTTCATTTCCATATTGTTTGACCAATAGCAGCACTGGCACTTCTAATAACGCAACATCTGATTGGCCTATCTGATCTGGCACAAACTTCCGTGTGGGGACTGTCAAACATGAAGCAAAAACATTTCTCAGGAAAAATGTTGTTTCAAATTCTTTTTTTTTTTTTTTTTGTTGTTTCAAATTCTTCCACATTGGTCCAATTTCTAAAATGCTTTTGAAATGTATAATGCTACACTGTATTTATAAATCTTCTCTAGTAAGTTTGGCAACTTTTTTTTTCTTTCTTTTTTTTTCCTCAAAAATGTGAGCCCCTACTGTGATGAAACCTTGACATATTTGTCATGATATCTTTCTTAAAAACTGGAGGGTTAAATTGATTTTACATTTCCAAACATACTTCCCTTCAACGAATCATAAAAATGTATGATTTTTGTAAGGATGTGCCGGGTATCTGAGTATCCAGATACCCAAACTGAAACTGTCATTACCCGGTTCCATTTTTCGGTTCCAATTACCTGTAAACGACTTTTGAAACTTGTTACTTAATATTACTTTAACCCTCCTACTTCTGATACCTTTTTCATACAAGTTGATCCACCATTTGAAACTATTCGCTTTTGAATGGTGAAATAACTGTGTACAGTATTGATTCCCCCAAATAGTTTTGAATGGTAGGTCAGCTAATACAAAACCTTGTTTGGATCTTTCCAAATGGTAGTACATCTAATACAAAACCTTGTTTGGATACTTCTAAGTGGTGCATCAATGGACCCTCTATGCATTTGAATGGTAGTAAAGCTTGCTACCAACACTGTTCAAATGGTATCACCATGTCTGTACAAAACCAATGGGCATTTTGGTGAGTGGAAATTTTGAATGGTTTCAAATGGTCAAACAGTAGGAGGGTTAATGTACACAAATGGAAGTCTCTGATTTTTTGTTTGTTAACAAAATGCTTGTGGGGAATGGGGATGCTACAATCGCTTTGAATATAGAGGCAGGAAATTATGTCAGTAAGTTCACATTTATTATGACTCTAATAAAACAAGAGAAACTCGTGTTCATACTGTTTTTTTAAAATACATTCAGGAGTATTAACGTATATTTACAAAATTGTTGACTGGTATCCGAAGATTTCCTATTTTGGATATCCGGTTCCTGAACTAACTGAAAATGCCTTAGATTCTCGTATCCTTGCACATTCTCGGACATGGAAATCCAGTGCCTTGCACTCACCTGGTCGAGGGTAGTCTGGCTGACGGAGTAGTCCTCAATATTATAGCGCTGCTTGTTGGCATCTAATGCACCAAACACGTTGGCTAGTGAGGCACTGGCTACAGGCATCTGATACTCCAGCATATTGAAGTGATGCTCGCGTAACACCGTCTGGGGGAAGGTCTCTGCCACAAAACACATCAAGGGTTCCAAACGGGGCGGATCCCCGCCCACGCGGATGGTTATTGTGTAACCATTACCAAACCTAGCAAAGAGGTACGTAGAAAACAAGGTCAATTCAATTCTATTTTTCAAATAGAGCCACCTTAATACATCCTTTCTGAAGCCAGCTGGAAAAACGTAGAAGAATCCTAGGAATCTAGAAGATCTGTGGAGCTAAGGCCATTTGGTTGAATAACTTGGATATTTACAGACCTGCCACCAAAAATCTTAGATATGCAGTGTATATTATAAGATTTGAGGCTTTGCATTGTGGAATATCGATATCGTTTTGGTTTGCGGTAACACCATGTGTTTATCTCAACTATCACGAAGCTGAGGTACAGGTTCTGAAAAGAACCTTATCACACAACTCGTATCTCAACTGTCACTAAGTGAGAAATATGGTTCAGGGAGAATATTTCTCACTTAGTAACAGTAGAGAAAACGAGTTGCCCGATACTGGTTCTCCCTTGAACCATAATCTCACTTAGCGACAGTTGAGATACGAGTTGTGCGATAAGGTTCTTTTCAGAACCCTGTACCTCACTTAGTGATAGTTGTGATAAACACATAGTGTTACCACAAACTGAAAGGATATCGGTGCATATTAGTCTAGACGTATTGAATTTACCTCGCCGTGTCATGCCGTAACTTAAATCATTCAGGAATCATCAGTGTCGTGAGTCTTTGTATAGACTACAGGAAAAAAAATCAATAACTGAGGACGCTGTCCTAATAGGAGAATGGCCTCAATCTGTGGTGTTATTTGGTATTTTTATTTCCTGTTAACCTGGCCAACTTCAGTAGACAAAAATCCACAATCCAAGTAATTAAAACAAATTGCCTAAGGCAGACTTGTAAAAAACAATTCTGAATCAGGAAAAACTTCTGAGAAATCACAGGCGCTCTTGACTTACTTGGATTTGAGATGCTGTGTGCTACCAATGCACTTAAATCTACCATTGACCATGATGGCTACTCGGGTACACAGAGCTTCGCATTCCTCCATGCTAAATCACAAACATAGATCCAAAGTTATTATCAGAGACAACTGATAAAATAAGCATTCAAATAAACAACTCATTGGTATTTGATAAGCATCACTAAATGTTTATAGAGTCAGTAAAGCCATGGATACAAAATAATTCTGTTTTCTGGAGACAGTTTTTGTGGACTGGAGAAAATTGAGCGAAAAAATAATGTCCTGTGCCATTATTGACAGTCTGTGCTGTAAACTGAATTAAAAAAAACTTATAACATTTAATCCTCAATAAAAAATACAGTGCAATTTTCTTTCAAATTTCATCTGACATGATTTTAAACACTTTTCAAATGAGCCCATAATAATAATAATAATAATAATAAAGATTTTTAGCGCGCACATATCCACCCTGCTGGGCGCTCAAGGCGCGGAAACAAAGAAAAAACATGAATACAAACAATATACAATGATAGCATAGGGGAAAAAAAAAAATGTACCGAGATACATGTACCTACAATGCAATTACAAATATACATAATTTTTGAAGAGGTGTGACATAAGATGAGTTTTAAGCATCGACTTAAATCTGGTTATACTATGACAAGATTTGAGTTTAGTTGGAAGATGATTCCAGAGTCTCGGAGCTGCGACAGAAAACGACCTATCACCCCAGTTCCGTTTTGAAGTTGGTTCCTTTAGGAGTGACATGTTGCTGGAGCGCAAATTGCGTGATGGAGTGTAGACTTTAAGCAGTTCAGAAATATAAATTGGAGCAATGTTATTAAAAGATTTGTGAACAATTAGCATAAGTTTAAAAACAATTCTCTGTGAAACAGGAAGCCAGTGCAGTTCTTTCAAGATTGGCGTGATATGGCATGACTTTCTGGACAAAGTCACAACACGAGCTGCTGTGTTTTGTATGTGCTGAAGACGAGATATTTGATTCTGCGGGAGACCGTAAAGAGAGCATTCCGTTATCGAGCCGTGATGTGACAAACGCATGTATAATTTGTTCAGCAGCACTTTTATTCAAGTATTTCCTAATTCGCTTATATTTCTGATATGAAATGATGATATGAACAATGTTGGAGATATGTGGTTTTAAAGTCATTGTCGAGTCAAATATAACACCCAAATTACGTGCATGTAATGAGGTGGTTATCTGCGAGTCACCAATTGTAATAAATGGAAGATAAACTTTAGACAATTGCTGACGTGATCCAAATAGAACAAATTCTGTTTTTTCATCGTTCAATTTCAGGAAGTTTTGTCTCATCCAACTTCGAATCTCTTGAATACATTTCTCCAGTATTTTAATGCAGGAATTGGCAGGTTCTTGAGAAGATTTAAAAGTAATGTAAAGCTGCGTGTCATCAACATGGTAATTTAAATTATACTTCAAAATGATATCACAAACTGGAAAGGTATAAACAGTAAACCACTGAGAGGAACTGAGACACAAATGGAGAGAGGTTCCCACCTGTGTGAGGTGAGAATAACCGAACGTCCTTCCTTCACAATACTGGTGATGCGGTTCCAAAGGAAACGGCGGGCTTTGGGGTCCATCCCGGTAGTCGGCTCATCCTGCCAGCAACAAAAAAAACAAAAAAAAACTTAGTAAGGATTTACAGTCAAGATTATTTGTCAATGTCAAAGTGATAATTTGAGGAGTTCAACAAGGCTTCTCACAGCAAGTTTGATTTGACGTACGATAAATCGTTGAGTCAGAACAACAAGGTCGTATCTAACCAATGCAACAAGGTCGTATGTGAAAACGTGCATAAATTTGCATACATTAAAACAATTGAGTGCAACAACGTCGTATCTTCTTCCATATGTTTTGCGTGTCCATCCTGGAACTTCGTAAAAAGATACGACCTTGTTGCACTGAGCAAAATCCATGTCTGCAACAAGGTCGTAACTATGATATGACCTTGTTGCACTGAGCAAAATCCATGTCTGCAACAAGGTCGTAACTATGATATGACATTGTTGCACTGAGCATAATCCATGTCTGCAACAAGGTCGTAACTATGATATGACCTTGTTGCACTGAGCATAATCCATGTCTGCAACAAGGTCGTAACTATGATATGACCTTGTTGCACTGAGCATAATCCATGTCTGCAACAAGGTCGTAACTATGATATGACCTTGTTGCACTGAGCATAATAAATCTGCAACAAGGTCGTAACTATGATATGACCTTGTTGCACTGAGCATAATCCATGTCTGCAACAAGGTCGTAACTATGATATGACCTTGTTGCACTGAGCATAATCCATGTCTGCAACAAGGTCGTAACTATGATATGACCTTGTTGCACTGAGCATAATCCATGTCTGCAACAAGGTCATAACTATGATATGACCTTGTTGCACTGATGCGATGAAATCAATGTACACTGATTGAAACACAAATTTAAACCACTTTTTTAAAATCACAACCTTGTAGATCAGGAGAGATTATAACTTGGTGTCATAGTCAACTGTGACTCGACACCTTGCAAAACCTTATCCCCTCCATGTCAATCAGGAGAGCTTATAACTTGGTGTCATAGTCAACTGTAACAATAGTGTCTCATATAAAGGTTGACATCTTCCCCCAACCTCCATTTAGCCCCATTTTTAGCAGGTTCCCTCCGAATTTACACTCTCTGAACGCTACAATAGAAGACTCCACCTTTGGAGAATTAGTTAAGTAAAACTTGTAGCTTTGCATGGTGAAGAGGATAAGTAAGACTAATTGTGGTGACACCATGTGAAATTCTCTATTGAGTAGTAATTAGTTCTGAAAAGAACTGGAGGTTACAACTCGACGTTTCGATCAGTACACTCTGATCGTCCTCAGGAGAATGCTGGACTATGGGAACCAAGTAGTAATTAGTTCTGAAAAGAACTGGAGGTTACAACTGGACATTTCGATCAGTACGCTCTGATCGTCTTCAGGAGAATGCTGGACTATGGGAACCAAGTAGTAATTAGTTCTGCAAAGTATTAGTTAAGTTGTGGTTGCTGTTTCTTTGTGTATCCACCAGGCCCACATGTATTATGGGGGTGATTAACTCCATAGTTAAGTGGTCGCTTTGTTTGGCTACTGGGATCTGACAGATAATAAGCTCATTATAATACCCTGAGGGAACTGGCCAAAACTTTTGGGGGTTCAATCAATCAATCAATTTGTTTCCACATCAACATTCTGGCTGATATTGTGGTTGAGTGCCGTTAAACACTCAGATTTCACGATTTTTCATTTTTCGTAGCACCTCTTTTTCGGATAGATTATTTGTTGATTTTTGTTTTATCATCACTTGTCTGTAGGTTGAGTCAAGTAGGTTGGGGAAAGGAGTCCTAAAGCATATGGGTGCAATTTCTCTAGAGATAATTGGCTGTGAGATTAACACATGCTCATATAGTACATTGCATACACGCATACACTTACTTAACCCATAAGGGCTCAACCATCAAGAAACTGGGTTCCTGTGGTTTATTTTTGATCCTCAAAGAAACTGGGTTCGTTTTCACCCCAAGAGGGCTACCATGAGTATGAAGCATATAGTCTTATCAATCAATGATTTTGCTCACCACAGAATAATCATACTTTCCCTGCGTGATTCCCTACATTATAAAATTGTAATCAAATGCCTCACCAGCAATATGACTGGTGGGTCTCCGATGAGGGCTATGGCCGTTGACAGTTTCCTCTTGGTGCCTCCGCTGTACGTTCCGGCGACACGCTTAGCGTAGATGCTCAGCCCTAAATTCTTGATGCCCCACTGCACAACCTTCGCATATAATAAGAAAAGTTCAAAACAAAAACCATGTACACTATTATTAGTAGGTTTCTCAGATGATATTAAATATTCCAAAGCTGTATATGTGTAATGTTGTGTCAACAACTCATTCCATCTCCTCCCAATTTGTCAAAACTCTGTGGAACAAAAACGTAATACGGATCCCTGTGTGATCCCAATCCAATACAGATGCCTGCTGGAACCCAACCTTATACGAATCACTGTGGAACCCAAGCCAATATGGACCCTTTGGAACTCGATCCAATATGGAACCCAAGTCAATACAGATCCCTGTGTAACCAGGCCCAATATAGATCCCTGTGGAACCCGGTAACCTGGCCCAATACAGAGCCCTGTGGAACCCCAACCCCATACCTTTTTAATGTCTTCTTCGGGAACCCCTCTCAATCTTGCATAGAATGCCAAGTGCTCCTCGGCTGTCAGTAGGTCATTTAGAGCATCAAACTGCGGACAGTAGCCAATGCTTTGACTGACCCTCTTCATGTCTTGCAGGATGCTGAAGCCGTTGACGTAGGCACTGCCCGAAGTCACCTGGGTGTCACCCGTGAGCATCTTGAAGATGGTGGTCTTGCCGGCGCCGTTGACACCCAGAAGGCCGAAACACTGTCCATTCACAAAAGGCATAAAATCAAAATTTAGTTTTTCGCTGAATGGAATGTTAGTGATTTTATAGAATGTGGAAATTCATTCTGGTCTCTTAATTGTTGACTGATGTGTTTAAGTAAAGACTGTTTGCAGTGACACCATGTGAAATTCTCAATTGAGTAGTAATTAGTTCTGGAAAAAAATGGTGGTTACAACTTGACGTTTCGATCATCTTCAGGAGAAGATATGTTTACTTTTCTTGTATCAGTGAATATGCTTAATGCACAGCTGACAACATTTCAAAATTCCAATTAGTAATGAAACTTCCGATTGCACGTTTATACAGTGGCGGGCACCATGATGAAACTGTAGGCCCTTCGCTGGTTCCTGTTTATTACTCATTACTACATTGCACAAATTGGTACCCCGACAAACAAGGTATCGATACTATGCTAATTGACATCCATAATACTTTTTGGTAATTCAGAACTTATTTATTATAGCACACTACACATGCGAAAATATTCAATATGGGTACCGATTCTGATTTTTACGATTGTTATACGTGATTTTACCCGAATGCTCATAAAATGGTACTTTATCAAGGGCTTTTTTTTTGTTGGGCGGAAAACTTGAAATTAGTAACTTTTGAGCAATTCGTACTTCCTGATTTTTTTAAAAATAATTACGAAAAATATGTTGGCAGCTATGTTAATGCATAGCCCTCAAAACCTCTTTTTACAGAAAAGTTTGAGGGCATACAAATTATTCACGAGTCTCAGCATATTGATTTAATAGTAGGGTACACCCTTAGATCCTCAACTAGAAACCAATTTAAATTGTTACAAGAAGAATGTTTCAGTTTGGGAACTCTTTTCAAGTGTTATACCTCTCCTTTTGGAATGCCAACACACAGCCTGTCAACCGCTGAACATATCCCCTGACTTGTGTTGTAATCCTGCAGAAATGGAAATGGTCACTAGTTACAAATGATCGACATGGTCAAATATTCATTTATAACGGGGGTGAAGTGGAGTTAGGGGGTTAAAGATAACGTATAGAATTTGCTAATTGAAGGAATTTAATGTAAAACTTTACTTGGTGTAGAGCTCTTGATGGTATCAGTCTTCACTAAAATTTTGTTTGAGGTGCAGTCATTTTAAAAGAAAAAGTGAAATTATTGCTGATAACTTTACTGAAGGGAGTAATCTTTCCTACATTCCACATAAACATGAAAACAACAAATCTGAAAGCATTTTCACTATTTTCCTGTTGACGCTTTAACCCTAAACCCCCTAGGTATTCTGGCTAGGAAACTTCCTGAATCCTCCAAAATCCATCAGTGTACTTTTGGAAACATGCCCTCATCTTCAAAATGCACCACGCATTTTCGTTGATCTTTCATATTCAGCACTTATGGTCTGTACTTCTTGCCAGGTAGTAATTTTGCCCCATTTGAAGAGGTGAAAGTACCAATTTCCAAGAGTGCTGAATTTTCCCCCCAAAAAGTGCCCCTTGGAGGATTTTGCAGGATATGGGGGGGTGGTTAGGGTTACTGTAATAAGCTGAAACTTTCACAGGTTGGTTATTTTTATGTGTACCTTGATTCAAAGACTAAGAATATTTGTACAGGCAGTACCAATAGTAAGAATATTTGTACAGGCAGTACCAATAGTAAGAATATTTGTACAGGCAGTACCAATAGTAAGAATATTTGTACAGGCAGTACCAATAGTAAGAATATTTGTACAGGCAGTACCAATAGTAAGAATATTTGTACAGGCAGTACCAATAGTAAGAATATTTGTACAGGCAGTACCAATAGTAAGAATATTTGTACAGGCAGTACCAATAGTAAGAATATTGGTACAGGCAGTACCAATAGTAAGAATATTGGTACAGGCAGTACCAATAGTAAGAATATTGGTACAGGCAGTACCAATAGTGTCCCTTCCCTTAAAGGAGGGATTAACCCTTAGCTTCCCAAAAAGGATTTTGGAGGATTCAGGTTATTAGGCAGACATGTCATGTCCTTGCTTTACTACTGAAGGATTCTGGAGGATTGAGGTTATTAGGCAGACATGTCATGTCCTTGCTTTACTACTGAAGGATTCTGGAGGATTCAGGTTATTAGGCAGACATGTCATGTCCTTGCTTTACTACTGAAGGATTCTGGAGGATTCAGGTTATTAGGCAGACATGTCATGTCCTTGCTTTACTACTGAAGGATTCTGGAGGATTCAGGTTATTAGGCAGACATGTCATGTCCTTGCTTTACTACTGAAGGATTCTGGAGGATTGAGGTTATTAGGCAGACATGTCATGTCCTTGCTTTACTACTGAAGGATTTTGGAGGATTGAGGTTATTAGGCAGACATGTCATGTCCTTGCTTTACTACTGAAGGATTCTGGAGGATTGAGGTTATTAGGCAGACATGTCATGTCCTTGCTTTACTACTGAAGGATTCTGGAGGATTGAGGTTATTAGGCAGACATGTCATGTCCTTGCTTTACTACTGAAGGATTCTGGAGGATTCAGGTTATTAGGCAGACATGTCATGTCCTTGCTTTACTACTGAAGGATTCTGGAGGATTGAGGTTATTAGGCAGACATGTCATGTCCTTGCTTTACTACTGAAGGATTCTGGAGGATTGAGGTTATTAGGCAGACATGTCATGTCCTTGCTTTACTACTGAAGGATTCTGGAGGATTGAGGTTATTAGGCAGACATGTCATGTCCTTGCTTTACTACTGAAGGATTCTGGAGGATTCAGGTTATGTGTAAGCATATGGGCCTAGGGAGTTAGGGTTAAGGCTCGAATTAACAGCAGAATTGGGTTGGAGTTGGCTGAATGTGATGGGGAAGGGGGAATAAATGATGGTGAATATACCAAGGGATGAGCAGGTACCCAAATCCAAGGGGGGGGGGTGGAGGTATATATCTCCCTCAATAATTTTAGAGGTTGGGGAGATGCCCAATGGAATTAACCCCAAAAATCTTTCCCATTTGTCATAAAAGAAGGAGTGCAAACATCACAAAAATACTCAAGAATGAGTATGAGCTACGACTTCAGTGAGCGAGTTCGGTACTCACCTTGGTGAGGTTCTCAACTCTGATGACATCATCGTTTGCCGCTCCAGAGAGTACTCTGTTCTTCTCCCGTATCACGTCATCATCTTCTGGTACCAGCTGGACCGTTTCGGATTTGATATGTCTACGGGAAGAAAACGATCACATGAATGGGAAATTTAAAAAAAAATTAAAAAACAAACAGAAATCACCAATATGAGCATCTGATCCTGTGAAGTCTGAAAATGTAGCCCACAAAAACTCACCCCCAAAAATAGGCCAAAAAGGCTAAGGGAGAAGGGCCAACGTCATGGTACAGCCAAGCCTTATGAGAAGCCCTGCCAGGCCCTGGCTTTGCCCAGGCCTATGGGCCTATATAATCCCCGAGCTGAGCACAAAAGACCATTTACTAATGAATAGAAGATCTGAAATAGCTCTTATTGTTAACACAGACTTGACCGACACCTCAGTTGTCTCTTGTTCACAACTGCAGCCATTATAATGAACTCTACTTAGCTGGGCTATGCTGTCAATGTTAGATTAATTTTCAGGTACAGTATTGTTACAGGATTAGGACTCACAAAAGACAGATTAGGAGGCCAGGTAGCCTGGGCCTGGCCGGGCTTCTCAAAGGCTTGGCTGTACCATGACTTTGGCCCTCCTCCCTAACTTTGCACATACAGTACATTTACAAGAAGTATTTGGCTAAGCATCTAAATGCACAGGTTGAAATAACAGTCATGCCCATCCTATCAGGAAGGGGTGGGGCGGGGGTATCCCTTCACCACTCTGGGTACATTTTGGACAGCCCCTATAAACTATTAATTGGTATACCTGGGTTTGAAGAAGAAATTGTACTCTATCAATAGAGTCAGAATGAAGAATGCTGTCCCCGAGATCGCCATGGCGAAGAGGTTGCGCCCAACCACATCCCAATTCAAGGCGTTGGGTACGCCCGCTTCTTTTCCTTTTTTGGCAAATATCAGAAGAGAAAAAAAGAGGTGGTTCAAGCCCTGATGAAGGTGACTGGTGTAGCGGCAACTCTCCCAAATCAGGGAATTCCCCATAACCAGGGAGCAAAATAAAGAACACTAACTAGTTGCCCCACAAACTGAATCTTAAGTTGTAGTAAAATAAAAAAATTAAAAAAAACCAAAAACATGAGTGATACAACTTTAACATAACATTTTATGTCAGGGATACCCTTCACCAAAATTGGCTTTCTGCAGACACCCGATTATACAGCACTTAGTCGTATCGGCGAAGGACAAAAGTTACATCAATTACTTCTATTTGGGCTAGAACTGGTCATTGCTACAAAGCATGTGATGAAACCTTGTATCATTTATTTTTATTTGGACAAGAATTGATCAAGTGATGAATATGATCAGATCATTTTAAGTAGAGACTGGATAAGATACTTATTAAACCCAACTCTACTCCAATCTAAATGCAGCTCTCAATCAACCCAACTCTACTCCAATCTAAATGCAGCTCTCAACCCAACTCTACCCCAATCTAAATGCAGCTCTCCACCCAACTCCACCCCAATCTAAATGCAGCTCTCAACCCAACTCCACCCCAATCTAAATGCAGCTCTCAACCCAACTCCACCCCAATCTAAATGCAGCTCTCAACCCAACTCCACCCCAATCTAAATGCAGCTCTCCACCCAACTCTACCCCAATCTAAATGCAGCTCTCAACCCAACTCCACCCCAATCTAAATGCAGCTCTCAACCCAACTCTACCCCAATCTAAATGCAGCTCTCAACCCAACTCTACCCCAATCTAAATGCAGCTCTCCACCCAACTCCACCCCAATCTAAATGCAGCTCTCAACCCAACTCCACCCCAATCTAAATGCAGCTCTCAACCCAACTCGACCCCAATCTAAATGTAGCTCTCAACCCAACTCTACCCCAATCTAAATGCAGCTCTCAACCCAACTCCACCCCAATCTAAATGCAGCTCTCAACCCAACTCCACCCCAATCTAAATGCAGCTCTCAACCCAACTCGACCCCAATCTAAATGTAGCTCTCAACCCAATTCTACATGTTCTTGCCATTTACGTCACTGCTCTTCCACCACACTGACTTTCTTGTATGATAGGAATGGTTTTGAATGACTATATTTTAAAGCCGCTATCATGTATGCTTACCAACTTCACTTAAAACTGTGACGGTCAGGTAATTGTTGGACATGTCGATCAGACCACGACCAAGACAAAATGGCGGGAAAATCAGGAATATTCTATTCAGACTGTCGTTGGTTGACTGCAAAGACTGAAAAGAAAGATATATTTGTATGAAAACAAGGTGTTCCAAAAAACATGTTTTTTTTAATTTAAATTTTTTTTGTATACATAATTTAAAAACTAATCCGATCTGGGCAAACTGTATTCCTGATGTGGTGGTACTAATTGTCCAGGAACATTGAAGGGTCTTTTCAATCCAAGATAACAACTCAAACATAGACCATGTAACTTTTTCCATACTTTGCATGACCTTTAGAGTAGTAATAATAATAATAATGGACACTTATATTGCGCCGGTATCCACTAAGTTTGACGCTCATGGCGCATGAACATTATTTACCCCTGTCATCGGGCCAGTTATATCATTCCTAGAACCATCTCAACTCCCTGGGGAGTATGCAGCCCATGCTGCCAAATGTGTAGCACAACGAGCTTAATCAAACACAATTACCATCTCTGCCCTCACAGGTACCCATTTATACTCCTGGGTGAAGAGAAGCAATTATAGTTAAGTGTCTTTGCTCAGAGACACAAGCAGTGTGATTTTCAGCTGGGCAAAAGTGTGTGTATTTCTATGTATAATTTGTATTTCTCTACAAGTAACATCAAGAATAGTTGTAATTTGTAGATGAATAAGATTTGAGATGTAATATTAGTGGCTTTTTAAAGCATAAATCAAATTAAGAATTTTCTGCTGACAAATCAAAATGGTTTCTTATCATAGACCAGTGTACATTTTGTGCCTGGCGCAGTTTGACCTTGAGGCTCTTTTGTAAACATGTGACGTCATTTGTCACAATGTATATAAACCAAACGGGGAAGATACACACCCGAGAAAAACACTTTCATGAATGGAGTAAAAATTAATAGGGTAGGGTCAATCACATTGACTGACAAACTTACATCATCTCCCATAGCCAAGTACTGTAAAATGAATGTGGCCGTTATGGTCAGAATACCCAGTAACATGTTAGCACAAGCCATTGACAGATACGCCGTGCTCGGTGTTGAAAATACGAACGATGCTGGATAGGACATCGGTGTAACTGACCACCTACAAATAAATAAATTTAAAAAAAAAATTTCAATCATAAATAATTATGTCAAAAGAATGTTATCAATAACTTGTCAAACATTTAACAAATTCCTTTTTCAAAATTTTGGTTGGTGATCACTGACTGTTAAATCCACTGTACACTATATGTAATCTTAAAAACATAAATGACCCGATTTTTACCAAAAGAATTACTTGATGTAAAGATGCTGATGGTATCAAACATCCTTAAGAATTACTTGATGTAAAGATGCTGATGGTATCAAACATCCTTAAGAATTACTTGATGTAAAGATGCTGATGGTATCAAACATCCTTAAGAATTACTTGATGTAAAGATGCTGATGGTATCAAACATCCTTAAGAATTACTTGATGTAAAGATGCTGATGGTATCAAACATCCTTAAGAATTACTTGATGTAAAGATGCTGATGGTATCAAACATCCTTAAGAATTACTTGATGTAAAGATGCTGATGGTATCAAACATCCTTAAGAATTACTTGATGTAAAGATGCTGATGGTATCAAACATCCTTAAGAATTACTTGATGTAAAGATGCTGATGGTATCAAACATCCTTAAGAATTACTTGATGTAAAGATGCTGATGGTATCAAACATCCTTAAGAATTACTTGATGTAAAGATGCTGATGGTATCAAACATCCTTAAGAATTACTTGATGTAAAGATGCTGATGGTATCAAACATCCTTAAGAATTACTTGATGTAAAGATGCTGATGGTATCAAACATCCTTAAGAATTACTTGATGTAAAGATGCTGATGGTATCAAACATCCTTAAGAATTACTTGATGTAAAGATGCTGATGGTATCAAACATCCTTAAGAATTACTTGATGTAAAGATGCTGATGGTATCAAACATCCTTAAAATTACTTGGATGTAAAGATGCTGATGGTATCAAACATCCTTAAGAATTACTTGGATGTAAAGATGCTGATGGTATCAAACATCCTTAAGAATTACTTGATGTAAAGATGCTGATGGTATCAAACATCCTTAAGAATTACTTGATGTAAAGATGCTGATGGTATCAAACATCCTTAAGAATTACTTGATGTAAAGATGCTGATGGTATCAAACATCCTTAAGAATTACTTGATGTAAAGATGCTGATGGTATCAAACATCCTTAAGAATTACTTGATGTAAAGATGCTGATGGTATCAAACATCCTTAAGAATTACTTGATGTAAAGATGCTGATGGTATCAAACATCCTTAAGAATTACTTGATGTAAAGATGCTGATGGTATCAAACATCCTAAGAATTCCTTGCTGTAAAGATGCTGATGGTATCAAACATCCTTAAGAATTACTTGATGTAAAGATGCTGATGGTATCAAACATCCTTAAGAATTACTTGATGTAAAGATGCTGATGGTATCAAACATCCTTAAGAATTACTTGATGTAAAGATGCTGATGGTATCAAACATCCTTAAGAATTACTTGGATGTAAAGATGCTGATGGTATCAAACATCCTTAAGAATTACTTGGATGTAAAGATGCTGATGGTATCAAACATCCTAAGAATTACTTGGTGTAAAGATGCTGATGGTATCAAACATCCTTAAGAATTACTTGATGTAAAGATGCTGATGGTATCAAACATCCTTAAGAATTACTTGATGTAAAGATGCTGATGGTATCAAACATCCTTAAGAATTACTTGATGTAAAGATGCTGATGGTATCAAACATCCTTAAGAATTACTTGATGTAAAGATGCTGATGGTATCAAACATCCTTAAGAATTACTTGATGTAAAGATGCTGATGGTATCAAACATCCTTAAGAATTACTTGATGTAAAGATGCTGATGGTATCAAACATCCTAAGAATTACTTGATGTAAAGATGCTGATGGTATCAAACATCCTTAAGAATTACTTGATGTAAAGATGCTGATGGTATCAAACATCCTTAAGAATTACTTGATGTAAAGATGCTGATGGTATCAAACATCCTTAAGAATTACTTGATGTAAAGATGCTGATGGTATCAAACATCCTTAAGAATTACTTGATGTAAAGATGCTGATGGTATCAAACATCCTTAAGAATTACTTGATGTAAAGATGCTGATGGTATCAAACATCCTTAAGAATTACTTGATGTAAAGATGCTGATGGTATCAAACATCCTTAAGAATTACTTGGTGTAAAGATGCTGATGGTATCAAACATCCTTAAGAATTACTTGATGTAAAGATGCTGATGGTATCAAACATCCTTAAGAATTACTTGATGTAAAGATGCTGATGGTATCAAACATCCTTAAGAATTACTTGATGTAAAGATGCTGATGGTATCAAACATCCTTTAGAATTACTTGATGTAAAGATGCTGATGGTATCAAACATCCTTAAGAATTACTTGATGTAAAGATGCTGATGGTATCAAACATCCTTAAGAATTACTTGATGTAAAGATGCTGATGGTATCAAACATCCTTAAGAATTACTTGATGTAAAGATGCTGATGGTATCAAACATCCTTAAGAATTACTTGATGTAAAGATGCTGATGGTATCAAACATCCTTAAGAATTACTTGATGTAAAGATGCTGATGGTATCAAACATCCTTAAGAATTACTTGATGTAAAGATGCTGATGGTATCAAACATCCTTAAGAATTACTTGATGTAAAGATGCTGATGGTATCAAACATCCTTAAGAATTACTTGATGTAAAGATGCTGATGGTATCAAACATCCTTAAGAATTACTTGATGTAAAGATGCTGATGGTATCAAACATCCTTAAGAATTACTTGATGTAAAGATGCTGATGGTATCAAACATCCTTAAGAATTACTTGGTGTAAAGATGCTGATGGTATCAAACATCCTTAAGAATTACTTGATGTAAAGATGCTGATGGTATCAAACATCCTTAAGAATTACTTGATGTAAAGATGCTGATGGTATCAAACATCCTTAAGAATTACTTGATGTAAAGATGCTGATGGTATCAAACATCCTTAAGAATTACTTGATGTAAAGATGCTGATGGTATCAAACATCCTTAAGAATTACTTGATGTAAAGATGCTGATGGTATCAAACATCCTTAAGAATTACTTGATGTAAAGATGCTGATGGTATCAAACATCCTTAAGAATTACTTGATGTAAAGATGCTGATGGTATCAAACATCCTTAAGAATTACTTGATGTAAAGATGCTGATGGTATCAAACATCCTTAAGAATTACTTGATGTAAAGATGCTGATGGTATCAAACATCCTTAAGAATTACTTGGTGTAAAGATGCTGATGGTATCAAACATCCTTAAGAATTACTTGATGTAAAGATGCTGATGGTATCAAACATCCTTAAGAATTACTTGATGTAAAGATGCTGATGGTATCAAACATCCTTAAGAATTACTTGATGTAAAGATGCTGATGGTATCAAACATCCTTAAGAATTACTTGATGTAAAGATGCTGATGGTATCAAACATCCTTAAGAATTACTTGATGTAAAGATGCTGATGGTATCAAACATCCTTAAGAATTACTTGATGTAAAGATGCTGATGGTATCAAACATCCTTAAGAATTACTTGATGTAAAGATGCTGATGGTATCAAACATCCTTAAGAATTACTTGATGTAAAGATGCTGATGGTATCAAACATCCTTAAGAATTACTTGATGTAAAGATGCTGATGGTATCAAACATCCTTAAGAATTACTTGATGTAAAGATGCTGATGGTATCAAACATCCTTAAGAATTACTTGATGTAAAGATGCTGATGGTATCAAACATCCTTAAGAATTACTTGATGTAAAGATGCTGATGGTATCAAACATCCTTAAGAATTACTTGATGTAAAGATGCTGATGGTATCAAACATCCTTAAGAATTACTTGATGTAAAGATGCTGATGGTATCAAACATCCTTAAGAATTACTTGATGTAAAGATGCTGATGGTATCAAACATCCTTAAGAATTACTTGATGTAAAGATGCTGATGGTATCAAACATCCTTAAGAATTACTTGATGTAAAGATGCTGATGGTATCAAACATCCTTAAGAATTACTTGATGTAAAGATGCTGATGGTATCAAACATCCTTAAGAATTACTTGATGTAAAGATGCTGATGGTATCAAACATCCTTAAGAATTACTTGATGTAAAGATGCTGATGGTATCAAACATCCTTAAGAATTACTTGATGTAAAGATGCTGATGGTATCAAACATCCTTAAGAATTACTTGATGTAAAGATGCTGATGGTATCAAACATCCTTAAGAATTACTTGATGTAAAGATGCTGATGGTATCAAACATCCTTAAGAATTACTTGATGTAAAGATGCTGATGGTATCAAACATCCTTAAGAATTACTTGATGTAAAGATGCTGATGGTATCAAACATCCTTAAGAATTACTTGATGTAAAGATGCTGATGGTATCAAACATCCTTAAGAATTACTTGATGTAAAGATGCTGATGGTATCAAACATCCTTAAGAATTACTTGATGTAAAGATGCTGATGGTATCAAACATCCTTAAGAATTACTTGATGTAAAGATGCTGATGGTATCAAACATCCTTAAGAATTACTTGATGTAAAGATGCTGATGGTATCAAACATCCTTAAGAATTACTTGATGTAAAGATGCTGATGGTATCAAACATCCTTAAGAATTACTTGATGTAAAGATGCTGATGGTATCAAACATCCTTAAGAATTACTTGATGTAAAGATGCTGATGGTATCAAACATCCTTAAGAATTACTTGATGTAAAGATGCTGATGGTATCAAACATCCTTAAGAATTACTTGATGTAAAGATGCTGATGGTATCAAACATCCTTAAGAATTACTTGATGTAAAGATGCTGATGGTATCAAACATCCTTAAGAATTACTTGATGTAAAGATGCTGATGGTATCAAACATCCTTAAGAATTACTTGATGTAAAGATGCTGATGGTATCAAACATCCTTAAGAATTACTTGATGTAAAGATGCTGATGGTATCAAACATCCTTAAGAATTACTTGATGTAAAGATGCTGATGGTATCAAACATCCTTAAGAATTACTTGATGTAAAGATGCTGATGGTATCAAACATCCTTAAGAATTACTTGATGTAAAGATGCTGATGGTATCAAACATCCTTAAGAATTACTTGATGTAAAGATGCTGATGGTATCAAACATCCTTAAGAATTACTTGATGTAAAGATGCTGATGGTATCAAACATCCTTAAGAATTACTTGATGTAAAGATGCTGATGGTATCAAACATCCTTAAGAATTACTTGATGTAAAGATGCTGATGGTATCAAACATCCTTAAGAATTACTTGATGTAAAGATGCTGATGGTATCAAACATCCTTAAGAATTACTTGATGTAAAGATGCTGATGGTATCAAACATCCTTAAGAATTACTTGATGTAAAGATGCTGATGGTATCAAACATCCTTAAGAATTACTTGATGTAAAGATGCTGATGGTATCAAACATCCTTAAGAATTACTTGATGTAAAGATGCTGATGGTATCAAACATCCTTAAGAATTACTTGATGTAAAGATGCTGATGGTATCAAACATCCTTAAGAATTACTTGATGTAAAGATGCTGATGGTATCAAACATCCTTAAGAATTACTTGATGTAAAGATGCTGATGGTATCAAACATCCTTAAGAATTACTTGATGTAAAGATGCTGATGGTATCAAACATCCTTAAGAATTACTTGATGTAAAAGATGCTGATTGTATCAAACATCCTTAAGAATTACTTGATGTAAAGATGCTGATGGTATCAAACATCCTTAAGAATTACTTGATGTAAAGATGCTGATGGTATCAAACATCCTTAAGAATTACTTGATGTAAAGATGCTGATGGTATCAAACATCCTTAAGAATTACTTGATGTAAAGATGCTGATGGTATCAAACATCCTTAAGAATTACTTGATGTAAAGATGCTGATGGTATCAAACATCCTTAAGAATTACTTGATGTAAAGATGCTGATGGTATCAAACATCCTTAAGAATTACTTGATGTAAAGATGCTGATGGTATCAAACATCCTTAAGAATTACTTGATGTAAAGATGCTGATGGTATCAAACATCCTTAAGAATTACTTGATGTAAAGATGCTGATGGTATCAAACATCCTTAAGAATTACTTGATGTAAAGATGCTGATGGTATCAAACATCCTTAAGAATTACTTGATGTAAAGATGCTGATGGTATCAAACATCCTTAAGAATTACTTGATGTAAAGATGCTGATGGTATCAAACATCCTTAAGAATTACTTGATGTAAAGATGCTGATGGTATCAAACATCCTTAAGAATTACTTGATGTAAAGATGCTGATGGTATCAAACATCCTTAAGAATTACTTGATGTAAAGATGCTGATGGTATCAAACATCCTTAAGAATTACTTGGATGTAAAGATGCTGATGGTATCAAACATCCTTAAGAATTACTTGATGTAAAGATGCTGATGGTATCAAACATCCTTAAGAATTACTTGATGTAAAGATGCTGATGGTATCAAACATCCTTAAGAATTACTTGATGTAAAGATGCTGATGGTATCAAACATCCTTAAGAATTACTTGATGTAAAGATGCTGATGGTATCAAACATCCTTAAGAATTACTTGATGTAAAGATGCTGATGGTATCAAACATCCTTAAGAATTACTTGATGTAAAGATGCTGATGGTATCAAACATCCTTAAGAATTACTTGATGTAAAGATGCTGATGGTATCAAACATCCTTAAGAATTACTTGATGTAAAGATGCTGATGGTATCAAACATCCTTAAGAATTACTTGATGTAAAGATGCTGATGGTATCAAACATCCTTAAGAATTACTTGATGTAAAGATGCTGATGGTATCAAACATCCTTAAGAATTACTTGATGTAAAGATGCTGATGGTATCAAACATCCTTAAGAATTACTTGATGTAAAGATGCTGATGGTATCAAACATCCTTAAGAATTACTTGATGTAAAGATGCTGATGGTATCAAACATCCTTAAGAATTACTTGATGTAAAGATGCTGATGGTATCAAACATCCTTATGAATTACTTTGGATGTAAAGATGCTGATGGTATCAAACATCCTTAAGAATTACTTGATGTAAAGATGCTGATGGTATCAAACATCCTTAAGAATTACTTGATGTAAAGATGCTGATGGTATCAAACATCCTTAAGAATTACTTGATGTAAAGATGCTGATGGTATCAAACATCCTTAAGAATTACTTGATGTAAAGATGCTGATGGTATCAAACATCCTTAAGAATTACTTGATGTAAAGATGCTGATGGTATCAAACATCCTTAAGAATTACTTGATGTAAAGATGCTGATGGTATCAAACATCCTTAAGAATTACTTGATGTAAAGATGCTGATGGTATCAAACATCCTTAAGAATTACTTGATGTAAAGATGCTGATGGTATCAAACATCCTTAAGAATTACTTGATGTAAAGATGCTGATGGTATCAAACATCCTTAAGAATTACTTGATGTAAAGATGCTGATGGTATCAAACATCCTTAAGAATTACTTGATGTAAAGATGCTGATGGTATCAAACATCCTTAAGAATTACTTGATGTAAAGATGCTGATGGTATCAAACATCCTTTAGAATTACTTGATGTAAAGATGCTGATGGTATCAAACATCCTTAAGAATTACTTGATGTAAAGATGCTGATGGTATCAAACATCCTTAAGAATTACTTGATGTAAAGATGCTGATGGTATCAAACATCCTTAAGAATTACTTGATGTAAAGATGCTGATGGTATCAAACATCCTTAAGAATTACTTGATGTAAAGATGCTGATGGTATCAAACATCCTTAAGAATTACTTGATGTAAAGATGCTGATGGTATCAAACATCCTTAAGAATTACTTGATGTAAAGATGCTGATGGTATCAAACATCCTTAAGAATTACTTGATGTAAAGATGCTGATGGTATCAAACATCCTTAAGAATTACTTGATGTAAAGATGCTGATGGTATCAAACATCCTTAAGAATTACTTGATGTAAAGATGCTGATGGTATCATCCTTAAAATTACTTGATGTAAAGATGCTGATGGTATCAAACATCCTTATGAATTTCTTGATGTAAAGATGCTGATGGTTTCAAACATCCTTAAGAATTACTTGATGTAAAGATGCTGATGGTATCAAACATCCTTAAGAATTACTTGATGTAAAGATGCTGATGGTATCAAACATCCTTAAGAATTACTTGATGTAAAGATGCTGATGGTATCAAACATCCTTAAGAATTACTTGATGTAAAGATGCTGATGGTATCAAACATCCTTAAGAATTACTTGATGTAAAGATGCTGATGGTATCAAAGAATTACTTGACAATTACTTGATGTAAAGATGCTGATGGTATCAAACATCCTTAAGAATTACTTGATGTAAAGATGCTGATGGTATCAAACATCCTTAAGAATTACTTGATGTAAAGATGCTGATGGTATCAAACATCCTTAAGAATTACTTGATGTAAAGATGCTGATGGTATCAAACATCCTTAAGAATTACTTGATGTAAAGATGCTGATGGTATCAAACATCCTTAAGAATTACTTGATGTAAAGATGCTGATGGTATCAAACATCCTTAAGAATTACTTGATGTAAAGATGCTGATGGTATCAAACATCCTTAAGAATTACTTGATGTAAAGATGCTGATGGTATCAAACATCCTTAAGAATTACTTGATGTAAAGATGCTGATGGTATCAAACATCCTTAAGAATTACTTGGTGTAAAGATGCTGATGGTATCAAACATCCTTAAGAATTACTTGGTGTAAAGATGCTGATGGTATCAAACATCCTTAAGAATTACTTGATGTAAAGATGCTGATGGTATCAAACATCCTTAAGAATTACTTGGTGTAAAGATGCTGATGGTATCAAACATCCTTAAGAATTACTTGGTGTAAAGATGCTGATGGTATCAAACATCCTTAAGAATTACTTGGTGTAAAGATGCTGATGGTATCAAACATCCTTAAGAATTACTTGATGTAAAGATGCTGATGGTATCAAACATCCTTAAGAATTACTTGGTGTAAAGATGCTGATGGTATCAAACATCCTTAAGAATTACTTGATGTAAAGATGCTGATGGTATCAAACATCCTTAAGAATTACTTGATGTAAAGATGCTGATGGTATCAAACATCCTTTAGAATTACTTGGTGTAAAGATGCTGATGGATGAAATATTTCTGTCTCAAGTGTTGTCGTTTTAGTAAAATTAGTGAAATAATTTCTAAAATGAATTTCTGTCATCCAAAAACAGAAATTCCATTTTGGGTTGAATACAAAAAATATAAATGCATGTTCCACAATGAAATGTGTGGTGGTCCAGGAAAACCCAACACATGGTCAAATTTTTACAATTCTTGTTGAGCATTTAATCAAGTAATACACCCTTTACTGATCTCATAACAGTTGTAATGAGTTCAATATTCAAACCACAACTAAAGTTACGACCTTTCAACGACGGTTCTAAAACCCACAAACGGAGAAATTAGGCTTCAAAGTTGGCTATGGAGTAAACGTAAATCCCTTGAATTGAGGTGAAATTTACATTATAGCAAAAATAGTGTAAAAGTGTTTTTCATTTCTTTCAAACTAAGATTTTTCACATAAAGGAGTTATGGTCAATTTGTACACAAATCGGTCCATAATTACAAAATGTGCGTGGCGACTTCCGACGGGTTTTCCCCGACTGCCACACATATATTAAGCTCAAACTTTCACAGGTTGGTTTTTATACATATATGGGGGTGCCATGGCCGAGCGGCTTAGTGCATCCGACCTCTGTTCTGATGGCCAAGTCGTCAGAATGTGGGTTCGATTCCTGGCCGTGACCATGGTGCTTGTGTCCTTGAGCAAGGCACTTATAACAACTTCTCTTCACCCAGGAGTATAAATGGAGACCTTGGAGGGCAGAGATGGTAATTGTGTTTGATTAAGCTCGATGCGCTACACATTTGGCAGCATGGGCTGCATACTCCCCAGGGAGTTGAGATAGTTCTAGGAATTATATAACTGGCCCGATGACAGGGGTAATAATGTTCATGCGCCATGAGCATCAAACTTGGCGGATACCGGCGCAATATAAGTGTCCATTATTATTATTATTATTATATCTAGATTTTTATCAAGTATGGATGCATTTACAGACATTTAAATCCAAATTTTTATACTGGATTTAGGCTTTCAGGGTCAGGTTGGCGACTCACCCATACAGCAGCAACAGCAGGACAGTGGCAGGTGCGGACTCCGGGCTGATGAAAGCTTGCTGGTCGAAGCATACAAACACCAGGATAGTAAGCATGGCTGGGATCAGATAGTTCATCTGTGACAATGTTCAACAAACCAACAAACCAAAACCATTTATAAAAATAAAACTTGACTGGAGAGAATAACTGGCCCCGTTCATGGAATCCCTCATCAGAGTAAAGGCCAAGATTTGGAAATAAAACAGGGTGTCCATTTAGCAAACAGGGCATCCGAAAGACACCCAAAAGTATTGCTAGCTAATACTATTTCCCTCACTTCATTACCATTATCAAAACCCTTGAATTATCTAAAAACCTTTAAATGATATAAGCAGGTTACAGGGATGTGATCTGGCAAAAGTAACACATCCTGAAAAATTGGTAGCGTGCCTGGGTCTCCCTTTGGTCTAGAGGACAAAGCCCCCTAAACCTCCTGGATGTTTCATTTTGGAGGATTTACAGACTCTCCACATCCCCACAAACAAGAAACTAGAGGTTTGGACATAATACAGGCTACTTCTTTCTTTCCTTGGTGGCTACTTCTCTTCTTTCAAAAAAATTGTGGCAAAGGGATATTTGTAAAAAAATTCCTGAAATCAGGAAAAATCCTGAGAAATCATAGGCCTGGGGATAAACCAAATGAATATAATCTATGTCTTTAAATTATACAATTAAACAGAATGAAAACTTCTTGACTCACCAAGTCCCAGCAC
Organism: Zoroaster sp. YZ-2022; assembly: GCA_029582265.1. Lineage (NCBI taxonomy): Eukaryota > Metazoa > Echinodermata > Asteroidea > Forcipulatida > Zoroasteridae > Zoroaster > Zoroaster sp. YZ-2022. The sequence goes on from CM055825.1 coordinate 35,977,764, forward strand.
AGTGTCGTCACCCAGTAGGTGGTTCGGTTCACCCCACTGATGATCTGAAGATGCTTGGACTTGGACACGCGTTCCATGATCAGGAACACGACGAAGCTGGCCGGGACAAAGGCGAGCGCGAACACCACGAACATGGCGGTGGCAAGGTTGACTGGCATTTGTTTCCTGTATGTATAGGGGGGAAAAACAAGGCATGGAATTGTGGAATTAGGAGGCATGACGGAAACAAGAGAAGGAAAAGAGTAGAGGAAAAATGGGGAAGACAAGGAACAGGAGGAGAAACAGAATGATTAAACCAGTTCGTACCGGGAATAAAAAAGTTTTTCCGAACCCCGTGGCGGGTTTATTTTTACCGCACAAACACGACCAATGGTCCTCACCAGAGCGTGACCGGGGAGACCGCGTCTTCCACCGTATGCTTATGGCTCGTTGCCACGTCGACCAGGAATCTATACAAATATTCCCGAGAATCCTGTGGTGTGTTTAGACGCTCTCCGATCCGCTGTCCAAAAAAAAATTGCGTGTAGGAAGGAATTATTAAGAAAGAGCAGCTGGAAGGCTGCTTCATATTTCATGCAAATGCAAATGTGAAGCGAATTGCAGTGAATGATTCGTGCAAATTGAAATGGGTTCAACTTTTGCAAATCATTCGTGGAACAGGTTCTGATGCCATATTTCACTTTGTATTTGCATTCGCGTGAGAAAATGAAACAGCCGTGAGAAGGAAGATGAAGAGAAAAAATTAAATTGACAAGATGAGACACAAGAGGAAGAGCAGAAGAGGAAAAAGTAAGGTGAGGAAGATGAAGATGATCGGGAGGTTGAACAGTAGGGGGAGAGGGAAGGAATGGGGAGTGAAAGGGATACAGGGGTGTCATTTGACAAAAGTCAAAAATCCTGAAAAATAGGTATGGGTCTCCCTTTGGTCTCGAGGACAAACCCCCTGAACCTCCTGGATGTTTAATTTGGGAGGATTTACAGACTCTCCACATCCATACAAACAAGAAACTTCTTTTCTTTCAAGACTATTTTGAAGCAAAGGGAGATTTGTAAAAAATCCTGAAATCAGGAAAAATCCTGAGAAATTACAGGCCAGGGGATAGTTAAGGAGGAGGAGAATGAGGAAAAATTGAATGGGAATAGGAAATGAGCAAGGGAAGGAAAAGGGGAACGGGGGAGAGAGGAGGAAAGAATGAATGGGTGAAGGGGAAAACAACAGAAGAGCAGCAAGATAACACAGGAGGAACACAGGAGGAACAAAGGAAGAAGTGAAGACAAAGGAAGAAGTGAAGACAGAGGAGGAAGGAAGAGGAATAGAAAGATGGGGATGAAGAGCTGGAGGAAGAAGAATAAAAGAAGGAAAGAACGGTGAAGAAGAAAGAGATGACATAGACGAGGGTTAAAAGATGAGGAATGAGATGGAGTACAAGGTGATGGAGGGCAGGGAAAAAGGGCATGTACAGGAGGAGGAAGAAATTGACAATGGATGAAGATGATGGAGAATAAAATGATGAAGAATAACATCAACATCTTAGCAGAGTGGGAGAGGCAATAACTCACATAATCAGCTCATCCAGCTGCTCTGTAGTCAGGTTGATGGGGTAGTTATAGGTGGAGATGCCGTACTGGCTTCGCTCAGACTCCTCAAAGTTGCCACGGAACAGCATATTGTTGGCCACATTGATGAAGGCAGGTAGGGCGTGGAAGCCACTGTTGTCCCACCATATCTTGAGAATCAAGGACAGGCCAAGTTAAATGGGGAGGAATTTTTGGGATACAAGAATTCATAATAGTAATGGACAATTACATTGTGCTGGTATCCTCCTTTCAAAACCTGTCAGTGTAGTGCATAGCTTATAACTACACCACCTTTCAAAACCTGTCAGTGTAGTGCATAGCTTATAACTACACCACCTTTCAAAACCTGTCAGTGTAGTGCATAGCTTATAACTACACCACCTTTCAAAACCTGTCAGTGTAGTGCATAGCTTATAACTACACCACCTTTCAAAACCTGTCAGTGTAGTGCATAGCTTATAACTACACAATATTTCCAAACCTGTCAATCAATAATGCGCCTTGAGCGCCACTAATGCGCCTTGAGCGCCACTTAGTTGGTGGATACGTGCGCTATATAAATCTATACATTATTATATAAATCTATACATTATACATTATTAATATATGAATAAACAAAACAAGTTATTACTTGTTTTGTTTAAAACAAAACATGGAATGCCCACCTTGATGTTCTTGAATCGGGCTAGCGACAACATGACTGCGTAGATTTCTTCAATGGTTATGTCCTCTGGTAACAGTTCCTATCGGACAGTGTGACAAATAAAACAAACATCAAAAATCAAATATCGTGCTCATGATAATATCCTAGCTAATATGTAACTTGTACTAACCCAAACAAAATATTATGGTTACAAACCAACCAGATCATATCTGTAGAATGAGTTTGATTACCTAGGAAGGTCTGCGGTACCACCAACTTATCAAGCTGTATTTAAAAATATCCAAATTACATTAAATATTGAGTGACAAATGAAAACACCCAATTTGCTTTGCGTTATACCCACTCCCCTCACCCCATGGGTGCATCATCTTGCCTACAATCCGCCCATATTGTACCCTTAACTCGACTCACCTCAGACTGGAACTCGCTTGGGAGTTTACTCTTTGGTTTGTTGAGGTTTGTCCCAGGCATCAATGAATAATTACTTTCAGAGTACACCCAATTTGCTTAGACTTGTACCCGCTACGTACGGTCACCCCTATGGGTGCACCATCTTGCCTACAATCCACCCATATGTACCCTTAACCCGACTCACCTCAGACTGGGACACGTTTGAGAGTTTGCGCTCTGGTTGGTTGGTGTTACCGTTCTGCCAGGCATCAATTATTTCCTTGCTGATATTGGTGGTAAGTGGGGCCATGTCATCTCTCTCTAGGAAGCTAATTCCACCAAATCTGTTCATTAGGAAAGGTGAATTATTAAAATACATATAAAGTGGAAAGTTGTTGTTATTGTAGAGCATTGTAGACATGTTGACAATATGAGCAATTGTTTGTTTTTGAAGATGTCATCAGTCATAACCATGAACGTACATCTGTTATTTCAGTGAAAATGATTTAACTGCATAACCCACTGTGAGATATAGTGACATTTGCAGTGATACCATGTATATTGAAAGAATCCTTTTTGAGTAGTGAGGGTTCTGAGAAGAACCTTTGGTTAACTCAATGGTTCGATCAGTATGCTCTGATCATCTTCATCCATTTGAGGCTTGTGAAAGACTCCAGATACCAGCCTCTCAGTTTGGGGGAGATTTAACTTTGACCTTGGTTGGTAGCTAGCTCGCAAGCTTAACTGCATAACCCACTGTGAGATATAGTGACATTTGCAGTGATACCATGTATATTGAAAGAATCCTTTTTGAGTAGTGAGGGTTCTGAGAAGAACCTTTGGTTAACTCAATGGTTCGATCAGTATGCTCTGATCATCTTCATCCATTTGAGGCTTGTGAAAGACTCCAGATACCAGCCTCTCAGTTTGGGGGAGATTTAACTTTGACCTTGGTTGGTAGCTAGCTCGCAAGCTTCCAAGCATAACGTCATATCTTTGGGACAACGCATCCAATGAAATCCCTTGAATGGTACGGCTGGAGCCTGTCCCCTATCCTTGATAGAATAAAGACAGTGGACCAGTCTACCTGGCTAGTCAGTGATTCTCTTACCTTGTCCAAATGTATTCAGTAGTGGTGGTCTTCAGGTACCAGCTGATATCCTTGTTAGTGTAGTTCTGGAGGATGTCTGTGGACGGGACTGTCCTTTGGGGTGGGAGAGGCCCTTCTGCCCCCTCATCGCAGACTTCAAAGCCCTTGCCGGTACAGTGGCATAACAGTGAACCATTTATGAATTTCTGGTAGAGCTCAGGATCCATTGGTTTAGTTTGCCAGTCAGTTGAATCATCAGGATCACATGCAAAACCACTGCACAGAATAACACAATAAATTATTTGCGACTCCAAAACAGTTTTTGACATGAAGGTCCCATCGCATTTTGTGTTTTTGTACAAGTGATAGCTCAGAGATGTGGGTCTGTTCTGTGCATACGTTCTGAAATATTTTAATCATTTGTTACAGCCCTGGTTTGATTTATCATTTGACATTTTAACAAAAGATGATCAATTTCAATGAAAATGTAAGGATTTTTAACAGTTTCTGTGCAGTTTATAAATTATATGCGACCGAATCCTACAAAATGAGTCTTTAGGAAAAACTGTTTCTTTTCAATTTGTTGAGTTCAGTAAAACAAGCACATTGTCATCTTAAAAGTACTACCAAATACATGTCAGTATCTTTTGAATTAAGACTTGTATGGGATGAACTTGATTTGCATTGCAGTGTCGTGGCCAAGCAGTCTAGTGCATCGGATTCAAGTTCCAGTGGCCGATCACGGAGCTTGTGTCTTTGAGCAAGACACTTAACCATAATTGCTTCGTCCTTCGAATTAAACGTTAAGCCGTAGGTCACGTGTACTACAAACATCAGTGCACGTCAACAAACCCATAATGACACTTATCATGCAAGAGTAGGGGTTTACCCCGGTGTCTCTGGTAGCTAATTGATGGCCCATTGAAAATCATCTAGGCTATAGGTGACATGGTTACCATCACTAAATATTAGCTTTATTATTATTACTATTGTGAAAAGGCATGTTTTTATAGCACCTGTTACTACTGCAGAAGGGATCATTGTCACCCAGGGTACTCCCCAATGGTACCCAGGCAATCTCAATCCTATATGTACATTAGTAATGCAGAAGGGATCATTGTCACCCAGGGTACTCCCCAATGGTACCCAGGCAATCTCAATCCTATATGTACATTAGTAATGCAGAAGGGATCGTTGTCACCCAGGGTACTCCCCAATGGTACCCAGGCAATCTCAATCCTATATGTACATTAGTAATGCAGAAGGGATCATTGTCACCCAGGGTACTCCCCAATGGTACCCAGGCAATCTCAATCGTATATGTACATTAGTAATGCAGAAGGGGTCGTTGTCACCTAGTGTACTCCCCAATGGTACCCAGGCAATCTCAATCCTATATGTACATTAGTAATGCAGAAGGGATCGTTGTCACCCAGGGTACTCCCCAATGGTACCCAGGCAATCTCAATCCTATATGTACATTAGTAATGCAGAAGGGATCGTTGTCACCCAGGGTACTCCTCAATGGTACCCATGGAGTGCCATGGTCGAGCGGTTTAGTGCATCGGATTTGTGTTCTGATGGCTGAGTCGTCAGAATGTGGGTTTGAATCCCATCCGCGACCGGGGTGCTTGTGTCCTTGAGCAAGACACTTTACCATAACTGCTACTCTCCACCCAGGGGTAAATGGGTACCTGTGAGGGCAGAGTTAGTTGTTGTGTTTGATTAGCCCTATATGCGCTGTAATGGCAGCAATTGAGCTGTATACTCCCCAGGGAGCTGAGATGGTTACATGAATGATTTATGAGCCTGATGAGCAGGGGTAATAATGTCATGCGCCTTGAGCACCAGTTTGGTGGATACGTGCGCTATATAATAATAATAATAATAATAATAATGTGTGGACTTATATAGCGCACGTATCCACCAACTAAGTGGTGCTCAAGGCGCATTCTTTTACGTGCATTACACAACACATTATTACATTAAGTCTACATTATTATTAGGTAATCTCAATCCTATATGTACATTAGTAATGCAGAAGGGGTCCTTGTCACCCAGGGTACTCCCCAATGGTACCCAGGCAATCTCAATTCTACGCAGGTTTGTGTACTTTTATGATTGGGTGAAAACTACGCCTTCAGTGTTACTACTTCAGACACATTTTGTAAGATCTGGGGCCCATTTCACAGAGCTACCAAGCAGCCAAAATTGCTTACCAGAAAAATTTGCTTAGTACATTGCTTTGGTTACCAGCCAAACTTTCATACAAAATGTATGCATTTTGGCTGGTAGTCCGTTATATATTGCTTACCAAAATGTTCTGTTTAGCAGCTCTATGAAATTGGCTCCAGATCATATGCGGCAAAGGGATATTTAAGTATGAAATTGGCTCCAGATCATATGCGGCAAAGGGATATTTAAGTATGAAATTGGCTCCAGAGCATATGCGGCAAAGGGATATTTAAGTATGAAATTGGCTCCAGATCATATGCGGCAAAGGGATATTGAAATTGGCTCCAGATCATATGTGGCAAACGGATATTTAAGTATGAAATTGGCTACAGATTATATGCGGCAAAGGGATATTGAAATTGGCTCCAGATCATATGTGGCAAAGGGATTAAGCAGCAGCATTTCCCAGAGTCCGGCATTCTCCTGAAGACGATCAGAGCATACTGATCGAAATGTCGAGTTGTAACCTCCAGTTCTTTTCAGAACTAATTACTACTCAATAGAGATTTTCACATGGTGTCACCGCAATTAGTCTTACTTACTTAAATATCCCTTTGCCGCATATGATCTGGAGCCAATTTCAATATTTTAAGTAGGCTGCTGGAGGATCGCACGATGGCTGGATGCTGGGGGATTAGTGCGTTGAGGCGTGCAGGCAGGAACTGTGGGACTGGGATCCTAGGAGGTGGGGGAGAGGAGTGTGTGCTCACTGAAATGAATCAGTTGTTGACAAGCACAGGGGGAAGGAGGGTGGTTGACTTAGGATATAGGAGATCCCTCAGTATGGGATGGAGGGTGGTTGACTTGGGATACAGGAGATCCCTCAGTATGGGATGGAGGGTGGTTGACTTGGGATATAGGAGATCCCTCAGTCTGGGATGGAGGGTGGTTGACTTGGGATATAGGAGATCCCTCAGTATGGGATGGAGGGTGGTTGACTTGGGATATAGGAGATCCCTCAGTATGGGATGGAGGGTGGTTGACTTGGGATATAGGAGATCCCTCAGTATGGGATGGAGGGTGGTTGACTTGGGATACAGGAGATCCCTCAGTCTGGGATGGAGGGTGGTTGACTTGGGATATAGGAGATCCCTCAGTCTGGGATGGAGGGTGGTTGACTTGGGATATAGGAGATCCCTCAGTCTGGGATGGAGGGTGGTTGACTTGGGATATAGGAGATCCCTCAGTCTGGGATGGAGGGTGGTTGACTTGGGATATAGGAGATCCCTCAGTCTGGGATGGAGGGTGGTTGACTTGGGATATAGGAGATCCCTCAGTATGGGATGGAGGGTGGTTGACTTGGGATATAGGAGATCCCTCAGTATGGGATGGAGGGTGGTTGACTTGGGATATAGGAGATCCCTCAGTCTGGGATGGAGGGTGGTTGACTTGGGATATAGGAGATCCCTCAGTCTGGGATGGAGGGTGGTTGACTTGGGATATAGGAGATCCCTCAGTCTGGGATGGAGGGTGGTTGACTTGGGATATAGGAGATCCCTCAGTATGGGATGGAGGGTGGTTGACTTGGGATATAGGAGATCCCTCAGTATGGGATGGAGGGTGGTTGACTTGGGATATAGGAGATCCCTCAGTATGGGATGGAGGGTGGTTGACTTGGGATATAGGAGATCCCTCAGTATGGGATGGAGGGTGGTTGACTTGGGATACAGGAGATCCCTCAGTCTGGGATGGAGGGTGGTTGACTTGGGATACAGGAGATCCCTCAGTCTGGGATGGAGGGTGGTTGACTTGGGATATAGGAGATCCCTCAGTCTGGGATGGAGGGTGGTTGACTTGGGATATAGGAGATCCCTCAGTATGGGATGGAGGGTGGTTGACTTGGGATATAGGAGATCCCTCAGTCTGGGATGGAGGGTGGTTGACTTGGGATATAGGAGATCCCTCAGTATGGGATGGAGGGTGGTTGACTTGGGATATAGGAGATCCCTCAGTATGGGATGGAGGGTGGTTGACTTGGGATATAGGAGATCCCTCAGTCTGGGATGGAGGGTGGTTGACTTGGGATATAGGAGATCCCTCAGTCTGGGATGGAGGGTGGTTGACTTGGGATATAGGAGATCCCTCAGTCTGGGATGGAGGGTGGTTGACTTGGGATATAGGAGATCCCTCAGTATGGGATGGAGGGTGGTTGACTTGGGATATAGGAGATCCCTCAGTCTGGGATGGAGGGTGGTTGACTTGGGATATAGGAGATCCCTCAGTATGGGATGGAGGGTGGTTGACTTGGGATATAGGAGATCCCTCAGTCTGGGATGGAGGGTGGTTGACTTGGGATATAGGAGATCCCTCAGTATGGGATGGAGGGTGGTTGACTTGGGATATAGGAGATCCCTCAGTCTGGGATGGAGGGTGGTTGACTTGGGATATAGGAGATCCCTCAGTATGGGATGGAGGGTGGTTGACTTGGGATAGGAGATCCCTCAGTCTGGGGTGGGTTGTAACCTCCAGTTCTTTTCAGAACTAATTACTACTCAATAGAGAATTTCACACGATGTCACCGCATTAGTCTTACTTATCCTCTTCACCATGCAAAGGGATATTTGTAAAAAAATCCTGAAATCAGGAAAAATCCTGAGAAATCATAGGCCTGAGGATAAACCAAATGAATTTTGTTTACGTCCAGAGCGACTTACTTTTCAGCAAACGGATTGTCCGCCATACATCTCGTCCCAATTCCTGCGTTGTCATTTATTATGCTGTCTTCCATCCCATCTGACAGGCTATCACCCGGGTCGTCGTTGCTGTAGAAGATGTTATTCGGGGTACCAGTCAGCCAGGGAACCAGGGGAAGTTTCACTGTGTTGGGTTTTGGTGGTAGGAGAATGCCAAACAGCATGGCAAAGGTGATGAAGACAACAGGCAGAATAACCTAAAAAAAGGAAAAGCACAGAAAATAATTGACCGTTCTTGTCGCATGATGAATTATTGAACCCAAGTTGAATACAGGTAATCCTTGTATAATATAAATGATCAATACTGTAGCATGAACAATTTATTCTTATTAACTTGATGAAAGAAGTAAGGGTTTCACCATGTTTTATAAAAAGAAATAATAAACACCATTGTTACATAGCGCATATCACGCCCCTACAGTATGCGCATTTAGTTACAAACTGAACAAATATGTTTTAACCTGGGTATTGAATTGTACAGATGTTTGGGTCCGTTTGACAGCATCTGGTAACTTGTTCAACAACAACAAATTTTCTGACTCACCTGTGCAAAGAACCCTTTCTTGCTTCGCCGGAAGTGATGGAAGCGCTTGAGGAAGAGGGCGTAGCACTGTCTGCGTATCAGGGTGAACCCTCGGACCTGACGCCCGCTCAAGTCCTTGGCCCGTGCCTCTGAGTTTTCGGCATCTGGCATACGGACATTTGCAACCGGGACTGAAGACAAACAAAGAGAGGAACAAGACTTAATAATAACTCCCTTGGCCCATTTGCTTACACATAACCTGAATCCTCCAAAATCCTTCAGTAGTAAAGCAAGCACCTGACATGTATGCACACATGTGTTTCTAATCTGTGATACATGTATTCATCGCAGCCCGAGGGCAGTATTTTATTTTTGAATTTACAATTTGTACATTATTTTGAAAAAGACAAAAATTGCGATTTCTTTACACAACAAACAAAAACATTGGTAGAGCTCTTCTGTGACTGCAGAACGGAATCTTGAAAAGGGAAAGAAAAATGGCAACTTGAATGTTGTGACATGGTGTTATGCCAGCACTGATACATGGTATATATAAGATCTTGGAACGTGACGTAAATTTCACCATTTTCCCTCCTACTACTACAAGGGCCAAAATCAGTCAAAATTTTGAAATACTTGCCAAGATATATCTAGTGCACTAAAAAAGTCATGTAGTACTAATAAGTACATTTACAGGTTAAAAAGAGCCGACCATTTTTGACTGGTAAAAGCATTGTCTTGTATTGTTGAGGGTGGTCAAAATGACAGTAAAAACCAGTCAAAAATGCCCCTGTGTGGCACATTTGGGTCAACAGTCAAAACGGGCAGTTGACTGATTTTGACCTCTGTAGCTACTTGCCACTGAAGTGCAGCTATAGTAGGAGGGTTAAGAGAGGCAAGTATGGTATTAAAAGTGCCTTTCTCAAGGAAACGAGTACCACACTCCCAGTGAGGATTCGAACCCACATTCTCTGATGACTCAGCCATCAGAACACAAGTCTGATGCAGTAAATCACACAGATGTGGCATCTTCATAATAGGCTTGTCAAAATTATAAAAAAAAACAAAAAACGTGGAGGCTCAACAAAAAGTTTGTGAACATTCAAACTTGACTTCAGGATTGGTGAATCTTTCACTATAAACAAATGCGTACAATCTTCATCTGATAATAATAGCTAAAAATGCGTATTTTGAAAGAATTCATCCTTGTTAATAAAAATTCAATTTTTTTCTCATTATTGAAAATTATCAGAAACCAAGAAAAAGTAATTGATGTATGAAATAATAAAAAATGAATGAATTTTAAATAGATGGCATTTTAATGGACTTATAGATAGGTTTCAATAGTTGTCATCTGCAAAGACCACTTTGATTTGCTGAATCAAGCCTTTTTTCTTGTATGCAGCTTAATGTGTTTCAAAGACAAACAATTTTACAGAAATCCCACATATCCCAAATAAGTAGTTACATGCTTCATTTGAAAGGGACAATATCATCACGATCAGAGCAGACTTTCAACAAGGCATGGAAGCGGTGTCCTTAGTTTAAGATGAACACAGTGACTGAAAACTACTGCCTCATTTATGCAGCAGCAGTGACCTTAATATCATGTGGGGAATTATGGCAGTCAGTGAGTTAATCTAAAACTAGCACTCCGATTCCATGCCCTGTTGATCGTGACGATATTGTCCCTTTAATCTAAAACTAGCACTCCGATTCCATGCCCTGTTGATCGTGACGATATTGTCCCTTTAATCTAAAACTAGCACTCCGATTCCATGCCCTGTTGATCGTGACGATATTGTCTCTTTAATCTAAAACTAGCACTACGATTCCATGCCCTGTTGATCGTGACGATATTGTCCCTTTAATCTAAAACTAGCACTACGATTCCATGCCCTGTTGATCGTGACGATATTGTCCCTTTAATCTAAAACTAGCACTCCAATTCCATGCCCTGTTGATCGTGACGATATTGTCTCTTTAATCTAAAACTAACACTCCGATTCCATGCCCTGTTGATCGTGACGATATTGTCCCTTTAATCTAAAACTAGCACTACGATTCCATGCCCTGTTGATCGTGACGATATTGTCCCTTTAATCTAAAACTAGCACTACGATTCCATGCCCTGTTGATCGTGACGATATTGTCCCTTTAATCTAAAACTAGCACTACGATTCCATGCCCTGTTGATCGTGACGATATTGTCCCTTTAATCTAAAACTAACACTCCGATTCCATGCCCTGTTGATCGTGACGATATTGTCCCTTTAATCTAAAACTAGCACTACGATTCCATGCCCTGTTGATCGTGACGATATTGTCCCTTTAATCTAAAACTAGCACTACGATTCCATGCCCTGTTGATCGTGACGATATTGCCCCTTCAATCTAAAACTAGCGCTCCGATTCCATGCCCTGTTGATCGTGACGATATTGTCCCTTCAATCTAAAACTAGCACTACGATTCCATGCCCTGTTGATCGTGACGATATTGTCCCTTTAATCTAAAACTAGCACTACGATTCCATGCCCTGTTGATCGTGACGATATTGCCCCTTCAATCTAAAACTAGCAATCCGATTCCATGCCCTGTTGATCGTGACGATATTGTCCCTTTAATCTAAAACTAGCACTCCGATTCCATGCCCTGTTGATCGTGACGATATTGTCCCTTCAATCTAAAACTAGCACTACGATTCCATGCCCTGTTGATCGTGACGATATTGTCCCTTTAATCTAAAACTAGCACTACGATTCCATGCCCTGTTGATCGTGACGATATTGTCCCTTTAATCTAAAACTAGCACTACGATTCCATGCCCTGTTGATCGTGACGATATTGCCCCTTCAATCTAAAACTAGCAATCCGATTCCATGCCCTGTTGATCGTGACGATATTGTCCCTTCAATCTAAAACTAGCACTCCGATTCCATGCCCTGTTGATCGTGACGATATTGCCCCTTCAATCTAAAACTAGCACTCCGATTCCATGTCCTGTTGATTGTGACGATATTGCCCCTTCAATCTAAAACTAGCACTCCGATTCCATGTCCTGTTGATTGTGACGATATTGCCCCTTCAATCTAAAACTAGCACTCCGATTCCATGCCCTGTTGATTGTGACGATATTGCCCCTTAAATCTAAAACTAGCAATCCGATTCCATGCCCTGTTGATCGTGACGATATTGTCCCTTCAATCTAAAACTAGCACTACGATTCCATGCCCTGTTGATCGTGACGATATTGTCCCTTCAATCTAAAACTAGCAATCCGATTCCATGCCCTGTTGATCGTGACGATATTGTCCCTTCAATCTAAAACTAGCAATCCGATTCCATGCCCTGTTGATCGTGACGATATTGTCCCTTCAATCTAAAACTAGCAATCCGATTCCATGCCCTGTTGATTGTGACGATATTATCCCTTTAATCTAAAACTAGCACTCCGATTCCATGCCCTGTTGATCGTGACGATATTGTCCCTTTAATCTAAAACTAGCACTACGATTCCATGCCCTGTTGATCGTGACGATATTGTCCCTTTAATCTAAAACTAGCACTACGATTCCATGCCCTGTTGATCGTGACGATATTGTCCCTTCAATCTAAAACTAGCACTCCGATTCCATGCCCTGTTGATCGTGACGATATTGTCCCTTTAATCTAAAACTAGCACTCCGATTCCATGCCCTGTTGATCGTGATGATATTGTCCCTTTAATCTAAAACTAGCACTACGATTCCATGCCCTGTTGATCGTGACGATATTGTCCCTTTAACCAATAACTAACTATCTGATTCCATGCCCTGTTGATCGTGACGATATTGTCTCTTTAATCTAAAACTAGCACTACGATTCCATGCCCTGTTGATCGTGACGATATTGTCCCTTAATCTAAAACTAGCACTACGATTCCATGCCCTGTTGATTCGTGACGATATTGTCCCTTTAATCTAAAACTAGCACTACGATTCCATGCCCTGTTGATCGTGACGATATTGCCCCTTCAATCTAAAACTAGCACTCCGATTCCATGCCCTGTTGATCGTGACGATATTGTCCCTTTAATCTAAAACTAGCACTCCGATTCCATGCCCTGTTGATCGTGACGATATTGTCCCTTTAATCTAAAACTAGCACTCCGATTCCATGCCCTGTTGATCGTGACGATATTGTCCCTTTAATCTAAAACTAGCACTCCGATTCCATGCCCTGTTGATCGTGACGATATTGTCCCTTTAATCTAAAACTAGCACTACGATTCCATGCCCTGTTGATCGTGACGATATTGTCCCTTTAATCTAAAACTAGCACTACGATTCCATGCCCTGTTGATCGTGACGATATTGTCCCTTTAATCTAAAACTAACACTCCGATTCCATGCCCTGTTGATCGTGACGATATTGTCCCTTTAATCTAAAACTAGCACTACGATTCCATGCCCTGTTGATCGTGACGATATTGTCTCTTTAATCTAAAACTAACACTCCGATTCCATGCCCTGTTGATCGTGACGATATTGTCCCTTTAATCTAAAACTAGCACTACGATTCCATGCCCTGTTGATCGTGACGATATTGTCCCTTTAATCTAAAACTAGCACTCCGATTCCATGCCCTGTTGATCGTGACGATATTGTCCCTTTAATCTAAAACTAGCAATCCGATTCCATGCCCTGTTGATCGTGACGATATTGTCCCTTCAATCTAAAACTAGCACTCCGATTCCATGCCCTGTTGATCGTGACGATATTGTCCCTTCAATCTAAAACTAGCACTCCGATTCCATGCCCTGTTGATCGTGACGATATTGTCCCTTCAATCTAAAACTAGCACTACGATTCCATGCCCTGTTGATCGTGACGATATTGTCCCTTCAATCTAAAACTAGCACTACGATTCCATGTCCTGTTGATCGTGACGATATTGTCCCTTCAATCTAAAACTAACACTCCGATTCCATGCCCTGTTGATCGTGACGATATTGTCTCTTTAATCTAAAACTAGCACTACGATTCCATGCCCTGTTGATCGTGACGATATTGTCCCTTCAATCTAAAACTAGCACTACGATTCCATGCCCTGTTGATCGTAACGATATTGTCCCTTCAATCTAAATCTAGCACTCCGATTCCATGCCCCGTTGATCGTGACGATATTGTCCCTTTAATCTAAAACTAGCGCTCTGATTCCATGCCCTGTTGATCCTGACGATATTGTCCCTTCAATCTAAAACTAGCGCTCCGATTCCATGCCCTGTTGATCGTGACGATATTGTCCCTTTAATCTAAAACTAGCACTCCGATTCCATGCCCTGTTGATCGTGACGATATTGTCCCTTTAATCTAAAACTAGCACTCCGATTCCATGCCCTGTTGATCGTGACGATATTGTCCCTTTAATCTAAAACTAGCACTCCGATTCCATGCCCTGTTGATCGTGACGATATTGTCCCTTTAATCTAAAACTAACACTCCGATTCCATGCCCTGTTGATCGTGACGATATTGTCCTTTAATCTAAAACTAGCACTACGATTCCATGCCCTGTTGATCGTGTGATATTGTCCCTTTAATCTAAAACTAACACTCGATTCCATGCCCTGTTGATCGTGACGATATTGTCCCTTTAATCTAAAACTAGCACTACGATTCCATGCCCTGTTGATCGTGATGATATTGTCCCTTCAATCTAAAACTAGCACTCCGATTCCATGCCCTGTTGATCGTGACGATATTGTCCCTTTAATCTAAAACTAGCAATCCGATTCCATGCCCTGTTGATCGTGACGATATTGTCCCTTTAATCTAAAACTAGCACTGATTCCATGCCCTGTTGATCGTGACGATATTGTCCCTTTAATCTAAAACTAGCACTCCGATTCCATGCCCTGTTGATCGTGACGATATTGTCCCTTTAATCTAAAACTAGCACTACGATTCCATGCCCTGTTGATCGTGACGATATTGTCCCTTTAATCTAAAACTAGCACTACGATTCCATGCCCTGTTGATCGTGACGATATTGTCCCTTTAATCTAAAACTAGCACTCCGATTCCATGCCCTGTTGATCGTGACGATATTGTCCCTTTAATCTAAAACTAGCACTACGATTCCATGCCCTGTTGATCGTGACGATATTGTCCCTTTAATCTAAAACTAGCACTACGATTCCATGCCCTGTTGATCGTGATGATATTGTCTCTTTAAAAACAGAGTACACCGATCCAAACATCAAGTTATCTCACTGCCGGTTCTTCTCAGAACCAGCGCTGATTGCAGCTCCTAAGAGATTTTGACAATACATGATGGTGCTACCACAAACCTAACTCCTACCGTACTCCAACCATACAAAGCTTCAAATCCTACCCAATGTCAAAATAACAATATTTGCCATTGTCTATAAACATGACCACTGTGAAACTTATCCATAACAAACCAAAGCAAATGCAAATATCTCATCATGCAAAATAAAAATTAACAAGAAGCCATACTTTGACGGCTCATTACAACTCAAATCATGCATTAGTATTGGGTCAAGACAGGTGGCTACTTTGTGTTGAACCGCACATTTCATTATTTACAGCACATAGAGCTTACACATACACCTTAGACAACTTGTAATCAATTACAGGCCTCCCAGTGCCTAATCTACCAAATATAGATTTTTAAAATAGGTTTTTTAAGCAAAATATAAGGTTAGGTAAAACTTGTAGCTTTGCATGGTGAGGATGATAAGTAAGACTAATTGACGATCAGAGCGTACTGATCGAAACGTCGAGTTGTACCTCCAGTTCTTTTCAGAACTAATTACTACTCAATTGAGATTCCACATGGTGTCACCGCAATTAGTCTTACTTAAAATATAAGGTTATTATAAAAAATGTTTTTTTTTCTGATTTCTACAAATCTGGTATCAAATGAAAGAGGAAAATCTAGAGAATCAAACTATACCAAAATCTCACTTTTGAAAATTGGGTCCAAGTTTAGTGTTTTGTCAGAGCCAGTCACATACAGGTTTTTATAGGTTATTTCCCGTGATTACGCAGTGTTAAGTAACAAGTTTTTGGTAAATTGCCTACCTTCTGAGTACTTTTTGCAGCAAAGTACATTACCCCATACCCCGTCCGGCAGAAAATCTAAGAGCGGTACACATGTTGCAGTTTGGCCACTGTTTTGGCTTCATCTCTTTATACTAAGGAAGTATTTTTTCTTCAAAGCCATGAGGATTTTATAAGGAAGTTGAAATGTGTCACAGGAGATTAAAAATATACAGGTTTTTATAGGTTAATATAGGTTTTTTGGGGGAAATTTGAAATATAGGTTTTATAGGTTTCGCTGGGAGGCCTATTTCTTAACTTTACTTTGTTTTAAGCATAGCTTTTCCAATAAAACAATCGGCAATTGAGTTTTAAAGCTTGTTGAATTCATATGAGCACCAGTGCAATGTGTAAACGTCAAGTGCACATTGCAATGCGTATGCAACATGCGCGCACAGCTGGAGCATGATTTTCATACTGTTGTACACATGCATGTGAAGGTCCAAAATACGAGATACCCAAGATGTCTGTGTGAAACGGAACGTGACTAAAATCACATTCAGTGTAGCGCAGCCGTCAAACACATTCTCACACAGGTGTCTTGGCCCAAGCTTTGTCATGTCTTGGCCCAAGCTTTGTCATGTCTTGGCCCAAGCTTTGTCATGCACAAGCCGCCGTAACGGCAGTTCTGTCTTATTATAGGGGAAGATGAAACCCTATGATAAGACCCAATGGTCAGCTAGCACAAAAGGTCATGGAAAATGGTCATGCACTAATGTAACCCTGTATAAACTAACCCTAACCATTCCAAATCCATCAAAATCCTCCAAGAGGCACTTTTTTGGAAAAATTCAGCACTGTTGGAAACTGGTACTTTCACCTCTTCAAATGGGGCAAAATTACTACCTGGCAAGAAGTATAGGCCATAAGTGCTGAATATGAAAGATCAATGAAAAAGCATGGTGCATTTTGAAGATAAGGGCATGTTTCCAAAAGTGCACTGGAGGATTTTGGAGGAGACAGGAAGGTTCCTAGCCAGAATACCTAAGGGGTTAGGGTTAAAGTCAAGGCCTGATACAGAAATGTACAATGTATAATAGGAAGGGATATATAAATGGGATATATAAGTACCTCCAATTATAAACGAATAGACAGCTACATGCAATATAACAGTGTGGTGACGTAAACATGCTTCAGTGAATCTTACAACACTGGGGAACACATGTCCACCTTGAAAAAAGTCTTGCAAAGAGAGTGTGGACAAGAAAGAAGCAAGTCCATTGCAAAAAAAAAGGCGTTTATATGAGGATTTCTGTTTTTGCGGAATATGCAAACAGGTAGTTTTTCAGCATATATATATTTTTTAAACCATAAAACTAGCTCAACCCCCGAAAAATAGGTGAGCCCTACGATAGGTCTAAAGCTTCAGATTTATTTGGCCCATTCTGAACTGCCATACAACATGTCACGCTTTTACCAAAAATCGCACAATTTGCCACCATAGGGTCCTTGGCGGCTGGACTAACAGTAAAATTGCACACTTAACCCTCCTACTATAGCTGCACTTTTAGAGGCAAAGTAGCTATGGAGATCAAATCCAGTAACCTGCCTGTTTTGACTGTTGACCCAACAGTGCACACAGGGGCATTTTTGACTGGTTTTTACTGTCATTTTGACCACCATGAACAATACCAGACAATGCTTTTTACCATTCAAAAACGGTTCACTCATTTTGACCTGTAAATGTACTTACTACATGTAAGGTTTGACAGTGTTTGACTTTTAAGTGCACTAGATATACCTTGGCAAGTATATCAACATTTTGACTGATTTTGACCCTTGTAGTAGTAGGAGGGTTAATGAGCCTTTGGAGACAATGGCTCTTAAAAGGTTGACCCTTTTCTATTTATACATATTAACAGACAGTATTTGCATGCTAAGTATGAAAATTTGACATTTCAGTTTTCGCTAAACAAAAATTTTAACTTTATGAAAAGAGGAGAGTGGAGAGAACTTTTTAAAATTCAGAAGTAAATGACTCTCACAGAAATGAAACAAAACAACTGCAGCTATTTACTGCTTACTCAATGTAAGTACAAGGTTTATACAATCAGTGAAGGGCTATTTGATTTGTGGGAAATTCACCTAAACTGTTGTAAAAAAAACTATGAAGTATCCTGCCCAAAGTTTATTGAAGAAATAATTTACACAGTATGCCAAATTAACTGGCACTTTTGACTATATTGTCAAAATTGTGAAAAAAAACATTCAGATTTTTTTTTTCATTATAAGGTGGCATTTTTGTCTCAAGAGGTAATTTATTTTTTACTAAAATAATAGCACCTTAGACAGAAAGATTTCAAAGGATGTTTTAAACCCCATCATCAACTGATAATACCAGGTATAAATCAAAGCGCCCTCTACTGTTAGATACTCAACATGATGAGGATGAGATGAATGCACTTTTGGTACCTTCAGTAGGAAGTGGATGGAATGTCGGATGGAGTAATGACTGGGCACGTGTATACAAACTAGGCTTGATGTCGTCCACACCTGAAAATCAGTGCATGGTTTTGAAAAACACATAATGTCAAAACAAAACAAAAAGAATGTTTGGATATTTAAGCTCCCCCCCCCCATGCATGCCTAAGAGGGTAACTACGGAAGCTTCCTCATGAAAATGCAATGAAAATATTGGGGATCAATATCACAGCACTGCTAACAGTAAAGCGAAACATGTGAGTGAACTACATATTACGAGTGGGCCCGAAAGAGTGGGCCTAAAAGAGTGGGCCTAAAATCTCAAAAAATGCAACGTGAGTAACCATGGAATTTCATTCAAGCACATTTCAAGACTTAGCAAGAATAACTCTGTTTGTTGACCATGTATATTTTGTATAAGAAGGGATCCAGCTAGCCAATTTGGTGTAATCCTAAAACCACACAATGGCAATTGTTGATGCAGTATTCCATGAAGAGTTTTAGCATTATATTCTCCCCCGATTGGCTGCAAGAATCACATACTGTGTGTCTCACATACTAAATGTTTGTTTGTCTGTCAGTCTATTGACTGTCTCTATGTGTCTCCATTGTTTTGTCCATCCAATAGCATTGCCACTAAAGTGTGAAAAAACGGGTATTACTGGGCCTTATATAAGTAAATGCTTGCTTTGATCATGGGTGGATTCCAACATGGCTGAAAATCATGTAACACAATGACATGAATACATCGCATTTTTCACTCTTTAAGATCATGCACAACCCCCCCACCCCCCACCTTTCCCAATGTGTGGTGTATGGTACCACACTGTGCTGTGAGGACTTGTACAAAAGGGAACAATGGGGAACAATGGGTCAACAGAAAGTGGTTATTGGTCGCAAATGTCCTCAGTTGAAAAACAAATCACTAAGCATGCCTAAAAAAAGTCAAACAGTGGAAACAATAGAGAACAAGAGAGGAGAACAAGAGAGGAGAACAAGAGAGGAGAACAAGAGAGGAGAACAAGAGAGGAGAACCGCAGAGGGGAACCGCAGAGGGGAACCGCAGAGGGGAACCGCAGAAGGTCCTCCGTTTACACCATATACATGAAAATATTACTATTTAATAATAATAATAATAATAATATTTAATTCTTATATATCGCATTTCACATAATGTCCCAATGCGCTTTACATTATTTTCCCTGGTCACTGGGCCAATATCATCCCTGTAATCTTTCTCAGCTCCTTGGGGAGTATATAGCCCATTATGTGCAACCATTTTTGGCGCTACAGGGCTAATCAAACACAATAACCACCTCTACCCTCACAGGTATCTATTTATACTCCTCGGTGAAGAGAAGCAATTACAGTTAAGTGCCTTGCTCAAGGACACAAGTGCCACGGTCGCAGACAGGATTCGAACCCACATTCTGACGACACAGCCATCAGAACACAAGACCAATGCACTTTTAATACCTGCTCGGCCATGGCACCCCATGGCCTGATTGGACTGAAAAATTTCAAAATATTTGGAATGATTTCTGACAAAGACGGCCAAATAACCCTGGGTCTCTGCAGTGAATTAAATCATACGGAACCAAGGGATCATCAGCTCACCGTTGCTCTGTTGGTTCTCAAGGGCATTGCGGCTTGCCTGGCGTGAAATTTTACGGCTCAGTTGTCGGCTTATCTGACGCCGCATCTTTGGGCGGCTCCCCTGGCGATTGAGCTCCTTACCAGTAGCCTGACCACTGCTCTGGCGACTCAGCTGGTGGCTGTGCTGACGGCTCGGCTGACTGTTTGCCTCTTGGTCAGGTTTCCCACCCTCAGCACCCTCCGTTTCAGCCTCAAGGTTGACGCTGTGAAAGCTAACGGCATCCTCCTGAATTTCTTGGTTTTGCAAGTCAAGGTCTGTTTTTTTGGAGCGAGAGCGAAACAAGAATGAGAATCTTTTTAACGTGACGGTTGGTTTGAAGAAAGGACTTGACATAAAACAAAACCTAGAAAAATTTCAAATCAATATGGGTGAACTGAAATTGCTTTTGTTAAAGAACTAAGACATGTACATCAATCTTCAACCTCTGGAGCACGTTTTCACGACTGTAACCAGAAATATGTTTGGGCTTTGATCATTGGTGAAGCATTTTTGTGTGAGTTCGGTTGTTCTGCTATGATGTCAATGTTCTGACCAAGCAAAAACCGAAGTTTGTGATCGGTTACGCTTTGTTTCAAGATGGTGGATTGTTAAATGTAATGAAAGTTTTGTTAATTATTTGTTAAAACATGATGGAATGATTGTTTGTATACCAGTATATCTTTCAAGTTTATTACTAGCACTCATGAGTAAGTTCTATTTTGCAAAAATTTGAATTACACCGTATATTTTGAGAAACATTATTGATTGAACATGTCGCAAACTGAAAACAATTTTCTGGTTACGTTTGTGTTTTCGCGTAGCTATGCCATCTTGTTTCTGGTCAAGAATATGACGTCAGAAACAAGTTTCTGGTTAGGGTCAAGAAAACACGCCCCAGGTTAAAGTCCTGAATCCTCATGAATGAGACCAGTGACCAAAGAAAAATAAACGTCACGTAGGTTATATATCTTCATAGTTACATAATGTGTGTATAAATAAACATAGACTGAATAACTCAATTACTGGAACTTTTTATCACTGGAACTCACGATGTGTCCGAATTCTTTGGACTTCTTTGGGGCAACTTCTTCTATCACGTGACCAGTGCAGTGGGTCACTAGTTGTAGAAGCTTTTTCGAGCAGGTCACCAGTTGTAAATGCAACATTTCGGATGCAACGGAGCTTAGTTGTAAAATTGTAAATTCCAGTAATTAAATTATTTATTCTATTTAAAAAAAAAATCTTTTTCATGAATTATTTGGTGAACTTACAATCATGATCAATCAAAGTCTTCTCATTGGTATTCTGCTCAGACTGTTTCCGTCGCTCGATGATACTGTTGCTCCTGGCGGGCAGCTCGTAGGTCCGCCTTCTCAGGCTGCCCCGCCCCATGAACGGGCGGGGCAGGAGGCCATTGTCTGTTGCCTCTGTGGTTTCTCCCTCATTGAAAACGCCCACATCATCGGTAACGGACAGGAAAACCTGACAGGGAAAAGGTCAGAAATGTTGGAATAACATTGTTGTTGGATTGTAAAGATGTGTGGTTTGCTTTAGGAAGGGTTTAGGAAGTTTATAAAAAAAAAATTAAAAATTTAGCTTGGCGATGAGTTAAACGGGGTGTAATTTGACAAAAGTAAAAAATCCTACAAAATGGGTAGCGTGACTGGGTCGCCCTGAACCTCCTGGATGCTTGGTGCGCTTTAGGAGTGGTTTAAAGATTACCAAAAAGAAAAAAACAAACAATTTATATAGCTTGGCAATGAGTTAACAGGCTGTAAATTGACAAAAGTCAACTGTGGTACCAACAGACCTCTTCTAAGGATGTGTCCGAGATGCCGAAGCTACTGATGTACAGGCGATCTTTGAACATCTCTAGTTCCCTGAACAGAAACTCTAGGGTGCCTCCATGGGTAGAGGCATGGGGGAGCATGTATGCCAGCTCCTTGCCGAGGTTCTCACAGAGTGTGGCCCCGGGGATGTACGTCTGGATGAACTCGGTCACAGTGGACTCCTTACACGAGCCACAATCTTATGGATAAATAAAGACAGATGCACCCAAAACAAATGTGTAATTTCCTGTCTATGAATGATTGATAAGCTGTGTAGATAACAGTACCATGTACAGATTAGATGCATTCACCACACAGTACCATTTGACAACTGTCTGTTTATGAATGATTGATAAGCTGTGTAGATAACAGTACCATGTACAGATTAGATGCATTCACCACACAGTACCATTTGACAACTGTCTGTTTATGAATGGTGGATGAGCTGTGTAGATAACAGTACCATGTACAGATTAGATGCATTCACCACACAGTACCATTTGACAACTGTCTGTTTATGAATGGTGGATAAGCTGTGTAGATAACAGTACCATGTACAGTTTAGATGCATTCACCACACAGTACCATTTGACAACTGTCTGTTTATGAATGGTGGATAAGCTGTGTAGATAACAGTACCATGTACAGATTAGATGCATTCACCACACAGTACCATTTGACAACTGTCTGTTTATGAATGGTGGATAAGCTGTGTAGATAACAGTACCATGTACAGATTAGATGCATTCACCACACAGTACCATTTGACAACTGTGTTTATGAATGGTGGGTTAGCTGTGTAGATAACAGTACCATGTACAGTTTAGATGCATTCACCACACAGTACCATTTGACAACTGTCTGTTTATGAATGGTGGACTAGCTGTGTAGATAACAGTACCATGTACAGTTTAGATGCATTCACCACACAGTACCATTTGACAACTGTCTGTTCAGTCAAAATGTTGAGATACTTCCCAAGGTATATCTAGTGCACTTAAAAAGTCAAACACTGTCAAACCTTATGTGTAGTAAGTACATTTACAGGTCAAAATGGAACCGGGTAATGACAATTTCGGTCAGGTATCCAGGTACCCGGATACTCAGCACAGCCTTATGATAAACCTGACAGGTGTATTCCAATTGTAACCTATTAATGCATGGACAAGGACTTTTTTCAGAGGCCCTTAAGATTTGGAGTTTTCTGAATTCTTATTTTGTCCTGGGATTACCTGGAATATCAATGGGTGGTTTCTCCTTCTTGAGAGGCAAGTCAACTCCATCATCGGGTTCTGGAGCAACTTTCATCTACGAAAAAGTAAACAAAAAATAAACAATTGAATGTCTTTCTCCTGACAAGTTTTAAAACGATTGTTAAATTTTTGTTGATGCAGTTTTTATTAAGTTTTTTTAAACATACCTCAAACGGCTCAACCAGGTTCAGATCTGCACTTCTCTTCTCCGCATCCCGCTGATTCACCATCGCCCCGGCAACCAGATCCAGGCTACCGTTCAGTTCCACTGGATTGAAATCTGGATTCCCAAAGCCGGCATTGTACATTGCCGGATCGAGGAGCTCGGGAGGGACGAGTATGTCATCGCCGGGCATGTGCTTGTTGAGGACTAGATAATACCCGCTGCCGAAGCGGCTCTTGAGGAACAGGGAAGAACCGGAGCAGCGGAGTTGACCCGCTGAGATGATCGCAATACGGTCGCCAAGGACATCTGCCTCGTCCATGTGATGGGTAGACATGATGATCGTACGACCTGAGTGATAATTCAATAAAAAACACAATTACTTTAGACGTATACAGAGCACAAATGGCCAAGGAGATTTTCAGCAGGAAAGAAACCAACCAAGCAAGAGCAAAGCAAAAAAACCAAAGTAAACCTACCTTCCTTGTATTTGCTGAGTAGCTCCCAGATCTCACGTCTAGCGTAGGGGTCAACTCCAGCCGTCGGCTCGTCCAAGATGACTGTCTTGGATCCGGCCACAAAGGCCATCGCAATGGACAGTTTGCGTTTCATTCCACCTGGACACAGGGACCAAAACATTTCAGATTGAGGTATTATGTGTTAGTTCTAATTGGGCCTAACATACTAAATACATACATGTATAGGCAATTCCATGGTTATTCACATTACAAGATTTGGACCCACTCTTAAATGACATAATGTATATTTCACTTGTCAAAATTAAAATTAATTTTCAAGGCTAAAAAGTATGACCATGTGTCCCCTCTCCTACGACAGCTTCACTGGCTTCCCGTTCAAGACCGGATTGATTTCAAAACATTGACTATTGCCTATAAATGTGTTACTGACTCTGCGCCATCCTATCTCTGTAAGCTTATTACACCATGCCAACCTAACCACAGTGGACTCCGTTCAAATTCTGATTCCCGGATCTTCAAAAAGCCAACTACACATTTAACTGCGGCTAACAAGGGTTTCTATACTGCTGCACCCAGCATTTGGAATGAACTACCATCTGGTATCCGTCATGCTTCTTCATTGAGTCAATTTAAAACATCTCTCAAGACTCATTTATTTTAGGCACTGTGTATTTTTAAATTGTACTTGCATCTCACTGTAAAGCGCTGTGATACCGTTTGTGTAAGAGCGCTATATAAATGCCTTCATTGCATTGTATTGTATTGTCAGTTTTTTTCACAGTAGTTTTTTTCACAGCATTATACTCGGATCTTACTCACCACAAAATAATAATTTCAGGAATTTGTTATATGTACGCTATATAAGAGAAATAGTGACATTTTATGCATGTTCACAAAATGTAACGTGAGTAACCAGCATCTCTTCTCTTATATAGCATACATGTAACACATTTCTGAAAAATTCTTTTGTGCTGAGTGAATGGCAAGCCCATCCATGTGATGTCTCTTTCTGGTAGGGCTCACTTGATAGGTTTTCCTGGATATCATGACCTCCAGATATATTTTTAATTGTGTTTTTGATGTTGTTCACATGTGTATGGACTTTTATTCTCATGTCATTTTAACCTTTGGCATTTTTATCTCCTGCTCATTTCTCTCTGTTTTCTTTTGTTCTTTTGCCAAGCATTTCTGAGTTGCAGTGAACCATTGATTGGCCCATCAGAGTTCTTATTAACAGCCTTCAGTTTCATTCTATATTTCATTCTGTTCATTGGGCCCAATACCTCAAATATGTAACATAACCATGGAATTGCCAAGAAATAGATCCAATAAAAGATATTACGGTTCCATAGGCCTCGTCTTTCAATAGTATTGATGAAACAGTTAAAACTCAACCATCTGACCATCTGTGGGATTTTTAAAGAACTCCTTCAATGAACGTTTAGTCTTCCTTTACTTGAATTAAATAGGATAGTGGCTTCTTTTTCCAGGAGTCTACATGTTTGCTTTCAGCTTTGTAATTTATTATATCCCATGCCTTGTTGTCTGTCCTGTACATTTTCTTTGTCTACTTTCTCCATTCCTTTGTTTGTTCTTGTATTTTCTTCCTTGAAGATGGACAGAGAACACAGAGCATGTTATTTGAAACCATCCTCACCACCAGTTCATTTCAGAATCACATCACTTCTTCTAAGAAGTGATTAATACCCATGGTGTTACTTGTAAACCTAATTGTCTTATCCTATCCACCATGCAAAGACTTCAAATCACATCTTACCAGAGAGGTTGGTGACCCTCTCATTCCTCTTGTGAGGCAGATTAAGATGCTTCAACATCTCTTCCATCTCGATGGCTACTTCGCTGTTCGTTGCGCCTTTCACCCTGGCATAGAACCACAGATGCTCTGCTACAGTCAACCTGTATACAGTGAGATTAGACAAGCATATGTGTATGAAACCATTGCAACAAAGTGTTAACTGAAACTGAGCCTAGTGTTGTTCATTGTCAATGATTGTATGGACAGAATGATCCTGCAGAGTTTCTGTATTAATCCTCCTACTACTACAAGGGTCAAAATCAGTCAAAATCAGTCAAAATGTTGATATACTTGCCAAGGTATATCTAGTGCACTCAAAAGTCAAACACTGTCAAACCTTATGTGTAGTAAGTACTTTACAGGTCAAAATGAGTCAACCGTTTTTGACTGGTAAAAGCATTGTCTGGTATTGTTCAGGGTGGTCAAAATGACAGTAAAAACCAGTCAAAAATGCTGTGTGCACATTTGGGTCAACAGTCAAAACAGGCAGATTTTGACCTCTATAGCAACTTCCCACTAAAGTGCAGCGATATGCATTTCTTTTCACAAACTTGAACTGTCCATGTTTTCATGGGGGGGTCTGTCTATCTAACAAATGGCATACTATTTAGAGATCTGGCCAGCCAGTCATCATCCGGAAAGTTTGCTTGTCAAAAGGTATCCAAAGACGACTGCATCAGAGAGTAGGAAGTTGTGGGTGCAAGTCTTTCCCATGCTGCCTGAGTTGTAGTACTCATACTTACATTCGTACTCGTACTCGTACTCATACGCATCTTTCTGTACATGTACTCATGAAAATGTACTCGTCTACATTGTTGTAGTTTAAAGGGACAATATCATCACAATCAGAGCAGACTTTCAACAGGGCATGGAATCGGTGTCCTAGATTAAGATGAACACAGTGACTGGAAATTACTGGCTCATTTATGCAGCAGCAACGCTAATATGACCTTATCATGTGGTATTATTGTCAGTGCTAAAACTAGCACTCTGATTCCATGCCCTGTTGATCGTGAAGATACTATCCCTTTAAGGGTTATTTTTTGCAAACACACCAAAGTATAGAATATTGAGTGAGGAGCTGCGTCGTGAAGGAATACTTACTTGTCAAAGAGTACGTTGTGTTGAGGACACATGCCTAGACTCTTACGTATACTACTGATGTCTGTTAGGATGTCTTTGCCATATATGTAAGCTGTGCCCGCTGTGGGTGGGAACAGACCAGTCAGAATCGACCTGTAAATATAAAAATAATAGTAATAATAATCGTAAGCATGTATCATATGCCATCTATCTAGATAAATTTATTTAGTTTCATGATGTGAAGTGATGAAACAGTTCACAGAATGCGTCGTAGCTATGACGCATCCAGGGCTATGTTTGATGCATCGTAAATCCTGCAACGCATCCCAAATTAGGAGCATTTTTTGTGAAATGAAGCCCAGGAGATTGGGGGTTTGATAGGCATATCTGAAGGAGAAAATAATCAATAGATTTGCAATGGGGAATGTCCAATGTAGTGTGTTCCAGAGCTTAGATGGTCTGGCTGGGAATGCCCCGTCGCTGAGTGATGCAGATGAATTTTTATGAATTTGTTCACAACCTGCAGAAGAACTGGGAGAACATGCACTGATCCTTCACTCTTAACTCCACATTGTACCTCTCCGCTCCCCCACCACCACCCACCACACAAACATACCCCCCTCCTTAATTCTAACTCACATCGTGGTCGTCTTTCCCGCTCCGTTGTGCCCAAGGAATGAGGTGATCTGACCCTCATAGAAGTTGATGCTGAGATCGTTGACGGCCAGCTTCTTCCCAGTCTTGTAGAGTTTGTACAGATTACAGATGGAGGCACCAAGCTTGAGGTGTGTTGGCTCTCGCTCAAAATCTAGCTCCTCTGATTAAACGAAAGGAAAGTAAATGTCAATATATATAAATAAGGAAATTCACATGTCATATGGACACTCAGTTTTTCAGCTCAGTGTGAATTCTCAGTTAAACACAAGAAAAAGCTGAACAAGCAGTCACAATTTTTTACAGAAAACACTTGGAGCAAAATATAATGTCCATATACGTGACATGTTCTACCGAAATCAGACAGAGCTCGGAATGGCCAAAAAGGTAATGTATATAAAACCCTTAATAAAGCAATACAAGGAAATATTATTCTTGTGCCCATTGCTAGGGAACAAGAAGTATCTTTGTAAAAAGTTAATTACCTAAATTATACCAAATGAAACTTTAAAGGACAATAACTCCGTTTTGAGTTTTCATAAAGACGAACCTAAAAATTACGTAATTCCGCTTTTGCACGTCAAATTAAAATAAAAAAGCTATTATTATAAAGCTGAAGATCTCTACTTTCATTATCAATAACCAACTCAATTTTGATTTCTTGTCTGATTTCGGTAGAACACATCACATATTTGTTCATGCTTTCTCTAAAATAGGAGCACTTCAGACAAAATAAGTTTTCAGGATGATTGACACCTTTCAGAGGTGTGATTTGACAGAAGTAAAAAATCCTGAACAATGGATAGCAGGCCTGGGTCTCCCTCTGAACAACCTGGATGTTTAATTTTGGAGGATTTACAGACCCTCCACATCCCCACAAACAAAAAACTTCTTTCTTTCCTTGGTAGCTACTTCTCTTCTTTCAAGAAAATTTGGAGGCAAATGGAGATTTGTAAAAAAAAAAATCCTGAGAAATTACAGGCCTGACGTTTACCAACTTCACAGCATTTGGATAATAATTTGGGTTATTTTGTGATCAGATAACCAATGTTGTATTTTCCCTTTATGTTGTCCTGATATGAACAATACCTGTCATTGTTTCCGTACTACTGCATGTCATGGGCATCAAATCTGCTTCACTGGCATCAGAAGTGTCTGTACCTAACCAGTAGCTACGTTGGAATGGGAAATACCAAGGACGAGGCATGCCATAGGTACCTGCAGGAAATGTACACCAATAAAACACATTACCTAATGGCTCATTAACCCTCCTACTTATAAGCTGCACTTTCGTGGCAAGTAACTATAGTGGTCAAAATCAGTCAACTGTCTGTTTTGACTGTTGACCCAAATGTGCACACAGGGGTATTTTTGACTGGTTTTTACTGTCATTTTGACCACACTGAACAACACAAGACAATGTTTTTACTAGTCAAAAACGGTCGACTCATTTTGACCTGTAAATGTACAAATAAGAAAGTAGAGGTTTGGACACAATACAGGCGGCTTCTTCTTTCTTTCCTTGGTGGCTACATTTCTTCTTTCAAGAAAAGTTGGAGGCAAAGGGAGATTTGTAAAATCCTGAGAAATCACAGGTCTGACTGCCATCTCAAGTCCTATCTATCATGATTGGTCAAGTAGCCACATCTCATCTAACAAGCATGTAGAAAAGACACCCCCTCCCCACTCCTGCTCACCTCACCCCTCTCCCCTCCCCATCCTGCTCGCCCCTTCCCTCCACTTGAACTAAGCTGGAACATACCTGGATGGACTCCCTCAATGTACCACGTCAGTACCAGGTAGAGGAATGTGTCTAACCACAGCATGCATATGATATTAATGAATGTCATCCCTGCCCCGCCGGTGATGGGGGTGGTGTTGATGTTAGCCCATGTCACCCCAGTCCCTTGGATTTCATAGAGAGTGAGATACATGTTGACGTATCCAAAGCCAATTGTGTTGGAAAGGCACTGGAGTAAAAAAATAATAATAATAATAATTAGCATTTATATAGCACCCAAGCCATGAAGACATGCTCCTAGGTGCTTTACAAATAATTTAAAATGTCATAAGTTCCTATAAACACATACAAAAAACACTGTTGTTTACATCATGTGTTTATCTCAACAATCACTAGTGAGGTTACAGGTTTCTGGAAAGATCCTTATCGGGCAACTCGTATGGGTAAAAATGTTTGGGTAAAAGTCCACTTACCATAGCCAGTTTTCCATGGTACGATATGAACTCGTATGGTTAAGAATGTTTGAGAAAAAGTCCACTTACCAAGGCGAGTTTTCCGTGGAATGGTATGACCTCATCCCAGGAGTAGGCCATGATGTAAGGCACATAGGAGAGGAAGAAGATGACAGAGCCACAGGCCGCTGACAGGTTAGCGTTGGAGAAGAACGTACTGATGAGGAAGCAGAGGGCGATAGTCGAGACGCTGAAGGAGACCATCGCAAGGAGAAGGATGGACGCATCTGTTAGGATCGTGAGGTTACCGATCTGGGAGATAATGATATCGTCAGTAGGAGTGTCGTTTGATACTGGTAGAGTTTTAATGACTCAAGTCAGACTTGAGGTTTTCTGGTCTACGTGTGCGTCGCCTCACACCCGCACATTGATATTTTTAGTTTTCTTTTTTTTGCTATGAAATGATGTCCAATTGCAGCCAAAATTGCTGGATTGATTGGAATTCTTCTGCACTGTGTTTTAAATGACCTTTTCACATAGGGGTTTGAACGTTTTGCACGATTTGTAAGGCCTCTGTAATAGCCACCATACTTTGTGTATAGGAAATTTGGTCTGGTTCCAATAATCGTGTATATGTGTATCACATCTTTCACTGCTTGGCAAAAAAATAAAAAATAAAAAAATATGACGCTCATGGCGCATGAACATCATTACCCCTTTCATCCAGCTAGTTATTTCACTCCTATAACCATCTCAGCTCCCATAATCTGCCAAATGTGTAGCGCAACAAGCTAAATCAAACAGAACCAGTTTAAGTGTCTTGCTCAAGACCACAAACAGCGTGAACAGCCTGACTAGGATTTGAACACACTCAGCCACCAGTTCACTTGAGAATGATGCACTGGAACACTCGGCCATGACAATCTATCAAGTCTATTTGAGTCACAATTTTTACATGACCATCCAATCTTTTACATTTGTTTCATCATTTATTTACACAAAAAGAAAAATCAAAACAAAACAAAATGTCACATCTCAAATGTTTTTTCTCAAAGCAAAGGGAAGAGGTTCAGGTGTCAAGTTTCTTACAAACTCTAGGAATGCAGCCTCCCCCCTCCCCAAAATAAGCCTGGTCAGAATTTGTTTCAAGCTCAATTTTAGTTTTACATATTTTATCGAAGGGGAAAAAATCTACCCCTGCCCTCAGTAGCTAAACGACTGTAAGGGGTCTGGTCCTTATACATGTAGGGCCCATTGAGTTAAACTATTGGCCAAAACTAGTCGTTAAGCTTGCTTTATTCGTTTACCAGATTTAAAAGCAATCATTCTGTATGGAACTGCTTCTGGAAGCAGACAAAAGAAGTGATAATTGACAGTCCTAATACATACAAAGGATCTACTCCAGTCTGGAACATCAATGACACCTCTGCTTATAATCCTTCACTAATCCTCCCTACACAATACACAGTAATCCCTTAATAACCCTATTGTCTGACCCAGGAGGACCAGTTCAAGCACTGAACAAACTATCATCTCAATGGTTCGACCATTGAATCAACTTTCAGTAGTTTAACGATTGTTCAATGGGCCATATAAGGACCGGACGCCTAACATAATTTCTGACATTCTCAAAACAGCCGCACGACCCAAAACGGTGTACTGGTCAACCGTACCTTGAAAACCATGACCAGTAGGCAGCTGCTGACGAACATGATGGCGAAGCTGTCGATGAACCAGGCCGTCCAGTGGACGGCGTTACCCATCCCCATCACCTTCATCACCTCCTTGAGACGGAGCTCCTTCTCCAAGACGATACCCTTGATGATCATGGACACGGTGAAGATCCAGGAGAGGATCGTGAGGAGGGGTAGTACGGCACCCAGGGACTGGACAAATCTGGGGGAAGGAAATTAACATTGAAGTCACACAGACAGACCAATTTAACCCTCCTACTATAGCAGTGGTAAGCAGCTATAGTGGTCAAAATCAGTCAAATGTGTACACAGGAGCATTTCTGACTGGTTTTGACTGTCATTTTGACCACCCTCAACAATACAAGACAATGTATTTACCAGTCAAACACGGTCGACTCATTTTGACCTGTAAATGTACTTACTACGCATAAATGTTTGATAGTGCTCGACTTTTAAGTGAACTAGATATAATTTGGCAAGTATATCAACATTTTGTGATTTCTTTGCAGTCACAGAAGGGTTAATACTAGAGCTATTGACCTGAGTCAGTGACTTGACTTGTGAAACCGACTTCAAGAGATATTTGACTTTACTTGCAAATTGACCCGACTTGTGCTTTGACTTGTGACTTGTGACTTGATTTGGACAAACCAGATGTTTATAAACATCAGGAATGTCATGATATTCGGTGAGGGGAGTGATTCTCATTTTAAAGCGACGGAAAATGCTGATATTTGTTAATGTTGTGGAATGGCCAATTTTTATTGAAGGAACTTGTATTATGCACAGCACTCATGTTTTACTTTTAGACATCAAATGAAAAGGATTTATATGTGAATTATATAAAACAAAAATCTAGTGGCTTTTTCAGGGGTGTGATTTGACAAAAGTAAAAAATCCTGAAAAAATGGGTAGCGGCCTGGGTCTCTCTAGAGGACAGAGACCCCTGAACGCCCAGGGTGTTTAGTTTGGAGGATTTACAAACTCTCCACATCCCCACAAACAAGAAACTAGAGGTTTGGACACAATACAGGCTACTTTTTTCTTTCCTTGGTGGCTACTTCTCTTCTTTCAAATAAATTTTTGAGTCAAAGGGATATTTGAAAAAAGAAAAAAAGTTTTTTGTACAATTTGAAGAATGATATCACATGGTAACAACTGATCTATTCTATTAAAGTTATTGAGAAAAACATCAAATGACAAGGATTTATGTGTGAGTTATATAGAACAGATACTGAGTGCCTTTATTTCCAGAGCGAGAGCAGTGGGTATGAGGAAAAACAGAAAGTGCTTGAAAGCCTCAGGGACAAGGTTGATTTATAGTCAGGTATACTCACAAGTCTTCACTATAGCAAGGGTAAGGGAACTCTTGGATATAGGCTCCGGCACCTGCGTCTTTTGTCCTAATCGACGCTTTGATGATTCCCTGATCGAACATGTCTTGAAGGAACACGAACCCACCGGTCAGGTACTGACCGCGGAAGAAAATATCGTTATTCGGCCCGGGATACCAGAAACTAGAAAGGCAGCACATGAAGAATGTGGTTTGAAAATCAAATATATTTGGACTGGGCAAATTATTTCAAGATAATGCTACAGGGAGGGTCAGGATTAACTCGCATTCGCAAATTCATTGATCAAGAAACTTGCCATCACGCTGTACGCTCTTTGATTTTATCTTGTTTAGATTACTGCAATGGACTTTTATCCTCAATTCCAAAGTCATACATCATCCGTTTGCAACGTCTACAGAATTGGGCAGCTAGACTTGTTTTCACTGTAAATAGAAGACACGATCCTGCACCATTGTTAAAATCACTTCATTGGCTACCAGTTCAACAAAGAATATCATTTAAATTGCTTCTATATGTGTACAAATCACTAAATGGCTTAGCACCAATATATTTATCAAATTGTTTGAAATTGTATGTTCCAAATAGGCATTTAAGATCAACAGATGACTATCTCCATATTGAATATCCTATCACAAGAGTCCAAGCTGGTTATAGATCTTTCACTGTTTGTGCATCCAAGCTATGGAACAATCTTCCTGTTTATATCAGACAATCTGTTTCTGTTAATGCCTTCAAGAAGGCTCTTAAAACTCACTTGTTTCCTCATTAATTTTGCATCAATTTATGTCTTATTCTATCCTGATTTGTATTTATTATGTCATATTAACTTTTGTAAGTGCCATGAGCCTCTCGGGAATGGCGCATGATAAATACTTGTTGTAATGTAATGTAATGTAATGTAATGATTATAGGGGGATTAATGTGGGTTCAAATCCTGGCTGCGACCTTGGTGCTTGTGTCCCTGAGCAAGACACTTAACTATAATTGCTTCTCTTCACCCAGGAGTATAAATAGGGACCTGTGAGGGCAGAGATGGTAATTGTGTTTGATTAAGCTTGTTGCGCTACACATTTGGCAGCATGGGCTGCATACTCCCCAGGGAGTTGAGATGGTTCTAGGAATGATATAACTGGCCCAATGACAGTAATAATGTTCATGCGCCATGAGCGTCAAACTTGGTGGATACCAGCGCAATATAAGTGTCCATTATTATCATTAAGGTCAATGTGCGATGTATGCTAGATTATCTGTGGTGCATTCTGAGCATGGTTTAAGAGAAACTATTACATCAATAGTACGTATTTTGGGGGAGGGCATTTTTTTTTAAATCAGAAATTGGCAGATCCGCAAAAAAGAGATCAATGCCACGATGTAAAATCAGCCTTGCAGATGTCTTGACTTACACTTGCTTGTATTTGTCCGTGTTGCCAACCATACTGCTATCCATACGTAGGTAGTATTTCACATGGTGTGGGATAGAATCATCCATAGCTGAATCATTGAAGCCTAGGAACACGGCACCTGAATCAACGGCAAAGAAATATAACATACCATGTATAAGTTTGTGGATTTTACCATCTATACATTGCAAAAAGTATAAGAAAAATGGATGTATAACACTCCCCATCATTTCCAAAAGCATTTCATTGTGTGCCCGGAAGAAGATCGTAAGGCTCTACGACCTTCTTCTGGGCACACAAAGTACAACTTTTTGTCCCAGCAGAAGGTTGTAAGCAATAAAATGGCTCCTTTGAAAAAAAGTAGGGCATAACTGTTATATATTTGTTGCTAGAATTTCTCCCAAGACATGTTTTTCCATTCCTATGTGGAATTTAACTTTCCCACAATGACTTATAAATGGCAGAAAAACGACCAAACTTTTACACTCAGTTTTCTTGAAACACAATTTTGCATATTAATTGCTTACGACCTTTTATCGATCACACTTTCGTTACGTCCTTCTTCCGGGCACACGATGAATTATATAGAAATAAAATAGATGTACCTCCCCAGAATGTGTGGTTTCCCTGCAAATCCTTTGCAGCTTCTGCAAATTCCTCATTAGTGCTGTATCCCTTCAACTTGTCCAGGTTCACGCACTGAAGAGACAAAAATATCGAGTTTGGAATACAGTACAAACATTTCTCAAGTAAAATTCACATTGATACAAAGATACAATTACCTTATGATACGATTATCACATCTGATTTACATATACATGTATGCTATGATCAATCATCCTGCTGTCTTTAAATGCATCACATCCTCAGATACAAAGCATGTGACCCACCAGTGCCGTCTGTCGTTAACAATATCACTTTGCTGGGACATGCTACAATTAATGAGATGTGACAGAATTACATCGCGAATGGTCAAGCGAGGCCATTTTTCCCTAATCTCCATTTATCTCCCGTTTTTGGCTAGTTCCAGCCAGTTTAAACTCTCTAAACACTACAATAGAAGACTCCTACAATAGAAGATTCGACTCCTACAACGGAAGACTCCTAAAACGGAAGACTCCTACAACGGAAGACTCCTACAACGGAAGACTCCTACAACGGAAGACTCCTACAACGGGAGACTCCTACAACGGGAGACTCCTACAACGGAAGACTCCTACAACGGGAGACTCCTACAACGGAAGACTCCTACAACGGAAGACTCCTACAACGGAAGACTCCTACAACGGAAGACTCCTACAACGGAGACTCCTCCTGGAGACTCCTACAACGGAAGACTCCTGGCAACGGGAGACTCCTACAACGGGAGACTCCTACAACGGAAGACTCCTACAACGGGAGACTCCTACAACGGAAGACTCCTACAACGGAAGACTCCTACAACGGAAGACTCCTAAAACGGAAGACTCCTACAACGGGAGACTCCTACAACGGAAGACTCCTACAACGGAAGACTCCTACAACGGGAGACTCCTACAACGGGAGACTCCTACAACGGGAGACTCCTACAACGGAAGACTCCTACAACGGAAGACTCCTACAACGGGAGACTCCTACAACGGGAGACTCCTACAACGGAAGACTCCTACAACGGAAGACTCCTACAACGGGAGACTCCTACAACGGGAGACTCCTACAACGGAAGACTCCTACAACGGAAGACTCCTACAACGGAAGACTCCTACAACGGAAGACTCCTACAACGGGAGACTCCTACAACGGGAGACTCCTACAACGGAAGACTCCTGCAACGGAAGACTCCTGCAACGGAAGACTCCGACAACGGAGACTCACAACGGGAGACTCCTACAACGAAGACTCAACGGAAGACTCCTACAACGGGAGACTCCTACAACGGGAGACTCCTACAACGGAAGACTCCTACAACGGAAGACTCCTACAACGGAAGACTCCTACAACGGGAGACTCCTACAACGGAAGACTCCTACAACGGAAGACTCCTACAACGGAAGACTCCTACAACGGGAGACTCCTACAACGGGAGACTCCTACAACGGAAGACTCCTACAACGGAAGACTCCTACAACTGAAGACTCCTACAACGGAGTACTCATACAACGCAAGACTCAGACAACGGAAGACTCTACAACGGAAGACTCCTGCAACGGAAGACTCCTACAACGGAAGACTCCTACAACGGAAGACTCCTACAACGGGAGACTCCTACAACGGGAGACTCCTACAACGGAAGACTCCTGCAACGGGAGACTCCTACAACGGAAGACTCCTACAACGGAAGACTCCTGCAACGGAAGACTCCTGCAATGGAAGACTCCTACAATAGAAGACTCATACTGTTCAGTGACATCTATTGTCCAGGGAGTTGAGATGGTTTTAGGAATAATATAACTGGCCCGATGACAGGGGTAATAATGTTCATGCGCCATGAGTGTCAAACTTGGCAGATACTGGCGCAGTATCCATTATTATATTTTTATATATTTATTTATTAGGTAAAGGGGCAGTATCGTCACGACATGGAACTGGAGTGCTTGTTTTAGATTAACTCAGTGACTGAAAATAATCTCCCACAAGATAAGGTAATATTACCGTTACTTACTATAAATGAGCCAGTAATTTGCAGTCAATGTGTTCATATTAAACTAGGATATCGATTTCATGCCCTGTTGAAAGTCTGCTCTGATCGTGACAATACTGCCCCTTTAAGTTGTGGTTACTGTTTCTTTGTGTATCCACCAGGCCCACATGTATTATGGGGGGGGGGGGTTAACTCCATAGTTAAGTGATCTCTTTGTTTGGCTACTAGGATCTGGCAGATAATGAGCTCATTATAATACCCTGAGGGAACCTGGCCAAACTTTGAGGTTTCTGGAGGTTTGGGAAAGATGTCCTTGTTTACAAGTTGCATACAATGTATGTAATACTACCGAGGTTGCGATTCATAGAGCCGAAATTGCACATTAGTTCATTCCTGCACTACCTCTGCACATAATTTGATTCATTTAACAGTTTTCTCCCTCCCCAACCCCTCCCTCAACCCGATACATGTGGAATTACTTTACCTTGAGGATTTTGATGGATGCATTGGCAAAATCATCCATTGTGTCAATGACTTCTAGCCACTTCTTGGTGTAGTTGTCATTCGTGTTGTTCTGGGCGTCTAGCAGGATCTCCTTCAGCCAGGCGGCATCGACAGGCACGCTTGCATTGAGCTGTTCCTTCAACTTGTCAGCCAGTTCTGGGTTCTCAAGAAACTCCTGAGTGTTTCGAACATGAGTAAAGATTAGCGAAAACACTATCGTTTTGTTTGCGCAGACAAAATAACAGAATACAAAGAAACTCATGAGAAGCTTGTTTTCAGCAGACTGGTACAATGACTCATGCATCAGGACAATGGCTTGGACTCACTGGCAATTATGGAAAAAAAATATTTAAAAGTGGCATCTCTATACTTGACGTGGATACACAGTGGCTGAAGAACAGGTACTGCAAGAGCAGCATTTAAGAAATTTAGAAGTGACTGGCTCCTGAAAGGACACAAGTGCCGCAACCAGCACGGCTGGGATTCGAACCCACATTCTGACAACTCAGCCACCAGAACTTGCATCCGGTGCACTAGACCACAAGATACCAGTGGAACATTTTCTTTTGGGGGTCGCGACTAATACTTACATTCAACAAGTCAAAGGCAGTGCTTTCCTTCACGAAGTTCCGGAGGGTTGGAGAATAGTCCAGCCATCGATATGCCAGGTCTTTATAGATCTTAATGGATGTTATCGGCCGTTCAGCCTAATCACAAAATCAATACAAACAAAAAAGTAGGAGGCATTAGTCTTAATAGGAGGCATTAGAAGGAGTCATTAGTAGGAGGCATTAGGAGGCATTAGTAGGAGGCATTAGTAGTCAGGATTTTGGGTCCAGCTGGATTTTTGTGCCAAAATAGATTTGATGGCTAACTTTGTCAATTATGACGTGCTGAATTCAAACAGTAAGAGTGCTACTTTTTAAATTAGCCTATCCGGCAGCCATTTTGGACATATTTTACCAATTTAAAAAACTTTCTGACCACCTAAAACATTGCAACAGTGGGCATGTGACACACATACGTGCTGCATTCTGGTGGTCATGAAACAAATCGTACGTGGCCAGATAAAGTCACATGCACAAGATCTTTTAGAGACTAGCTAATAAATCTTTCAACGATCCAGCAAATATTTGATCCTATAAATGAACCCTTCCCTAAAATCGTAATTACCTCCTTCATAATTCTCCTGGTGGCAACAGTGTCCGGGGTGTACAAGATGTAGCCCTGTATCATCGGCTTCAACTTCTCCCAAATTAATTTCCCTGTTTCCGTTGACTCAATCTCTTGGACCCACTCACAGTCATCTAATTATTAAAGAAATAATAATTAAAATCTTATCGGGCAAGCCTGGTGGTCGCGAGGTTAAGACGTCTGCACTAGTAAGCAGGAGGTCGTAGGTTCGAATCCCACTTGAGTCGCCTGTGTAGTTTATTTTCACAGATACTCGGAAAGCACCGAGTTTACAGTGCTGTACACACGTTGGTGTAGGGCAAAATTAAATCAATTGTTTATCTCCCGACGCAAGAATTTCATCAACCTATATAAAATCTTGTAAGTAATGAATTTATTGAAATTAGCTGCGTGACACATCAGGGACACGTTTTAGCGAATCTTGTTTGAGACGTCAAATTGTTGACCAGAAATGAGTTCCAAGTGCTACGCGTAAAAAGGCTTACAGAAAAAAGCGAAAAAGGCTTACACAAAAAAGGCTTACAGAAACAGTTTACAATCATCCATCTTGAAACTAAGTGCAACTAAGCCCAAGTACGCAGGTTCAAGTTTGGCCCAAACAGTCACGTGATTGCAGCACTCGACCAATGACCAAAGCACAAATATGTTTCTGGTCATGATGGCAAAAACACAACCCTTGTTGCGTGACTATCCCCCTCCTTGCATGGCCTGTTGAGGGCGCCCCTTTAAGCAAGCAGGCTGACACCAGGGTATGTAGTATATTGCATCTACAAGTGTTCAACAGTTACCAGGGAAAAGTTTTCTATGAAAATAAGGTTTTTCTTGCGTATACAGGCTATGGAGTTTTGTACACTTTTATTAACCCTTAACACACATACCCCTTGTTGCTTACCATTGGTGACTTTAGTGGACAACACACATACCCCCTGTTGCTTACCATTGGCGACTTTAGTGGACAACACACATACCCCCTGTTGCTTACCATTGGTGACTTTAGTGGACAACACACATACCCCCTGTTGCTTACCATTGGCGACTTTAGTGGACAACACACATACCCCCTGTTGCTTAATACCATTGGTGACTTTAGTGGACAACACACATACCCCCTGTTGCTTACCATTGGCGACTTTAGTCGACAACACACATACCCCCTGTTGCTTACCATTGGTGACTTTAGTGGACAACACACATACCCCCTGTTGCTTACCATTGGTGACTTTAGTGGACAACACACATACCCCCTGTTGCTTACCATTGGCGACTTTAGTGGACAACACACATACCCCCTGTTGCTTACCATTGGTGACTTTAGTGGACAACACACATACCCCCTGTTGCTTACCATTGGCGACTTTAGTGGACAACACACATACCCCTGTTGCTTACCATTGGTGACTTTAGTGGACAAACACATACCCCTGTTGCTTACCATTGGCGACTTTAGTTACAACACATACCCCTGTTGCTTACCATTGGTGACTTTAGTGGACAACACATACCCCTGTTGCTTACCATTGGTGACTTTAGTGGACAACACACATACCCCCTGTTGCTTACCATTGGCGACTTTAGTGGACAACACACATACATGTATCCCCTGTTGCTTACCATTGGTGACTTTAGTGGACAACACACATACCCCCTGTTGCTTACCATTGGCGACTTTAGTGGACAACACACATACCCCCTGTTGCTTACCATTGGCGACTTTAGTGGACAACACATACCCCCTGTTGCTTACCATTGGCGACTTTAGTCGACAACACACATACCCCCTGTTGCTTACCATTGGTGACTTTAGTGGACAACACACATACCCCCTGTTGCTTACCATTGGTGACTTTAGTGGACAACACACATACCCCCTGTTGCTTACCATTGGCGACTTTAGTGGACAACACACATACATGTATCCCCTGTTGCTTACCATTGGTGACTTTAGTGGACAACACATACCCCCTGTTGCTTACCATTGGCGACTTTAGTGGACAACACACATACCCCCTGTTGCTTACCATTGGCGACTTTAGTGGACAACACACATACCCCCTGTTGCTTACCATTGGTGACTTTAGTGGACAACACACATACCCCCTGTTGCTTACCATTGGCGACTTTAGTCGACAACACACATACCCCCTGTTGCTTACCATTGGTGACTTTAGTGGACAACACACATACCCCCTGTTGCTTACCATTGGTGACTTTAGTGGACAACACACATACCCCCTGTTGCTTACCATTGGCGACTTTAGTGGACAACACATACCCCTGTTGCTTACCATTACACTTTAGTGGACAACACACATACCCCCTGTTGCTTACCATTGGTGACTTTAGTGGACAACACACATATCCCCTGTTGCTTACCATTGGTGACTTTAGTGGACAACACACATACCCCCTGTTGCTTACCATTGGCGACTTTAGTCGACAACACACATACCCCTGTTGCTTACCATTGGTGACTTTAGTGGACAACACACATACCCCCTGTTGCTTACCATTGGTGACTTTAGTGGACAACACACATACCCCCTGTTGCTTACCATTGGTGACTTTAATGGACAACACACATATCCCCTGTTGCTTACCATTGGTGACTTTAGTGGACAACACACATATCCCCTGTTGCTTACCATTGGCGACTTTAGTGGACAACACACATACCCCCTGTTGCTTACCATTGGTGACTTTAGTGGACAACACACATATCCCCTGTTGCTTACCATTGGTGACTTTAGTGGACAACACACATATCCCCTGTTGCTTACCATTGGTGACTTTAGTGGACAACACACATATCCCCTGTTGCTTACCATTGGCGACTTCAGTCGACAACACACATACCCCCCTGTTGCTTACCATTGGTGACTTTAGTGGACAACACACATACCCCCTGTTGCTTACCATTGGTGACTTTAGTGGACAACACACATATCCCCTGTTGCTTACCATTGGCGACTTCAGTCGACAACACACATACCCCCTGTTGCTTACCATTGGTGACATCTCTTCCTTCCTCCATGCTTTAGTTGACAACACACATACCCCCTGTTGCTTACCATTGGCGACTTTAGTGGACAACACACATACCCCCTGTTGCTTACCATTGGCGACTTTAGTTGACAACACACATACCCCCTGTTGCTTACCATTGGCGACTTTAGTGGACAACACACATACCCCCTGTTGCTTACCATTGGCGACTTTAGTGGACAACACACATACCCCCTGTTGCTTACCATTGGTGACTTTAGTCAACCAAGGTCGCCACACACACAGCACTTAATTGGGAGTATCATGACCAGCTTTTAAAACAGCTGTAATTTTTCCATTCTTCGCAGTCCATACCCATGCTATATATGGTTGGAAAGACTGATTCCTTATCTTTCTAATGGTATAGCCCAACCTACATGTTATAGAAATCTATTATAGAAATCAGACATAATACAAGTCAATCCCTTCAATGGCCATTTGTGCTATGAAATGCCATACACATGTGTACAAAATCTTCTCTGTGTTTGTGAAACAAAGTCAGAGGAAGTAAAATAAATAACCCAATCATTTTATATGCAATGCCAATGATTTTGGTATCATATGAAAGGGAATTTCGTATGCAACAACCATTTAATTAAATATACATGATCTTTCTCCAACAAATTTTTCATGATGAAAAACGAGTTTAGAAAAATTGCCTGTAAATGGATGCATAGTGTTGTGCAATAATGTGTGAATACATGCATGACTAGGCAGGGAATTCGGTAACCAGTGGGATATCCTGTTGAAACAAATCTGTAATGAAAGGGTTAAAGCTTGGACTTTTATAAAAGCTCTCTATATATATATACATACCTCCTTGCTTCCCCAAGTCAGGGTCAGTATTGTTCTTTCTCCCAAGCGGGACAAATGACATTCCGTCGGACTTTGATAAACTATCAAAACCTCCTCCGATGGGGACGTCTCCTAAACCCATGTCTGAAATGTTCATGATTCTGCCGATGCTCCCGCAGACCAGCAAATCGGTGTTGTTCGTGTTCAGAATGTTATTGATGTCGTCCAGGAGGTCATTGAAACTGTCAAGCTGTGTGATCTGCAAGAGAAATGTTTTGGATGATGCCGACTATTATCTGCGGCCAACAGAATGTTTTGGATCATGCCGACTATTATCTGCGGCCAACAGAATGTTTTGGATCATGCCGACTATTATCTGCGGCCAACAGAATGTTTTGGATCATGCCGACTATTATCTGCGGACAACAGAATGTTTTGGATCATGCCGACTATTATCTGCGGCCAACAGAATGTTTTGGATCATGCCGACTATTATCTGCGGACAACAGAATGTTTTGGATCATGCCGACTATTATCTGCGGCCAACAGAATGTTTTGGATCATGCCGACTATTATCTGCGGCCAACAGAATGTTTTGGATCATGCCGACTATTATCTGCGGCCAACAGAATGTTTTGGATCATGCCGACTATTATCTGCGGCCAACAGAATGTTTTGGATCATGCCGACTATTATCTGCGGCCAACAGAATGTTTTGGATCATGCCGACTATTATCTGCGGCCAACAGAATGTTTTGGATCATGCCGACTATTATCTGCGGCCAACAGAATGTTTTGGATCATGCCGACTATTATCTGCGGCCAACAGAATGTTTTGGATCATGCCGACTATTATCTGCGACCAACAGAATGTTTTGGATCATGCCGACTATTATCTACGGCCAACAGAATGTTTTGTATCATTACGACTATTATCTGCGGCCAACAGAATGTTTTGGATCATGCCGACTATTATCTGCTGCCAACAGAATGTTTTGGATCATGCCGACTATTATCTGCGGCCAACAGAATGTTTTGGATCATGCCGACTATTATCTGCGGACAACAGAATGTTTTGGATCATGCCGACTATTATCTGCGGCCAACAGAATGTTTTGGATCATGCCGACTATTATCTGCGGACAACAGAATGTTTTGGATCATGCCGACTATTATCTGCGGCCAACAGAATGTTTTGGATCATGCCGACTATTATCTGCGGACAACAGAATGTTTTGGATCATGCCGATAATTATCTGCGGCCAACAGAATGTTTTGGATCATGCCGACTATTTTCTGCGGCCAACAGAATGTTTTGGATCATGCCGACTATTATCTGCGGCCAACAGAATGTTTTGGATCATGCCGACTATTATCTGCGGCCAACAGAATGTTTTGGATCATGCCGACTATTATCTGCGGCCAACAGAATGTTTTGGATCATGCCGACTATTATCTGCGGCCAACAGAATGTTTTGGATCATGCCGACTATTATCTGCGGCCAACAGAATGTTTTGGATCATGCCGACTATTATCTGCGGCCAACAGAATGTTTTGGATCATGCCGACTATTATCTGCGGACAACAGAATGTTTTGGATCATGCCGACTATTATCTGCGGCCAACAGAATGTTTTGGATCATGCTGACTATTATCTGCGGCCAACAGAATGTTTTGGATCATGCCGACTATTATCTGCGGCCAACAGAATGTTTTGGATCATGCTGACTATTATCTGCGGCCAATTTCATAGAGCTGCTAAGCAGAACATGTTGCTAAGTAAATATACTACTCAAAACAATTTAGGGAACACTGGATTTTTTAACATCAAATAGGTTTGAAATGTTCCATGAACCGGGATTTTCATTTGCAACCCGCTCTCTCTTTCAGTAGTCATGTCATGAAATGTGTAATCACTACATGCATCATTTATCATCTGTTTCATTGTGCAGTTGTTTCTCATCAATTCTGTGAAACATTGTGTTTATCTGACATAAATGATCTTCCTTTAACTGAGATTATTCCAGTGTTCCCTAAATTGTTTTGAGTAGTATATTTTTGGTAAGCATTATGAGAAATCCAGAGCATTTCTTATACGACTCTGGATCAGGGTAAACCAAACCATTACCATGCTATTTGTGTGTGCGTGCATTTGTACAATGCTATATACTGAGTTCATAGAAGGCTTGCACACTAAACATTTGACAAAAAGCTATTTCATGTTTGGCCATTTTGATTTGGACTATTGACCCTTACCTCAGTTGATAGGGCAATCATCTCTTTGAGGACTTCCTTGTACCATTTATTCCAATCTGTGCCATTCAACTGTAATTGGTAAAAAGGGAGAG
The DNA here is from genome assembly GCA_029582265.1 of Zoroaster sp. YZ-2022. Taxonomy (NCBI): domain Eukaryota; kingdom Metazoa; phylum Echinodermata; class Asteroidea; order Forcipulatida; family Zoroasteridae; genus Zoroaster; species Zoroaster sp. YZ-2022. Next base: position 36,022,523 of record CM055825.1, read on the forward strand.
GTTGTCACAAGCGGTTAGAAAATTACACTTAAGCACTATGTCGTTCCAGGTACTTGATCAAAGTATAAACCAACACCTGGCGGAGATCTTTAATCAATTCTTATATAACTTGATGGGTTTCTTGCCCGGGGGTCTAACCATCGTTTGATTAGACACGTACAAAGGGTGAATGTAAGGACGCACCCTTGCGTTGCGTCACTTGGGCAATTTGTAAATTGTTATTATCATCATAAATAATAATAATAATAATAATAATAATAATAATAATAATAATAATAATAATAATAATAATAATAATAATAATAATAATAATAATAATAATAATAATAATAATAATAATAATAATAATAATAATAATAATAATAATGATAATAATAATAATAATAATAATAATAATAATAATAATAATAATAATAATAATAATAATAATAATAATAATAATAATGATGAACAGTTCTTATATAGTGCATAATACCTTCGAATGAAAATGTCTTTGTACTTATTATTTCCCCTGGTCACTGGGCCAATATCATTCCTATATTCCTTGGGGAGTATACAGCCCATTATGTGCAACCATTTTTGGCGCTACAGGGCTAATCAAACACAATAACCATCTCTACCCTCACAGATATCTATTTATACTCCTCGGTGAAGAGAAGCAATTACAGTTAAGTGTCATGGTCGCGGCTGAGATTCGAACCCACATATTAACGACTCAGCCATCAGAACACAAGTCCAATGCACTAGACCACTCGGCCATGAGTCCCCATCATACAGTCAACATGAATAATTCTTATTGCTCTATCAACAGCATAAAGAACCAAGAATCAGGGTAAAAAATCCTTTAAAAAAAATGGGTCGTGGGCCTGGGTCTCCCTTTGATTTAGAGGACAAAGCCCCCCCCCCCCACCGACTCTCCACATCCCCACAAACAAAAAACTTGAGGTTTGGACACAATACAGGCTACTTTTTTTCTGTCCTTGGTGCCTACTTCTCTTCTTTCAAGAAGATTCTGAGGCTAAGGAAGATTTGTAAAAAAAAAAATCTGAGATCAAGAAAAATCCTGAGAAATCTTTGCTGAAAACTCAGTCATGCCACCTTCATTAAAGCCAAGTGCTTGACCAACAGAGTAACCGTTGCCATGGAAAGGCTTTATCTTATTGGTTAATCTGTGCTGTTTGATTGATAGGCTAGACTGATGTATAAAGTCAATTGTTGAATATCCTGATACAAGTATTCTAAGGGCAACACAAAGCCAGTTACACATGACATATTTCATGGAAAGCACAGCCAAGAATCTAAGTATGAACATTCATTTATAATTTCTCAAATTGATGTATACAGATGACATGTTATCAGAGGAACAACAAAACAACAAGATTTTTGGCTCTTAAATCTCCATTGTTCCCAAGCACCTTGTAGTGCTGACAGTTTACTCACAAAGGTTTTGATCCCAGCATAATGACAACGTTTGCAGGATGATTGGGCATAAGGGCAACAAAAACCTCTCTGGTTTCTGGTCATTGGTCGGCTTCAAAATCGGTGCGGTGACGCACTTTTTATTTGGGCCATCTTCTTTTTTTTTGCCAACAGGGAAATACGTGATACATTGTATACGCAGGGACCAAATTTCCCATATACAAAGTATGGTGGCTAAGAGAGGCCTCACAAATCGGACAAACATTCATACCCCTATGTGAAAAAGTCATTTAAAGCACAGCATGGCAGAATTCCAATAGATCTAGCAATTTTGGCTGCAATTGGACATCGTTTCATAGCCAAAAAAAAAGAAAATTAAAAATGTTGTCGCACGGGTCTGAGGCGACGTGCGCAGAGACAAGAAACTGAAGACTTATTTTGGCATAAAGGATAAATCCAGACCGACATTATCTTGTGTGTACTTACTGCGTTCCAAAGAGCAGTAATATCTACCAAGGATTGGATCTCTTTGGATAATCTGTCCAGGTCGGTGTCGGTCATGTTGCACAACGTCTCGCTGAGCTCCTCCAGCTGAGCTGGGTCAGTCGTTGTGACGTACTCCTGCAGTAGGGTGCTGTTGCAGACCGTGTTTCGCATGTTGCGCCCCTGAAGGAGAAGCAACAGCTGTGGAGTCGAGGTCACAGGTCATAGGTTAGAGGTCTATAAGACAAAGGGCATTCACTGGTGCAATCAACTAAATTGTCTTGAAATATTTTAAGTGAAAATCAAACTGAAACATACCACTTCGGGATTAGTAATGGAATCGGCAACAAGTTGAGCGTCAGTATGAGACAGAGACATCTGGACCTCCAAGTACTCCACCAAAGCTGTCTTGTTGGTCAGTAGGTTGTAAATCGGTGGAAGACCTGAATTGTTTTGGGGGGGGCGACACACAAAATATTGTTGGCATCAATGGAGAAACATTAAAAAAGCTAAAATTTTAGGAACTGGATATTTTCAGGGCTTTTTACTGTTTTTTTACCAGGCTTTTCAACTATTTTACTGCTTTTCAATTTCCTATAGATTCCTGATGGGGCTTTTTTTGGGTGAGGCAAGATGTACTTGTACCTGTGTTCTTCTGTAGACCACCAAGTAATGATGCCAAGCTATCTAGGTTCAACCCACTCCCTGGAATTCCATTTCCTCCTGCAGATAACTGTGGAAAAACAGGATAGCAAATATTATTGCCTAGTGCAAGGCTACGGTAAAAAAAAAAGTCTCTGGTATCTGGTCATAGGTCGGCTTCAAAATCGGTAGGGTGACGCACAACAGGGAAATACGTTATACATTGTATATGCAGGGACCAAATTTCCCATATGCAAAGTATGGTGGTTAAGAGAGGCCTCACAAATCGAGCAAACATTTATACCCATATGTGAAAAAGTCATTTAAAAACACAGCACAGCAGAATTCCAATTATATTCATATAAAAAACAAACATTTCTGAAAATTGCCAGAAAAATATTGCTGAACACCAACAATACACATTATTGCCTACATGTATATTGCCAATTGTATTTTATACATGCAAACTGTGCTGAATTTGACCACCAAGAATTCTGATGTTTCTGTGGGAGATCGTCCCGTTTTGGAAACAAATTGTGTATGACATGGTCTACTACCAATGGTATCAGTTTAGACACATCTATCTGACTGGCAAGGACCCGGGCGATGCTGGTGAAGTTGTCCACAGTCAGGTTACACAGTTCCTTCTGCATCTCATCCAGTGTGGCATTATCGCTGACGCCAAAGATTAACTTCAGTTGTGTCTTATCACACGCCGCATCCTGGAGTGTCTTGGTGTTCATCAGAGCAAGAACCTGGACACAGGATTAATTAGACGGAGGGAGAGGGGAGGGAGAACAAAAAAGGCAAACATTTTATTTATTTTTATTTTGTTGTTTTGTTTGGTAGTCTGTCACTTTGAAACTATAGTAATGATTGCCATAGTAATATACATATATATGGAGTGTCGTGGCCGAGCGGTCTAGCGCACCGAACTCAAGTTCTGGTGTTGCCAGCAGCAGGGTGTGGGTTCGAGTCCCGGTCGTGACACTTGTATCCTTGAGCAAGGTACTTAACCATAATTGCTTCGATCGCTTCGGATGGGGACGTAAAGCCGTAGGTCCCGTGTGTTGTGTAATGCACGTAAAAGAACCCAGAATAAAGAGGCTTGTCCCGGTGTTTCTGGTTGATTTGGCTGCAAATTGCGCCACCGCGCTCTCTCATTGTGGGCGCTTTGATTATGCACATTATAATTCCTCCTTTACAAATCCCACATCTGGTTGTTATTGCTGTATTTGTACTGAGGGCCTCCATGGAAAACAGTGCTGTGCACTGATCGGAGTTTACCCTCATTAAAGATGACGTAAAAAAAAATATATATATATATATATACATGTACTCCCCAGGGGAGCTGAGCTGGTTTCAGGAATAATTTATGAGCAGAGATGCATGTAATAATAGTGTCTTGAGTTCCAGTTTAGTGGATATGTGTCCATTTTGGTAGATACATATTATTATTAAACAGCTGATGATATAACAGAGTTAAAGTTACAAGTTACGTGCACATGTAGAGCTCTGTGGTATAAAAAAGAATTGTTTTTCAAATGAAAACAGACAAATTACACCCTATTTATATGGGGTGCCATGGCCGAGCGGTGTAAGCCCAATCCAACTTGTGTTCTGATGGCTGAGTCGTCAGAATGTGGGTCCGAAATTCTGACTGTGACCGTAGCTCTTGTGTTCCTTGAGCAAAACACTTCACCATACTTTTGTCTCTCCACCCAGGAGTGAAAATGGGTAGAGGGCATGTTATATTTGATTACAGCCACTGTAATGCTGAATACAGCAGCACAGAGTTGTATACTCCCCAGGGAGCTAAGAAAGTTTAAGGATTGATATTGGCCAAATGACCAGGGGATAATACATGTAAAATATAAAACATTTAACTCTTCTACAATCAGTATAACCCATTCAGGCCACTCCAAGCCATTAGCTGTTGCCAGTGGCCTCCTATGATTACCCTTCTGCGCGCTGTCACACCACTGAGATTGCAGGGTAAGGTGGTCTCCCATTGATACATTGCAGGCCATACTAATATATTCAAACATTTACAGTGGCCTTGTGTGGCACTGGGTTGATTTTGTATGATTACTTGCAAAGGACAGCAGGCTTGTATGTACTAAAGGCTGGTGAAGAACATTGAACATTTAGTGGATCGGAGTGGCCTCCATGTGTAGTAGAGTTAAATAGTATCACATGAAGATGCATGTAGCTTTCACACTATTGTAAGACTCCAATCTTGTTCAGGGGTGTGATTTGACAAAAGTAAAAAAAAAAAACCTGAAAAATGAGTAGCAGGCCTGGGTCTCCCTTTGGTCTAGAGAACAAAGCCCCCTGAACCTCCTGTGGGTAGCGGGCCTGGGTCTCCCTTTGGTCTAGAGAACAAAGCCCCCTGAACCTCCTGTGGGTAGCGGGCCTGGGTCTCCCTTTGGTCTAGAGAACAAAGCCCCCTGAACAACATGGATGTTTAATTTTGGAGACTCCACATCCCCACAAACAAGAAACATGAGGTTTGGACACAATATAGGCAACTTTTTTCTTTCCTTGGTGGCTACTTTTCTTCCTTAAAAAAAATTTGAGGCAAAGGGAGATTTGTACAAAAATCCTGAAATCAGGAAAAATCCTGAGAAATCACAAGCCTCATTATTACAGCACTTTTAAGCATCCATGCGCTTGCAGTATGTTGCAAAATTGGGTCCTCCCTTCATTTATTATCCCCTGCCCACTCCCTATCTTTACCGCTTCCATTCTAGCCTTACCTCTTGTGGGTTGAACGTGGAGTTTAGAATTGCTTGTGTCACTTCAGGCGACAGGTGAATGTCATTTGTCAGGAAATTCTTCACCTTTTCAGGATCCTTCAGGTAATTTATGAGTGATCGCGAGCCTGACGACAAAAGGAATACAGGTAATACATAAAAATAATGGGTACGTCTAATTTGCATCAAATGGCATATTCCCTCAATTAGTTTTAATACAGAATAAAATCAGACATACCTTTTTGTTTTGCAATAATTGGTAAGTTTTAATGTTTCAGAAAACAGAAAAAGAAGGCTTGGACATTTGGTTCAATTTAATTTGTTGCTCTTGTGACCCCATTCTTTAGAATACTAACCCTTGTATACATGCAGTCTCCAAAATGCCACAAAAAAAACCTGCTAAGTACACAATGCTTTTTCTATGCATGCCTTAAAATATTGCATACTGTACACAAGAATGGTACATGGATACCCCAAAATGCCCCTCGGGTCTGGGACAAAATCAAAGTGTTCTGACCTTCACACAGTATGTGTATACCCCAAGTTACTGCACTGGTTTATTTCAAGTTAACCTTGCAATGAAACAAAGCAGGTGGCTGCTTCAGTTTACCTCATCTCTCTAAAGAGCCTTGGGGTATGCCATTAATCTTTAGATAAGAAAGTGTGTACTGCAAAATGTCATGGTTGTGTCATTTTGAAGTATGGGTCCACTTTGTAAAGAACAACACTGATAATAGGAGGGCTAAAGTGGAACACTAGCATTTTATGAAATGATCAATCAACCCTCTTATGACTGCAAGGGTCAAAATCAGTCAAAATGATACTTCAGTCAAAATGATATACTTGCCAAGGTATATCTAGTACACTTAAAAGTCGAACATTGTCAAACCTTACATGCAGTAAGTACATTAAGGTCAAAATGAGTCAACCGTTTTTTGACTGGAAAAAGCATCGTCTTGTATTGTTTCGGGTGGTCAAAATGACAGTAAAAAACAGTCAAAAAATGCCCCTGTGTGCACATTTGGGTCAACAGTCAAAACAGGCAGTTGAATGATTTTGGCCTCTATAGCTACTTGCCACTAAAGTGCAGCTATAGTAGGAGGGTTAACCCCAACTCCCGAGGCCCATTTGCTTACACATAACCTGAATCCTTCCTAACTCCCTAGGCCCACTTGCTTACACATAACCTGAATCCTTCCTAACTCCCTAGGCCCATTTGCTTACACATAACCTGAATCCTTCCTAACTCCCTAGGCCCATTTGCTTACACATAACCTGAATCCTTCCTAACTCCCTAGGCCCACTTGCTTACACATAACCTGAATCCTTCCTAACTCCCTAGGCCCATTTGCTTACACATAACCTGAATCCTTCCTAACTCCCTAGGCCCATTTGCTTACACATAACCTGAATCCTTCCTAACTCCCTAGGCCCATTTGCTTACACATAACCTGAATCCTTCCTAACTCCCTAGGCCCATTTGCTTACACATAACCTGAATCCTTCCTAACTCCCTAGGCCCATTTGCTTACACATAACCTGAATCCTCCCTAACTCCCTTGGCCCATTTGCTTACACATCCTAACTCCCTAGACCCACTTGTTTACACATAACCTGAATCTTTCCTAACTCCCTAGGCCCATTTGCTTACACATAACCTGAATCCTTCCTAACTCCCTAGGCCCATTTGCTTACACATAACCTGAATCCTTCCTAACTCCCTAGGCCCATTTGCTTACACATAACCTGAATCCTTCCTAACTCCCTAGGCCCATTTGCTTACACATAACCTGAATCCTTCCTAACTCCCTAGGCCCATTTGCTTACACATAACCTGAATCCTCCCTAACTCCCTAGGCCCACTTGCTTACACATAACCTGAATCTTTCCTAACTCCCTAGGCCCACTTGCTTACACATAACCTGAATCCTTCCTAACTCCCTAGGCCCATTTGCTTACACATAACCTGAATCCTTCCTAACTCCCTAGGCCCATTTGCTTACACATAACCTGAATCCTTCCTAACTCCCTAGGCCCATTTGCTTACACATAACCTGAATCCTCCAAAATCCTTCAGTAGTAAAGCAAGCACATGACATGTATGCACACATGTGTTTCTAATCTGTGATACATGTACATGGCCAGGGACCCTCCCTGCATGCATGGAGCAATTAACAGTGTCCACTGACCCAAGCACTGACCTTGCAATCACTACAACAAACATGGATGTACATGTACCATGTAAAGGCAAGTATGCCTAATAACCTCAATCCTCCAAAATCCTTCACTTTAGCAAAGAGCATGTAACATGTAACCTCAATCCTTCAAAATCCTTCACTTTAGCAAAGAGGATTTTGGAGGATTTGGGAAGGTTACGGTTAAAGAAAATAAAACAATCTACATAAGTGACAAATTAGTGGACTAGTGAAACTTGTTGGGGACTTGTTAGAAGTCGAGCTCATTGGCCTGGCTAGCTAGTGAAAAACAGTTTAGGGCAAACCCAGCAACACTACATGTATGTATACATTGAGACTTAACATCCCATTCAAATATCTCCTCCATGATACATGTTAGAAACTGTGCAATTTTGTTTCTTCTAATTTGGTTGTTTAAAGGGACAATATCGTCACAATCAACAGGGCATGGAATCGGAGTGCTAATTTTAGATTAACTAAGTGACTGAAAATATTACCCCACATGATAAGGTCATATTACCGTTGCTGCTGCATGCATGAGCCAGTTCTTAAACTAGGACACTGATTCTTTGAAAGTCTGTTGCTCTGGAGCCAATTTCATAGAGCTACTAATTAAGCAGAGAATTTTGCTTATCAAATATTTTTTCTAAGCATTGTAAAACAGACTACCAGCCAAAGTACAATCATTTTATGTGCAAGTTTGGCTGGTAACCAAGCAAATCTGCTAAGCAAATATTTCTGGTAAGCAATGTTTTCTGCTTTACCAGCTCTATGAAACTGACCCTGGATTGTGACGATACCAGCTCTATGAAACTGACCCTGGATTGTGACGATACCAGCTCTATGAAACTGACCCTGGATTGTGACGATACCAGCTCTATGAAACTGACCCTGGATTGTGACGATACCAGCTCTATGAAACTGACCCTGGATTGTGACGATACCAGCTCTATGAAACTGACCCTGGATTGTGACGATACCAGCTCTATGAAACTGACCCTGGATTGTGACGATATTGCTTTACCAGCTCTATGAAACTGACCCTGGATTGTGACGATACCAGCTCTATGAAACTGACCCTGGATTGTGACGATACCAGCTCTATGAAACTGACCCTGGATTGTGACGATACCAGCTCTATGAAACTGACCCTGGATTGTGACGATATTGCTTTACCAGCTCTATGAAACTGACCCTGGATTGTGACGATACCAGCTCTATGAAACTGACCCTGGATTGTGACGATACCAGCTCTATGAAACTGACCCTGGATTGTGACGATATGGCTTTACCAGCTCTATGAAACTGACCCTGGATTGTGACGATACCAGCTCTATGAAACTGACCCTGGATTGTGACGATATTGCTTTACCAGCTCTATGAAACTGACCCTGGATTGTGACGATATTGCTTTACCAGCTCTATGAAACTGACCCTGGATTGTGACGATACCAGCTCTATGAAACTGACCCTGGATTGTGACGATACCAGCTCTATGAAACTGACCCTGGATTGTGACGATACCAGCTCTATGAAACTGACCCTGGATTGTGACGATACCAGCTCTATGAAACTGACCCTGGATTGTGACGATACCAGCTCTATGAAACTGACCCTGGATTGTGACGATACCAGCTCTATGAAACTGACCCTGGATTGTGACGATATTGTACCTTTAAATGAATTTGTATGTAGATTTTTGATACTGGCAGTGAAATCAATAAAATGACAAGAAAAGAGAGGTCAGCTTCAGTCAGCTCCAGTCTGCCATGCCCCTCCCTGTTCATTACCCAACATGTTTATCTTGGTAACAATTTTGCCTCTATTTTTAGTTTAGAAGATGGACTTTATGCAGAGTCTGATTTCCAGCAATTCATCCCGATATAGACGAGAGCCTTAAAAACAATATAATCTGAAGTTCTAATCTGTGCATCATACATATATCGCATGCTGTACATGCAAACTACCCAATACTGACAAAAGCCTAGATGAAAACAATGCAATCTGAAGTTTTAATCTGTGCATCACGCACCACATGCTGTACATGACTTTTTTTTTTCTTTTTTTTTTCTATTTAGTGTCTAATGTACAGTTGTCATAGTAACATATCCATTAACATTTAAATCCAATTACTGAAAGTTCACTTTATGCATCAATGGGCATGACGTATATGTCATGTATTTTTCATTTTTTTATATGAAGTGAAGGCATACACATTGTACATGTATATACATGTGGCAAAGATACATACATAAATTAAACTAGATGTACATGTGAAATCGTAGGAGTAAGGTTTGTGGTAGAACCATGTTACAATCACTTACATTTAGGAGATGTAATAATTGTTGGTTCTGAGAAGAACCGGTGTTGGGGGTAACCCACCACCTGTTCTTCTCAGAACCAGCAATCTTAACAACTCATCGGAGAAAGGTTTGCTGTAGAACCACGTTCTGAGAAGAACTCACCACCGGTTCTTCTCAGAACCAATAATTATTACAACTCATATAAAGGGATTATTACATGGTGCAAACCTTACTCCTCCTGCTGTACTTCCACCACATGTGCAAGGCTTCAAATCCTACTTTCAACCTGTGAAAGTTTCAGCTTATTACATTGTGTTGTCAACATAATAGTTCAAAACATGCACATTTTCCAATCTGCAAAAACAAGCTTCATATCCATTCTTACAAAGAATTTTGCTCTTATTAAAACGTAATTATGTGAATTCAGTTGAGAAATGATATTACTCATCAAATTTAAATTAATCCTAACCCCCTTGATACTCATTGATGGTAATGGCCTCAATCCTCAATCCTTCAAAATCAACCAATTTGAGTTTATGGAGGATCCCTGCTACCTCAATCCTTCAAAATCAACCCATATGAGTTTATGGAGGATCCCTACTACCTCAATCCTTCAAAATCAACCGATGAGTTTATGGAGGATCCCTGCTACCTCAATCCTTCAAAATCAACCCATATGAGTTTTATGGAGGATCCCTACTACCTCAATCCTTCAAAATCAACTGATTTGAGTTTATGCAGGATCCCTACTATTTCCAATCATTTAAAATCAGCTGATATACATCATTGATTTTTGGTAGGCCAAGTCAATGGAATTTCAAATTCTACCTCAATCCTACAAAATCATTCAAATCCTTCGGTTGATTTTGAAGGATTTTGGATGGTTAGGGTTTAAGCACATCAGACAAAAAGATATCAATTGTTTTTTTTAATTGTTATTTGTTTGTTTTTGTTTTGTTTTATATCTTAATCTTGATGATGACAGTTTCAATAAAGGCCAGGTATAGGCTGTGCTGTGCATCCATGGGTAATTTTGGGACTTGGTTACCAGCTGCCATAATGGTCCACATGTCGCCATACTTGATAATTCCTTCCATTATGCATATAGGCCTAACACAGCACAAGACACTGACATTCATTTCAATTTGTTCATTACCATTATGTTCATAAATAAATAATAACACACCGACAATTTTATTTTATTTTTTATTGTTATGAATTTTATTCATAATTTTATTTTTTTATCTTATTAACCCTAACCCCCTAGGTATTTTGGCTATAGAAACCATCCCAAATCCATCAATATGCAGTAGAAAGGTACCTCAATTGTTGGACTTTTATGGAATTGGTACAGTGGCAAATGCAAAGCATTCATGTACATGGCTTGGTTTCACACAGTCCTGAATCCAACAAAAGCAGCCGGTGGAGTTTGATGGAATTGGTACATGTACAATGACAAATGCAAAGCATCCATGGCTTGGCTATACACAGTCTTGAATCCAACAAAAGCAGCCGGTGGAGTTTGATGGAATTGGTACAGTAGCAAATGCAAAGCATCCATGGCTTGGCTATACACAGTCTTGAATCCAACAAAAGCAGCCGGTGGAGTTTGATGGAATTGGTACAGTAGCAAATGCAAAGCATCCATGGCTTGGCTATGAACAGTCTTGAATCCAACCAAAGCAGCCGGTGGAGTTTGATGGAATTGGTACAGTAGCAAATGCAAAGCATCCATGGCTTGGCTATGAACAGTCTTGAATCCAACCAAAGCAGCCGGTGGAGTTTGATGGAATTGGTACACATGGCTACAATATGCTCTATTCACTGGGATTTGGGGTAGTTAGGGTTAAACACGGAAGATCGGTATTAAGTGTTCATCAAAGACTGGCATTCGGATTTTAAAAAGTGGATTTTGGATACCCAAACTGATAAAAAGGGTGAAATCGGGTACCCACAAACCTGGGTACCAGGCACAGGCCTTGTATGAGCTATATGTTTATCATGTTTAATGAGTTCTAACAGTGTACTTTAAGAATGAAATATCACCGCATGTGTGGATAAAGTACACATTTGGTCAAACACCCAGGGAGAACTATTTGTTTTTCTTCCATTTGTTGATTTTGTCCCTCAGCAATACGTGACCCATTATTAGAAGCTGGGTCATTCTGTAAATAATTGACAAGCCCTGATTGGATGACACAGTATTTACAGTACATGTAATATGTGGAGTTCATCACGAGATAAAAGTAATTATGTTTGATTTCTCATTTTACCCAGAACAGGTGGGAAAATAAGTATTTGAATAATACAGTACATGTATATTGGTGTCTAAACACATACACGTACATGGTGGAGAGCAGCGGTAATTTGCAACTTGAGTAATTGTAGTTCACAAAGGCTGACAAATGAAACAGCCATAGTAATATTCTACTTTGTTTTTTGTAGGTCTACAAGTATAGGTTCAGGGGTCTGATTGGGCAGTTTTGAAAAATCCATGTAAATTTTGCTAGGGGTATTGGGGCCGCTGTTGTGAACAGCGCTGGGGTGAAATCTATAGTTCTGAGCGTTTGCTTTGCTTTCCTTTATTGCTTAAATCTTTAAAATCTAGAGGATCACAACATTGGAATTTATAAAAATCCGAAAATCTGGGAAAATTCGAACAAATCTGGACAAATGACACCCCTGGTAGGTTAAATTGTTAATATTTCTATTACATTATCCACTGGGTCATTTGTTCTTCTTGCCTCTGTACATTCGTGAATCTCAAACTGTTTACTCCTTCAAGAAAAATTTAAAAACTCATCTTATGTATATTGCCTATAAGGACTACTAACATTCATTTATGCATTTAAAAAAATCTTTTGTTTAGTATTATATTGCATTTGCTATTGTATTGTTATGCTATTGTATGATTTCTTGTTTACTGTAAAGTGCCTTGAGCACTTCTTGGTGGATATGTGCACATTATAAATCTTCTGTATTATTATTATTCTCTGTCCATCAGTTTAAGTAATGAAGTAGCTTCCCTGTTGTTGTAATTCTATTCTATGTTTAAAGGGACAGTATCATCATGACTAACAGGACATGGAATCGGAGTGCTAGTTTCAGATTAACTCAGTGACTGAAAATAATACCCCACATGATCATATTACCGTTGCTGATGCATAACCGAGCCAGTAATTTTCAGTTACTGTGTTCATCTTAAACTAGAACACCGATTCCATGCAGCATTGATAGTATGCTCTGACAGTGACGATATTAATCCTTTAAGACTTTCCAATACAAGCCTTATCAGGACTGTGTCTCCATACATGTGTTGGAATATTGTATACAGAATGTGGGTTCGAATCACGGCCGTGACACTTGTGTCCTTGAGCAAGACACTTAATCATAATTGCTTCTCTCCACCCAGGGGTTAAATGGGTACCTGTGAAGGCAGAGTTGGTTTGCTCTATATGCGCTAGAAATGGCAGCAATTGAGCTGTATACTCCCCAGGGAGCTGAGATGGTTTCAGGAATGACTTATGAGCCTTATGAGCAGGGATAATAATATAATGCGCCTTGAGCACCACTTAGTTGGTGGATACGTGCGCTATATAAATCCACACATTATTATTATTATTATTATTATTATGTATATTGACTATGTTCATATGTAAATAAATGTAAGATTGTATTGAATTTAACCAGTTCGCGTCGGGAATAAAAAAGTTTTTCTGGGCCCCTGTGGCGGGTTTCTTTTTCCCACACACACGTTAATGGAAGCTTCCACAGCGGGTGGCCGGCACTTCCGAGCATGTCACCTTGCACGCATGGCTGAACCAAGCATGCATACAAATATTCCGGAGTTTCCTGTGGCGTGTTTAGACGCTCTCCGATCCGTGGTGCAAAAAAAAATTGCGTGTATACACGGCCTCAAACACGAACTGGTTAATGTGAAAGTTTGGTGACCCTGATCCATCACAAAATGTGACTAATGTTAAGGCCCCCCCCCCCCCAAAAAAAGTCTCTGGTTTCTGGTTTCCGCACGCGTCGCCTCAGACCTGCGCATCGGCATTTTTTATTTTATTATTTTTTTGCTATGAAACGATGTCCAACTGCAGCCAAAATTGCTTGGAATTCTGCCGTGCTATGCTTTAAACGACTTTTTCACATAGGTGTATGAACGTTTTGTGAGGTCTCTATTAGCCACTATAATTTGTACATGGGAAATTTGGTCCCCGCATATTCAATGTATCACATATTTCCCGAAAAAAAAAGAAAAAAAAAAAAGTGTCACCACACCGATTTTGAAGCCGACCAATGACCAGAAACCAGACTTTTTTTTTGGCCTAAACCAATAAAGGCGTGGGTTTTTCACAAAGTTAAACAAAAAATAAGGTTTGTTTGTTCAACTTTGGTTCCATTTAGTTCTCTATGAATGAACAGGTACCCTAGGTAATATAAAGGCTTGAAGTGAACATCAATCTTTTGAAATGTTTTGTTGTTGTGAACGGATTTGAGTCAAGTGTTGTTATATTGACATAGAGTATGTATGCATTTCATATGTTTCACAGTTCATATGTGTACTTTGTGCATAGATGCAATATGAAAATTAAGACATTTTTAAAATTTAATCCATTAGAGGCCATAGCGGCTGGAAGCAGCCACAACCCAAAATGCCCATAGCGGCCGCAAGTAGACACAGATTTCAGCACACCTCATGTGGCATTGCTAAGGGCCCAGAAATGCTGTGTGATATCAGGGGCGGAAGCAGAATTTTTTTTAAATTTATTTTTTGTTAATTTTTGTCAATACCACTGGGGTTATGTCATGACTAGACACACTAAATTCCAACCATCTGAAACTGATGAGTGTCCACTGATGAGTGTCCACATAATGAACGCAGAATGCGACACATACAACAGAATCGCTGCCATACGTACGTATATAGAAATACTTTGTCTGGGTCGATCGCAAGTTCAACTTTACCGACTGTCTTCACCAAGTGCCAGCAAAATGCAACCCCCCCCCCTATTAGAAGCTTGGTCATTGTAAGCCTGAAGATTTGAGGCTTGGGAAAGACACCAGATACCGGCCTCTCAGATTCATGGAGATTTCTTTGACCTTGGTTGGTAGCTAGTGTGACGCATGACGTCAGATCTTCGGCACAACGTATTCAATAAAATCCCTTGAATGGTATGCCCGGAGGCCCCCCCCCGACACAGTATGTACACTCAGACAACTCATGAAACCTACCGGGGATCGTATCAGTAATGTTGTTGAGATCATCCAGGTATGGCAGGAGCTTGTTAAGTTCACCCAGATCAGCCAGTAGTCTCTTAAAGGTATCCACTGTTGTCTTGTTGGTCAGGATCTTCTCTATGTCCTCTACTAGTTTAGTCAAGCTGTGAAGAGAGACAGGAGACAAGACGATAATCAAAATTAATACATGGTGTACCCGAAAGAGCGGTCTAACGCATCAGATTTGTGTTCTGATGGCTAAGTTGTGGGTTCGAATCCTGGCCGCGACCATGGTATTTGTGTCCTTGAGCATGACACTTTACTGTACAGTGCTCCTCTTCACCTAGGAGTATAAATGGGTACCTGTGAGGGTACAGGTTGATATTGTGGTTGTAAAAGCTTCCGATGCGCTATGGTAACTCGGGGCTGTATACTCCCCAGGAAGCTGAGAAAGTTTAAGGACTGATAGTGGCCCAATGACCAGAGATAATAATGTAAAAGCGCCTTGTATCCTTTGGCAATTTGGCACTATATAAATCCAGTTGTAGTATACATACGTAAATCACATGGGTGCTTGCCATTCAGTTAACCCTCCTATAGGTTTAACACTCAAAGACACTCAAAATTTGTATGTCTCTCTTAACCCATTGACTTTGTGCAGTGCACTCAAATACATGCAAACATATGTAGCTGTGATAGGAGGTCAAACCCAAAGACACTCAAAATTTGTATGTAACTCCCAACCCATTGACTTTGTGCAGTGCACTCAAGGAGGTCAAACCAAAACCAAGTACATACACAGCTCTGTGTGACTCTGTGGTTTGACCTATTGGCAATGCAATCAAAAATACTCAAGTGAGTGTCTGTGGGTGCCTTGCTGACTGGGCCAAATTTCAGCCTGGGCATAGGAGGGTTAATCAGATTAATTTGGTTTTGCTGTACGGACCACATGCATGAGCTGTTGAGGGCACATATTGTTAGATCGCTGTGGCCAAAAGGGCAGCGATAGTGCAATTTTTTTTTTGCGTTTGGCGTATTTTACAGATGTGTACATATCTCCAGTGAATCATTGGCTGGTAGAAGTAGATGCGTGTGTAGTACAATAACATACGCACATAAAGTGTACGCACAATGCTCACTTGACTCCAAAGTGCCTATCATCAAGACACTGGATGTAATGTTACCGCTAGAGGGCTCAGTGATGCTTTCCCCCCCATTACTTGAACCATGGAGATATATATTGGTGTTCCCCATGTGGCAAACTCGGCACTGGTTCCCCCAGGATGTTGCTTCTTCTAATATCAACTCCAGTAACACTACCAAAGATTACCGGGTTACTGCGCCTATCACATGCACCACATTACAATCGTCCATTAGAGACACAAATGACAACGTGTGTTCCACTCTTATCCAGCAATCACTCAGCTCAAGAGTGTTTCCAGGCAAAACTATTGACAATTATCTTACAATCATGGAGGCCGAATACATAGAAATAGGCTTGGGCGATGACACGATAATATCGAATATCGCGATATTTTTTTTACTTCATTATGATATCGAGAACTTTTTAAATCATCGAGATATCGGTAGATCGCGATGAAAAAAATATATCGCGATGAAAAAAAATTATTGTGAACAAAAAAATATATCGCGATTAAACAAAATCCTTGATTGTCAGTTGGGTCAGAAATTCCATGGAAAAAACTTAGGGAAGTCTTTTCAGCTTTCTTGAGAAACAAAATCGAACTACTTCTGTGGTAAACTGACTGTCAGATCACAAAGGAGCCGCCTGACAGGATGTTGTTTAATAATCCACTGCCACTCAAAGAAATCTATTCAGACTGAGTAAGTGTTGGGAATTGAATGGGGTATTGGATTCAACAATGTGCAGACAATGTTTATGTCTCACTGTCTATCCATGGTGGTCTGTGACTCTGGCTGGCGCACCACAGGCGAGTACATTATATCATACATATTTAAATATATGCAGAATACGGGCGTTACCTTAAAAATCTACATTAGTCATGGACTAAATCAAAGCATGGATCGGCAGCGGCTCGATCAAAGTTGAGGTATTAGGACACTATTTTATTATACCATACTGGGACTCTTGTCTAGTGTGACAAAACACATACATGTACTCTTGATAAACCATGTGACGTTTATTTAAAATAGTGTGACTACAATCCACATTTTCTGAAGTGCAAATAACGTTCACAATCACATGGTTTTATTCTTCACGGTACTATATGCAGGAATAAACCTAGTCACATGTTTATACTATGATCCAGTCACGTGGAACGCGAATCACGTGAACTCGGGCCGATGATTTGATTGGGACGCACGACACAGTAGCCGTCCCACATAATTATTATGCAAACATCCAAACATGTTTGGGCTTTGGTCATTGGTTAAGCGTTTTCGCAAGTTCGGTTGTGCTGCGATGACATCATGGTTCTGACCAAACATAAACTGAACTTTGTGATTGGTTACGCTTAGTTTCAAGATGGCGGATTGTAAAAAGTGTTAAAACATGATTAAATGATTGTTCATATACCAGTATATATTTCAAGTTACTAGCACTCACGAGTAAGTTCTATTTTGAGAAACGTTGATGATTGAACATGTCACAAACTGAATTGTCTGGTTACGTTCGCATTGCACTCGTGAACGGCGCAATTGCACGTGTCTCTCAGGTAAGCACTGGCAATTTATTGTGACGCTTGTAGACGGGTACATCCCTGTCATTACCGGCTCTAAAGCACTCATGCATGAAAAACAAAAATAATCGCGATATTATCGAATATCGCGATATATGTTTGACGATATATCGTGGATGAAAAAAAATTGATATCGCCCAAGCCTACATAGAAACAATATGGGTAATTCCATGGTGACTCATGTTACATTTTTGAGGTTTTGGGCCCACTCTTAATACCATAATATATGTATATGTATATATATATATATATATGTTTACTTCTTCGGACATAGGGCGACCGACTTCTTTAGAAATTGCTATTTCTCTGCGTTAAGGCGACCGTTGCCGGTCGCCTTAACGCTCAGCTACCCTTTAAAGTCATAATGTTGTCATAAAGTCTAAAAATCATCGCTTCCTTAGCCTCTAATTAGTGTAAACATTTTTTCCAGAGTTTTGGACGGTTGGAGGATATATAAAAAGGAAAGGTAAGAGGGAATTTTGTGCGTTTCTATGGAGCGGTCGCCCTAATGGTGAAAAGAGAGTTATATATATATATATATATATATATATATATATATATATATATATATATATATATATATATATATATATATATATATATATATATATTTCACTCATCATTTTTTATACTGTAGTTGCATTGTACCCAGATCTTACTCGGCACAAAATAATAATTCAGAAATTTGTTATATGTACGCTATATACATGTAAGAGAAAAAGTGACATTTTTTGTGTAGTAATAATAATAATAATAATGTGTGGACTTATATAGCGCACGTATCCACCAACTAAGTGGTGCTCAAGGCGCATTCTTTTACGTGCATTACACAACACACAGGACCTACGGCTTTACGTCCCATCCGAAGGACGAAGCAATTATGGTTAAGTACCTTGCTCAAGGACACAAGTGTCACGACCGGGGCTCGAACCCACACCCTGCTGCTGGCAACACCAGAACTTGTTTTTGACTGGTAAAAGCATTGTCTGGTATTGTTCAGGGTGGTCAAAATGTCCCTGTGTGCACATTTGGGTCAACAGTCAAAACAGGCAGTTGCCCACTATAGCTACTTGCTGCTAAAGTGCAGCTACAGTAGGAGGGTTTAATACAAATAATGGCGTGGAAATATTTACCCTGCATCCCTAAAATTGTTAACCTTCCCGGTGAGTTCGCCGTAGGTCTCGTTTGGGTGGCACTCACTCTGAAAGTCACAGAGGAATGACTGGAGGAAAGGAAGGAGACCTCCTGATGGCAGAGCCTTACTTAGGAAATGACCTGCAGTCAAAAAAAAAAATTAAAATGAAACGATTTTATTTGAATGAATCTATGGAGAGTATTGATATGTTATTCGCTGATGACTGCAATGTTAAGTTCAGCTATTGGGCCACCATGTGAGTGCTGCATAGATGTACAATGTAGGTTAACAATCATGAAACAATAATAAAAACAAATAGGGGAGAGGGGAAATGTGACACCCCCCCCCCCCTCTTTCAGAAACCCATTGAAGAAGAAAACATGTGAATTCATAAAAGTTTTAGAAGTGAGAGGGAAAACAAGTTTGAATGTAGGAAAAACAGTGCATTATGTACTGGTGGAAAATCTATTGTTTGTTAGGCTAAAAAAAGTCTCCGGTTTCTGGTCTCCGTGTGCGTTGCCTCAGACCCACGCATCTGCATTTTTACTTTTATTTATTTATTTTTTCTATGAAACAATGTCCAATTGCAGCAAAAATTGCTGAATCGATTGGAATTCTGCCGTGCTGTGCTTTAAACGACTTTTTCACATAGGGGTATGAACATTTGCCCGAGTTGTGAGGCCTCTCTTAGCCACCACACTTTGTATATAGGAAATTTGGTCCACGCGTATACAATGTATGACGTATTTGCCTGTCACCCTGTCACCGCAGCGATTTTGAAGCCGACGGATGACAGAAACTGGACACCTTTTTTTGGCCTTGTGGTGGATGTTGAAAAACTGAGAGAAAGTATGTGTAATACTATCAGTGTTATACTCAAAGTAATTTTAAAAACAAGTCGTTAACCATAACCCCCTAGGTATTCTGGATAGGAACCTTCCTGAACCCTAACCCCCTATAGGTATTCTGGCTAGGAACCTTCCTGAACCCTAACCCCCTATAGGTATTCTGGCTAGGAACCTTCCTGAACCCTAACCCCCTATAGGTATTCTGGCTAGGAACCTTCCTGAACCCTAACCCCATAGGTATTCTGGCTAGGAACCTTCCTGAACCCTAACCCCCTATAGGTATTCTGGCTAGGAACCTTCCTGAACCCTAACCCCCTATACATGTAGGTATTCTGGCTAGGAACCTTCCTGAACCCTAACCCCCTATAGGTATTCTGGCTAGGAACCTTCCTGAACCCTAACCCCCTATAGGTATTCTGGCTAGGAACCTTCCTGGACCCTAACCCCCATAGGTATTCTGGCTAGGAACCTTCCTGAACCCTAACCCCCTATAGGTATTCTGGCTAGGAACCTTCCTGAATCCTCCAAAATCCACCAGAGCACTTTTGGAAACATGCCCTTATCTTCAAAATGCAACATGCATTTTCGTTGTTCTTTCATATTCAGCACATTATGGCCTGTGCTTCTTGCCAGGTAGTAATTTTGCCCCATTTGAAAAGTGAAAGTACCAGTTTCTGAAAGTACTGAGTTCTTCCAAAAAGTGCCCCTTGAGGGATTTTGATGGATTTGGGGTGGTTAGGGTTGAAGATGTATCGCTCTTGTTTTACGAGCAATATCCATAAATTATACATAACAGCAAAAGAAACGTCACCCCTAAAAATATTTATTATTTTCATTTTATAATTAATATAATTTGTTTAATGAAGAATATTATGAGTATGGAATGTAACACGAACACAATGTTGCAAATTTGGTTGACCTCAAAATTTGTCATGCATGACATCTGAGGACACATAAGCTAAACATGTTCTCATACTTATCAAAATTTAGGGGGTGACGTTTCTTTTGCTATTATGTATATTTGATTTCATTGGAACATTGATCATTTTCTTTAAGGAAGGAACTTTGAAATGATATATTTCATAAAACAGTTGGCAGAACTGTAAAACAGTAAAATAGTGCAAAAATTAATTTAATACAGGACCCACCAAAAATTAGTCTCAGTACATTCACATATTTACTGTAAAACCGTGTTTTTCACGATTATTTTTCAGCTCCAAATGTTTAATTTTACATTTGTTTTCACTTCCTCGAATTAAAAGAGCAATGTGCCAATGAAAAATACAAGTAAAATATCTGGAATTTGCCATTAAAATAGGGAAAAATACGGGCAATACATCTTTAAACAAATGTTTTTTTCAAATATATGTGCTTTGAATTGTAAATCGGAAAATTGTTTTTAAAAATATATTTTTACAGGTAAATGATTTTGATAAAAATCGGCTACATAACATGATATATTATTAACCAAGTACACATGTACATGTAATTGTAACAGTGAAAAAAAAAAATTCATTTGCATGTACATGTATTTAAACAAATTATGATTCACAAACCAAAATAAATCCCACTTATTCAGGTTCATATTACTATGTACAGCAGCTTGTACATTTGTACTTTGTTGATTTTTCCCCGACATTTTGCACTGAATCATACATACATGTACATATATAAACCATTTGTAAAAACACAATTGCCATAGTCTGACCTTCACTCGTGTCTATTCATCATACACAAATTGTGTCATGCCCTGTATATAAATCACAACATACATGTACTGGTGGGATTCAGTACCTGGCACAGACCAGATACTGGTATTTAGAGCTCATATTTTTTATATTGTTGTACGTTTGACAACAAAGGTTTACATTATTTGGTTTCTGGTGTACATTCAAGTTAATTTTAGCCAGTAGTGTCTACTGGGGTGGTGGATGCATCTATTTTTTATCTATTTATTTTTTTAAAATATGAACCAATAACTGTCTGAAATGTTTTCTATTTCCCAAATAATTCCTTATTTTCTTTTCAAAATTAGCCCGACATACACTGTACATACGTACTGGACAAATATTTCTGCCTAAAATTTTGTGAATAAAATTGTTTCCTGTTAAGGTAATGTACAGGAAATCATGAGAATGGTGAACAATTATTATTGTATGGATCTACAGGTCTTAATATCGTGTACATATGTAACAACAGATCATGGACAGGACTTGCATGTAAATGATGTTGCTGCTCTGAAATAAACTGTAGTGTGCCTGAAGGTCATAAGGCTCTATACAACCGTCTTCTGGGCACACAAAGTGCAACTTTTTGTCCCAGCAGAAGGTTGTAAGCAATAAAATGGCTCCTTTGAAAAAAAGTAGGGCATAACTGTTATATATTTGTTGCTAGAATTACTCCCAAGACATGTTTTCCATTCCCATGTGGAATTTAACTTTCCTACAATGTTTTATAAATGGCAGAAAAAACTACCAAACTTTCACACTTGAAACACAATTTTGCATATTAATAATTGCTTACGACCTTTTGCCAGTCACACTTTGAAAAGAAGTTGGTTAGAACTCGATCAGTTTGCTCTGATCGTCTTCAGGAGAATGAAGATGATCTCCAGAAGACTTTGGTAACAAAATGACTGAATTATAATCTTACTAAAAACTTAGAAGTCAATTATAAAATAAAAATTCAAACTCACATTCGTCCATTGGTTCAGGCATCTCCTCCCTCCTGACTAGCACAAGGACCAAGAAGATTATGATTGGCCAAACCAACTCGACACACAGACGGACCTGTGACAGGTTTACACGGGATGACAGGATTCAGTTATTGCAATCACACAATATCACTCAGTTTGTTTAAAGTGACAAGATCTCGTTTCGGTTTGTGGTAACACCATGTGTTTATCTCAACTAACGGGAAGCTGAGACAAGGGACAAGATCGTCGGGATCAGAGCAGACTTTTGACAGGGCATGGAATCGGTGTTGTAGTTTTAGATGAACTCATTGATTGAAAATAATATCCCATGAGTGCACGCTGGCTTAGAAAACCGGGCACAATATTATGTTATATTATATATTATGCAACCATTGGCTCATTATGGCCCTGTTAAGGTATTATTTTCAGTCAGTGAATGCGTATAGAAATAGGACACTGATTCCATTTGCTGTCGGCTGTGATCGTGACGATATTGCCCCTTTAACTGCTTGTTAGGATTGATCTAAAAAAAATAGTGTCCTTCATCGTCTTTAGAAAACAAAGGAAAACTCTTATTAACCCTAATCCCCCCTTATAGGCATTTCACAGGCTCCCTGCTGAATGAGACAAAATGCAACAACAGGAAAGTGTGCAGGATGCTCAATGCAACAAGATCCACCAGCTAGAACAATGGTTCTTTTGTTCTCTGCCGAGGACGACAAGATGCAACAACTGTTTACATCTGTAACAGCTTGTTGCATTGAGCATGGTTAGGGTTAAAGGGAAGATACAACATTGGTGATTAGCTCATTGCAAAATTACCAAATTATAATCTCTGATTTCTGGTCATAGATCAGCTTCAAAAGCGGTGCGATGATGTGTTTTTTTAGTAACTAATACATGATACATGTATACGCAGGGACCAAATTTCCCATATACAAAGTATGGTGGCTAAGAGAGGCCTCACAAATCGGACAAACATTCATACCCCTATGTGAAAAAGTCATTTAAAGCACAGCACAGTGAATTCCAATCGATTCAGCAATTGTGGCTGCACGTGGACATTGTTTCATAGCAAAAACAAAAAATAAAAATAAAAATGCCAACACGCTGGTATGAGGCAAGGTGTTAGCCAGGATTTAGATATAGGGTGTCTAAATTTGCTTGAAATTTCAAAACAGGGTGTCCAATATTGAAATAGAGTGTCCAAAATTGAAACAGGGTGTCCAAAATTGAAACAGGGTGTCCAAAGGACTCCCACACACCCCTGGTTAATACTGTAGTCTGAGGCAACACACACGCAAAGCAGAAACCGGAGATTTTTTTTTTATGAGAAGTTGGTAAAGGTACCAATCATCCTTTAAAAAACAAACAAACAAACAAACAAAAACAATGTTGTACCTTGTCTTCAATGAAAGAAAAACAATAACTCAGGGAAACAAATTAGAATACATATATGCCCACCTTTTGCCTCCGTCGTAATGTGAAATTCTTCCATGTCAACAGCGACAGCTGAGAGAAGAACCCCATCTTGCCTACAGGTACGTTTCTGGACGTCTAATCTTGAACAACTTTTACAAAGGCAAGCCAAAGTTTTAACAGTACACACGTTCAACTGACATTCAGTACGTAGTCTGATTTGGAGTGTCATTCAAAAACCACCTCACACAGTATCAGCATAAGTAATAATACTTAATAGTGGTTTTTTTTTTTATAGTTTGATGAAATTCTTGCCTCGGGTGATAAACAATTGATTTAATTTTGCCAGTTGGACCTTGCAGTTTTCCTTGGATGCCAGAAAGTCATTGTACATGCACAAACATGTCCATCTCCGATGTTGAGGGTTGTGTGAATGTATCCTGTGCTGTCCGGTGTCATGTGAATCAATGTAATTGTAAGGTTTACAATTTAACGTTAATAGTCATTTCACTATTGTTCTGTGGAAGTAAAACAGAAAGTAAACACTATTTTGAGCAGTGATTCTGCTTTTTGTACACTGTAGTTTCTTTGAATTTGCATTAGGGTAGAATGTCATATCCGACCACCACGTTTTCTCATTCAATATAACCAATAATGTAATCTTACCTACCTAGTAAGGTGGAGAACATATGGATGATGATGGACATATACTGTACTTAAAATTATTCCAGGATATTTATTTCATGAAAAATCAGGCATTTTTGGTATACGATGACTTCCTCAGTCATGTCAGTCTGATCTTGTAAACTCCCCAATTAGTGACCAACACAGTCATTGTACATGTACATGTGCAGTGGCAACTATAATAGGATCCTTCTATTTTTTGAAGGGGAGGATTTTTTTTTAGAAGGGAAATAAAGTCCGATAACCATCATAAAAGTGGATTTTAAAGATAGTTTTCGCTTTCTGTACCCCCAAAAATCGATAGAATCATTTTTTAATTGGTTAGTGGTTGCAAAAAAATCCAAAAAAAACCTTAAAAAGTGGCGGTCGGATACGACATTCTTTCCTTGCATTATACTCTGCTGAATTCGTTTTTTACATCCACTTGATGATAGGTTAATAAATGCTTACTGTAGTTGCATGAGTGACACAATGCTCTTCATGAGTGCAATTGGACCAATTTATGAGGAAAGGAATAATTTTAATATAAAACCTGGTCTACTCTAATTCTGGAGTAGTGCAATTTAACAATAATGAACATTATCATGGGAAAGAATGTAGAGGATAGAATGTCATATCCGACCGCCACTTTTTCTCGCTCATTATAACCAAAATATCATCTTACCTGAGAACAAGTGTATGCACATGCAGTGAAATGTTAGCCATTTTGTCGTCTGCTAAGCAGACATTGTACATAAGTGGTGGTTTTGGGTTTGACATTCTCTCCCAATCATAAATTAACATACTGTACATATAAATAATTATCATTTAAGGAATACTAGCCTATTCTGGTATACTCATGTTGTTAAAGATTGTGATTCGTGGAAAGAATGTAGTAGAATACAAACGCCACGTTTCTATCATGACAAATATATCACAGCAGCAAATTGGTGTAGAAATATATTGTTTATCAAGCCCACAACTCAGAAGAGTGTAGTGTCATGTATAAACATGGAGGAATGGTATAATAACTGTGCAACAACTTTCATTCAATATGAATACCCATACATGTATAAACGCATGCCAATCAACTCACCCCCTGTCAAACTCGCCCATTACAATCTCGCCCCCTGACAAACTCGCCCCCTGCTTGTACAAACTCGCCTCCTAACAAACTCGCCCCTCACAAAGTCGCCCCCTGACAAACTCGCCCCTCGGAAAGCTCAGCCCTCGGAAAGCTCGCCCCCCCGGCAAACTCGCCCCCTGTAATTTTTTGATGCATCTCACGCTATTGAGACTGGTTTAACCAGTTCGCGTCGGGAATAAAAAAAAAATTCTGGGCCCCTGTGCGGGTTTCTTTTCCCCACAAACACGTTAATGGAAGCTTCCACAGCGCGTGGCCACGTCTACCGAGCATGTCACTGTACACTCGGCTCGTTGCCACGTCAACCGAGCATGCATACAAATATTCCGGAGTTTCCTCTGGCGTGTATAGACGCTCTCCGATCCGTGGTGCAAAAAAAAATTGCGTGTATACACGGCCTCCGACGCGAACTGGTTAATATAAGAGAACAAATAAAACATTATTATAAAGGCAGGATGTACGGGGACATAAATTTTAATGGATTATTAGGCGCTATTGAGACTAATTTAGTTTATGTACAGTAAGAGAGAAAATCAAACATAGGGCCTAATAATTTCAACTTCGCATTTTATCTAACAAAAATAAATAGTACATAAAATAATTCAACAGTTACAACTAAATTAGAGTAAAACAAAACAGTTATGATTTATACGATGTATACTATATTATGTATGATGTATATATATACTATGAAAAAATTATTTGTTTGATTTAATTACATTTTAATTATCTGTATTTTGTATTTTGTATGTAATTAATTATTTATTTTTATTTTACTTATTTATTTTACTCAGTATTTTGTTTAGCTAGTTTCCTATTTAATCTATTTAATTGTAACTGTAAATGAATTATTTCTTGTAATATTTATTTTCGTAAAATAAAACGTCAACTGGAATGATGTTAGGTAAAACTTGTAGCTTTGCATGGTGAAGAGGATAAGTAAGACTTATTGTGGTGACACATGTGAAATTCTCAATTGAGTAGTAATTAGTTCTGAAAAGAACTGCCTTTATTATAATAATGTTTAATTACTCTCGAAACGTCGAGTTGTACCTCCAGTTCTTTTCAGAACTAATTACTAAATACTACTCAATTGAGCATTTCACATGGTGTCACCGCAATTACTCTTACTTATCCTCCTCACCATGCAAAGCTACAAGCTCTACTCTCTTATATTCTAAACCAGTCTCAACAGCGTGAACTGCGTCAAAAAATTACGGGGGGGGCGAGTTTGTAGAGGGGCAAGTTTGCCGGGGGAGCGAGTTTGCCGGGGACGGGGGGGGGGGGGGGGGCGAGTTTTCCGGGGGACCCGAGTTTGGTGGGGGGTGACTTTGTCAGGGGGTGACTTTGTGAGGGGCGAGTTTGCCAGTGGGCAAGTTTGTATCGACAGGGGTGAGTTTGTAAGGGGGCCAGCCCAGTTTGTAAGGGGCGAGCTTGTATTGTAAGGGGCAAGCTTGTAATGTAAGGGGCGAGTTTGCCAGGGGGCGAGTTGACTGGCATCCTAAACAACAGATAAACCATCATTGCTCCACTCATTTCCTGTTAGGTCTACCGTACACAGCGTTAGCCTAGTACATGTCTATATAAAAAAAACAATGCAAAATTACTCAGCGACTTCCATTATTCAAGGTCATCATTACTGTATTACCATTTGATGTGCTAAATAGCCATTGTCTTCGCATTTCACCATCAGATCATTTCGAGCAAGGACCACATGTAACACTAACAATCTAGTAACAGCACAGCCGGCTGTGTAAATCCTAATGTGGCCGATTTATTCGTCACGTCATCTCGATTGAGCGAGTACAACGTCGGCTTCCAAGAAACTACAATGGCAGGATGTACATGTACATGTAGCTACATGTAGGTAGCGCGTCGTTCGTGTTGAAAATACTATCGAATCGATGTTGAGCGCTGTTTATTATCAAGGTACAATGCGCATTCTCAAGAATGCGCATAACGGACTGTTACATAAAATAATTAATGATTCGCTAAAAATGAGGGTCGAGATTATCATTTCGTAAATAAGGCGACCTTTCAGAGATTCATAGAGGGCTTGGTGATAAAATAATGGAAGCGAAAACTGCATATTATATCAACTGTTTGACCATTAAAAAACCTTTATATCACATAGTAATTGTATTTTGTTATTAATTTGATATAGGCGAATTTCTATTTTTTTTAAACTGGATAGGCCTAAGTATAAATGATCCGGACTTTTGTATATAAATCATTGCAAGTGAATTGAATAGAGCTAAACTAAATTAAGTAATACCTTTATTTTATTTTATTTTATTTTTTATTTATTTTTTCTTTCTTGAATGGAGTTATACGACTCTGTTTATTCAGTACAAATTTCATATAGGCCTAACATACTCAAAAACAATAAGTACTCAAATTATTAAAGGTTGTATCTAAAAACAAAATTTGCTAATGTATAATACATTTAAAAATAATGAGAGTAGAGATCAAATTAAGATGGAAAGATGAAAACAAAAATTAAAGGCTAAAATTAACTTGGTCACCCTTTCCCAACGAACACAAAGCAGAATTACGTGTATAGTAATTTACAAAAAACTCTATACTTAACCTTTTCTTTTCGAAGTAGAGAAACAGTTTCAGGGTTTGTTTAAATCTAGCAATGATATTGATTTCGTTTAAACTACTACTGAAAACCTTTTCACACCTAATATTCCAAATTTGGCGAAGCATTTTACATACAATTACTGCCGAGACTCCCTTTAACTAAGTTATAACCAAGTATTCTGTCGGAATCAGTCAGATATAGAAACTATTGCCCGTGAATTGTCTTAGAAGGTGTTCAACATAGATCCATGCATCCATAGTGCGACTACAATAAATAAACAGGTGTTCATGAGATTCATTCTCAGTTTCACAAAGTGGACAGATTACATTTTCAACTATACCAATCTTATATAACAGATCTTTAGTGGCATGAACACGAAACCTGAGTTTGTATAAAAATTGTTTGTCTTCATGATCCATGAGAGGATTTTTCCATATATTTATTATCCCAAACTTTATACCATTCTAGATTAAAACTGAGGTGAAGGATTTCTTGCCACTTTTTTTGAATCTTAGGGGTGGTGAATTTTCTCAAAATAATGTGTCTGTAAATAGATTTGGTGCTAGTGTCATTGATGAAAAGGATGGAATCATTTTTCTGATCCTCCATTATTAAACAGTTGCTGACTTGACTAGGTGGCCCTTGTCTTTTTGTAATTAAGGAAAAGTCAATATGATTTTTGATTCTGCTTACCATTCTCCCCGCATTTATATTCTGATTACAAATACTAGCAATTTCTTTAAAAGTAATTAATTCACCATGACGGCTAATATCCTTAATATAATGAAAACCATTAGACTTAAGCGTAGGGCTCTCTAGGACTGAATTGTCAATAGTAGCTTTGGAGTTATTCCATAAGGGAACCTCACCACATTCAAGCAAAGAAAAATTACACTCTAATCTCCCTCCGGCTTTTTGAAAGGCAGAAATTACATCTATATAAAAAATGGTAGTTTTCAAAGGTTTTTTACATTAGCAAAAATATACCATTCTAAGTGGTTAGCTCCACTAGCTTTACTTATCCAATAATCAAAAAGGATTTTCCATTTACCATTTTCACGAGAATAACGAGATAACCATTGTAGCTTTTAAGCTCATTAACTTACAATTTATATCGATGAGGCCCATCCCTCCCTAATCCTTTAGGACCTGTGATAGTGTCTTTATTTTATCTCTTTTTTATCCCCAAAAAAGTTCCAGATCATGTTGCTCATTTTCTTAGTTAGATCATCTGGGCAAAAGATAACACTGCCAAGGTAATTAATACTAGCCCCTACAAGAGTATTGACAATAACAACTTTCCCGTTAAGTGTTAAATTGCGTTTGGACCATTTGTCAAGTATACATTGCATTTTACTAATTCTGGGATTCCAATTATCAGCAGGCTCCACCGCATTACTAATAATGATACCTAGAATTTTTAACTTATTGTCCCAACTAAAATTACAAGGTTTATCTTTTCTGTCTTTCCAATTCCCCAACCACAGGCCTTTAGATTTATCAACATTAATTTTAGAGCCACTGCCTCTACAATATGTCTCAAGAATATCACTAATAGCCTAACACAATTCACTATTACTACTGACAAACAGACTAGTGTCATCAGCATATTGAATTAACCGAATACTGCTTTCTCCTCTTGGGCAAGCTATACCTTTAAGATTAATATTATTTCCAATTAAAACTGCAAGACCTTCAGCACATATAGCATACAGAAGTGGAGATAATGGACAGCCTTGTCTTATTCCTCTTTTTACTTGAATAGGAGAACCGATATAATTATTGACAATGATATGACTACTAGGGTTACTGTACAAAAGCTTAATCCACTTAATGAGGCTAGGAGGAACATTCATTTTATACATAACAGTAAACATATAATTCCAGTTAATACGGTCAAAAGCCTTCTCTTGATCAACGCTAATTAAAGCAGCATCTAGATTCTCCCAATTGGCATAGTCGATAATGTCACAAAGAAGCATAAGGTTATCATGTATCTTCCTCCGGTAACCCCACAGGTTTGTTCCTCTCCAACGAGAAAAAGGCATGATAGTTTTCTATCTATTAGTGATGACCTTAGAAAGAATTTTATAATCAACATTCAGTAGCTAATAGGGTCTCCAGTTTTTTAATTCATGTCTGTTCCCCGAATTTTTGTAAATGAGTTTAATAATAGCACTGTTCATCGACTGACAAAGGGGAGCCTGATTGAAACAGTAATTAAAAACTTCTAAAATATCAGAACCGATGGTTTCCCAAAAGGTTGATAAAACTCAACAGTTAAACCGTCCAGACCTGGGGATTTATTTTTTATTCATCTGAGAAGAGCAATTTTAACTTCTGCTTCAGTGATCTCCTTCTCAAGATTAGAATATTTGTCGTAAGGAATTTCTTTATCATCAATATTGGTAACTATTTCATTCAGATGAAATTTGGAAATGTCTTCAGGAATGTACAAATTACCATAAAAAGTATTAGCGCATTTAAACATATCTTCAATATTAATCAACCATTTTACAGCTTCAACATTGAGAAGTTTGTCCATTTTAGTACTGTTAACTTGTTTTCTCTAATTGTAGGAAAATTTAGTTTTCACCCTCAACTTTCATGATGTTACGGGTAGTAGTATATTGTAGATGATGAAGGCCGACCCAATTGCTTCAAAATGATGTTTTGGGTTTTTTTTAAGCACTCTTAGAATATCTTCTTTTTGAAATGAATTTAAATAAAAAAAAAATGGGTAGAATAATTATTTTATTAAAATACGCTAAACGCTAATGAGTACATTTTTAATCTCACAGATTTTTAGTAAGAATAATTGACTTTTATTTAAGAGCTTGTTTTACTCAAGCTCATTCGTTTTTTTCTACAACCTTTACAATCGTATTGTAATAAAAAATGAAGTGAGTAAGCATATCTTCTTTTTAAAAATGAATTTAAAATTAAAAAAAAAATGGGTAAGAATAATTGTTTTTTATTAAAAATGCGCTAAACGCGAATGAGTACATTTTTTAATCTCACAGATTTTTTAATGAAATAATTGTTTTTATTTAAGAGCTTGTTTTACTCCAAGCTCATTCGTTTTCTACAACATACAATCGTATTGTAATAAAAATGAAATTGGTAAGCATATCTGTTTTTTCCTATAATTGATAGGAAAAATTAACATTTAAACCATGTTTAAAAACCCCAAAAAACATCATTGCTCCGCAACGATCGGCCTTCATCATCTAACCTTTACTGGAAGGTTCCTTAAAAGTGACATAAAAAAGATTTAAAATGATTTGACCCCATCAAAATCGATGAGGTAAAGAGTTTTGTTTTTTTTTAAATAGTTCATATAAAATGAGACTTTAAAAGTGACATAGTGAAATAACTATTATCTAGTTTAATAATAAAGATGCCTATCCTCATATTTAATCGAAAATGGACATTGGATGAATTGAAAAATTTTGTGCAACAGAAACAAGTTAGTATAATTTCAAACCGTGCGAGTAGGTTAAAAAACATTATTTATTACAAAGCTGTAAAATTTTATAAAAAACCCATAAACAAAACCATTGTACGAGTTAAATTTGGATTTGAATTGAAAAGGCGCATAGCTCTCGAGAAATATTGAGTTACCGTTACACAGCTCGAGGAGCGAGATCGGGTTTGATTAAAAAGACTACATTAACGTTGTTAAAAGGTTTTACAATATAGAAACCAAGTTGAATTTAACCTCGCCCCATTAATGGTGGTGATTATTTACGTCAACATTTTAATGATTGTCACGTTGAATCATAGCAAAGAAAAAGGTTACATGTTTTTGGGAGGCTATAACCAGCCATCATCATGATCCTAAAAAGGACTTGAAGGATTTTAAATCGTTGAAGTTTGCCAGTTATATACGAATTAAATTACTTAAAGTAAAAACCAGACGGCCGATGATGAAGCTGTTCAAACGTTCATAATAATGGGCAAATTGTTTATTAAAGTTGCATGATATCGATAATGTATTAGATACGATATTCTTTCACAAATTCAGAGACTTTAGAAAGATATATACTCAAGAAGGTAGTGGATGGGTAATAGATCGCATCGTTTCAATGAACGTTAGAATTAGTAAGTATCAGCCTTTAAGAGGAGGGATGCTTACATAGATCTATGCAAATATATTAAAAATAAAAAGTTTGCATCAACGTAAAAAATAAGGCGACGATTGTTTGCGATGGGCACACGCGCGCATCGTTTTCCGCGTCTGATCATTCTGATAGAACGAGCAAGTATCCGATAGATGATGGTTTAATTTTAACAACATTGACGCACCAACCCTGATCAATGACGCCAAAGCGAGTAGAAAAAACAAAACAATATAGCGATAAACGTTTTGGTTGTGAGTCAGACGTGATAATCGTTTATCACGTTAGCGATCAACCAACGAAGATGGATCGCATAAATTTACCTATTGATTCACAAAGAAAGAAAAGAAGGGAACTAGATCTCACTACGTCTACATTAAAGACTTGAATAAACTTAACGCCGACCAAACAGAAACACGCGAATCGTAAACGTTTTTGTTTTAGATGTTTTACAAGGTTTCTCGACAGAATTATATCTCGAAAGACACGTAGAAATGGTAATGGAATAAACGGCAGACCAACGACTATCGTAATGCCCGAAAAGGGTAAAACGATAAAATAAAGTTTATAAATTTTCATAAAAAAGATGAAAAGTTCCATTCGTAATATACGCCGACTTTGAAAAGTATTATTAAAAGATCGATGACGTAAATGATACCAATACTGCGAAACTACACAAGAACACGTCGTTTGCGGTTATTCGTACGTCATTGTTTATTGCGATGGTACAAGTGACTCTCCCGTTACGTACAGGGGAAGACGCGGCTAAACATTTTTTATATGAGAGTTACAAAAGAAGAAGAAAAGATTAATGAAATATTTGAAATCCTAAAAATTAAACATGACTAAAGAAGACTGGCGAGATTACGACTCTGCTAGCGAGTGTTGGGTATGCGAAAAGATGTTTTTAGACCTCATGAAGTTCAAGTGGAAAAAGGTTAGAATCATTGTCACATTACCGGAAGAGTAGAGGCGCTGCACGCAGTGTTTGTGATTGCCAAACTCGTTTAAACCAACAAAACTTTATTCAGTCGTATTTCATAATTTATGAGCTGACTCTCATCTCTCATTATACTGAGCCGCCGGTACTCATCGGGGAAAAATAAAGTGTATTCCAAACAATATTGAATCGTATATTTCTTTTAGTATTAATCAACTACGATTTATAGATAGCGCTCAATTTTACCATATTCGTTGGACAAACTCGTACAATCCGACGTTCTTTCAATAACGGGTAAACTAGAACCCGACTCTGAAAAGGTAATCTCATTAAAAGCAAGGGCATTTATCCTTACAGTACATGGACTCTTTCAGGCGTTTCAATGAAACGCAACTTCCCGTCGATAAGATCGTTTTAGCGGTTTAAACGGTAACATTACAATTATAGTACGACGCTAAAAACGTTTATAACAAGTTTGGTTGTGAAAACTTGGGTGATTATCACGATTGCGTGCGTACCGATACTTGCTTGTTGTGGACATTTGAAAATTTATAAGAAATTTTGTATGGTATGGATTAGATCCAGCTGCTATTATACTAGTCCTGGTTTAAGTTAGGACGCTTGCTTAAAACATTCAAACAAACTTTGGATTTGTTTACAGATATTGACAGCCATTTGTTTACAGAAAGGGGTACGCGAGGAGGAACGTGCATGGTGAGTAAACGATACGTGAAAGCAAATATCCATATTACCCATTACGATAAACAAAACCAACGAAACTATATTATAAATTTGGACGCTAATAATTTATGCAGCGACGCTATGAGTCAGCCTTTACCAACCAGTAATTTTTAAATGGTTGAGCGAAAACAAATTAACAAACTCATAGAGAGATGGTTAAAACAATAAGGATACATTTGGGGATTGATTTAGAATATCCCAAAGAATACACGATTCTAATGCATCACTCGCTAGAGTCGTTGATAGTACCGAAAGAATGGATGAGCGACTATCAAAGAAAATTTTACTAAAGATAAACCCGCTCAAACGTTGCTAAATTAGTATAGAATTTATGTAACAAGGAAAAATACGTGCTTCATTGTCGTAATTTACTATTGTATATACAACAAAATTGTAGGCAGCTGAATTCATAAAAGTTTTACAGTTTGATGAATCGTGTTGGATGAAATCGTATATTAGTTTAAACACTCAACTAAGAAAAGATGCCAAAAGTGATTTTGAAAAGGTTGTACAAACTCATGATCAATTCGGTTTTGGAAAAACGATGGAAAATGTACGAAAGCGCGTCAACGTACATTTTGGAAGCATTTAAACGATCCAAAATCAGAAAATGAAATTCGCAGGTTCATCGCGAAACCTTTTGCAGAGGCTGGGATTTTGATAACGATCACCAGTTTGCGATCCACATGCAAAACAAGTTAAACTCAACCGCCCGATCATTATTGGAATGAGTATGGATTTATCTAAGGTTCCACGTGTATGATTTTATTACACAATCATTTAAAAGCAAAATACGGTGTGGTGAGTTGATTACACGGATACGGATAACCTCCTCTTGGAAATTAAAACGAAAGATGTTTCAAAGATATGAAAAAGACAAGCATTTATATGATTTTAGTAATTATGACAGAGTCATTTCTGTTTCGAAAAAACAGAAAAGTGATCGATAAATTTAAAAGACAGTGTCCAAAAACTGTAATTTCTGAAGTTGTTTGTTTAAATTAAAATGTATTCTATACTCTTGCTTCGGATAAAGCTGAAAATAAGAAAAGCTAAAGGGTTAAAGACAAGTTTTACAACAAAAATATTAATCACGAGCGATATAAACAAGTTTATTTCTTGAAGAAACTCTACGTCACCCCATGAATTTTTTATTAGACACGTAAACCATAGACTATATACAACTCAGATAAATAAAATATCACTATCTCCTCTAGATACAAAGAGATACATTTTAGAAGACGGAATACACACTCTTGCTTACAGTCATTACTCTCTGATTAACGACGAATAGTCAGGGGTTAATCATATCTCTCTCGGAATAATTTGTGTTCTTCTCTTACACAAAACTGACAGGGCCTCCTTCTACGCCTAGCGACGCAGGGTTACATAATACAATATGGGTTGATTAGCAGCCTTCATCGTTTAGATATTCTTAAATTTTCCACTCCATAGGATCGATTCGCTCTACGTCGTATCTTTTTCAGCTTCGCAGCGCGTATAAATACCGAACTAGCGAGTTTATTGGAATTCTTTTTCGCATGTCGCGGCATTCTTTTACCGGTGAGGCTGGATTTTGCTCAACTATCTAATTTAATAGCGTCTTTTGGGTTTCGAGTTAATCAGTCGCGTCGTCTCGTTGTTTAACGCTTTTACGACCGCCGGTAATCTTTAACCATTCTCTATTCTAACATTTTGTGCAATTTCTTGACCGTATTGATGCGGGTAATCTTTCGCTCAAAGTTCTATAAATCTCAACGATACCTGAGCTCTGTGTTACAACTTCTCTCGCTGAATTTTTACATTATGCTCACTCTCGATATAATAACGCTGCTCATGATTCTTTTCCGGGGTCGACTTTTTTATAATTTTAAGGCCAAACCAACGGCGATCGCTCGTAAATTTTTAAAGCATCCGCTTACTCAGCGCGGCTGTTTATCGATTAAAATTGCAGCTTTATATCTGCTGCTTCATCGACGGTTAACGCGTGCCAGGTAATTCTACCGACTGTCTCGTGGAAGAAACAGTCTGGCAGTGAACCTCGTTTGGTTTCAAGCGTACTACCTGCTAGTTGGTCTCGGAATATTTAGGATAGGGTAAATAAATTTGCCACAGCACTTTTTATCCATCGTCGAACAGGTTTTACATTTGCTAGTTTCTTTAGCCAGCTTGCTGATTACTGATTGTTAACTTTGTAGTAATACCATAAAGCGTTGGATAGTTTTCGTTCATCCATTTTAATGTTGCTAAATATTATTCTTAACATTCTATTCAGCGGGCATGAGTGGTTGGTAAATTCCTTGCACCACTAACCACATTTGCGTCGCACCGCTTAGTAATCGTCATGGTTAGTTTTAACCGTCTTTTTATATCCAATTTTCTCGTCGCTGGTTTCATTTTAAATATTTTTCTACTAGCATGCTGTATAAAATTACTAAAGAGTCATAACTGAGCTGTATGATAAATTGTATCGGCGTCGTTTTCGTATTTATAGAGACATGTTTATAATCGTTAAACATAATAAAAACTTTTATTCCATTTCAAGTTCTCTGGGGTGGGTGGTGTAACGCTAGCGAGTTTAACGGGTTCATTTTTAACGGGTTCGTTTCGCTGTCGCAGAGCGTAAATGTTGGTTCTGGGCTAAACAGAAATAACTCCAGCGCACCAACTCCCAATAGCAATATAAAAATAATTGTAACTCGTTTCATCGCTTATAGTTTCTTTACCGCCTTCACTATGATGCTGGTTAACGCTTTTCGCGGGTTCTGTGAGTTTAACGTTAGCGAGTTGTAGTTTTCTGTCACAACCGTTCGGCGGTTTTGCAGCGCGACTCTGTTTGGGTTTTTGTTTGGTCGCTGGTTTCATTACTGTATCTTTGGTGTTGGTTCTGGAATCTCCTTCGGTACAGTCGTGTTTGGTTCCATCGCTTTTATTGGGTATTGAAGATAATGTTCTTCTTCTTTTTTCTTTTAAATGTTTCCGTAATCAGCGAAACCTTCCAGTCAGACGAAAACATACCGTACTTGTAATTATTTCACACACAACGTTGTATTAAGCATGCTATTAATGAACGGATCTTTTCTAAATCTAAATTGGTACCTTCATCATCAATTTGAAATTTATGGCCGTACAAATCAGCTGGGTTAAACTAAGCTCAATAGTTTTGGCGTATAACGTTATAATGGCGCTACCTAAAGACTGGGTAATATCGACCTAATTTAGTTTCGTATTGCGCGTATAATACTTTCGATCCTTGCTCGCAAAGCTTCAATATCTTAACGCTTAGTTCTTTACCGAAAAACTTTTAGAGTCTCCTCTATTACGACCGATAAAGACGTTGTTTCCAGCAGCTATCATCGTTAATCGTACCGTTAATGAGTGGCGTCTGTATATTTTCGTTTAATACTTATATTGCTCTCCATTTGCGTACTAGAAGAATAATCGATTAAATTATTAAAAATATAAGAACCAATAATTAGTTTTGAATAACCCATCGACGTTTAAAGCTCGTTAAGATTTAACATTAGATCTTTCGTTCAACATCTGCTCTATGGCATATACACTTTTACTTTCTCAGTATTATCGTTTAATACTTGCACCAACTCGCTTCTTTGTTGAGAGGTATTTACGAGTTGGTTGAATTATATAAAAAATCATTTACTCGTTCAACGGATATATTCGTAAATACTCGTTCAGCATTCGCTGTTGCCGTATGCTTTTATAATATTTATTAAGTACCCTTGACTTTATGGGTAATCTAAGCGTAACCGCCCTTGACCTGGAAGTAGTACCTTGACTTTTTATGGGTAACCCTGAGGGTAATCTAAGCATGTCGCCCTTGACCTGGGTAATTGCCTTGACTTTATGGGTAACCTGAGGGTAATCTAAGCGTAATCGCCCTTGACCTAAGAGTAATTGTGAAGGTAAGTACTCAGTCACGTATTTCATAACTTGGTAAGGCTGATCCGTTTTAAAAATTAATTTTACGATGTTTGCTCTTTTAATTTTTCATGAATTTCTATTCTCAACTCATGAGTTGATATAACATCATTTTCTCTAAGACAATTCTCGTACAGGTCTCTATCTTTACAATAAAATAAACATATCCATTTGAGTTGTTCTCTAAAATCTTTCAATACGCTTCATTATATTTTGTGAAAGAGTCAACAACTGTGTCAAATATGTCTACCACTAAAGCCAATTGAGTAATCATACATTTATTATTCTCGTCATATTTTTTATAATGCAACTGTTTATTCGCGCTACAATCGTCTGCTGATAATTAACGTTTCTTTATTTTTGAAAGCGTCGCTATAAATTTGTATACCCTATTCGGCGATATGTCGTTTAAATCATTAACATGTACACGTTATCTCATCGTTTAGAACCCATTTTCTGTTTTTTGTACATGCATCATTGTTGAAAATGGTAGGGGCATAATATAACGATATTTTCAAAATATTTAAAATATTCATTTTGAGAATTAAATTTAAAAACAAATTCAGTTTTACCACATCCCGTTTGTCCGCAAATTAACGCAGCGATGTGGATATTTAAGTAACATTTTCTTTTTAATATTAAACGTTTTTAATAATCGACTTCGATTCAAACGCGGAGTTTCTAATATTTAGTTAACGTCCATGATAATAAAAGTATACATGTTTAGTTCACCCGCACTCTCGGCTTCTTTTCAATTTGAATGAGGTAATTCCTTCAGACCAAGTTTTGCACTCGTCTTCCGCTTCCGTGTAATACAGTATCGGTACCTCGTTCTTAAATCTAAAAATAAACCGTATCGATTAAGTAAATAATTCAGTAGTTTAACGTTTGATAAATCTAGAGCTTGTACGACTCGTATAGCGTGTTGTTTTCTCGAATCCCTTGGCTCTTTTGAAATCTCTTCCCATTGTTGATATCTTTTCATTTCCGTGCGCGTAGAGTTGATTGGGAACGCCTTCGATGATAGTAATACTAACTTTTGTTATTTTTGGATTATAAAACTTGTTGCTTTCTTTCACGTCGGGTTCTTTGAATAGAAACAATATTCCTTTCATACTTTTGCTGGGGTATTTAAATTTATATTCCACATTGTATCTTTTTTTTTGTTGTACGTAGTTACGCTCTGTCTCAATGCTTGATCAAACAATATACTCGTTCTATCGCTGTATTGATTTCCTAATTGTTCTAGCTTGAGTTCTGGCATATGAACAGCATCAAATTCTAAAATTCCACTTATAACATAGCTTTTGCATTGTCGTCGAATTGCTTTTGATCACATTTTCAAATTTATTAAACACGAGTTCGTAGAGTCAATCGATCTCCTATATCACCACGACCTTGATAGTAAGGTTGATGATCGGTCAACAATTCAAATCCAGCGGGATATAATACCTATTTTTCTGCGCGTCTGCGATAGCTTTATCCGCTCCACCGTTGCCCGCGGGAACTTTATCGCTAAGCGTCTATTCTCATTTTAGTTACGTTTTCAGTTTCGATTTCCTTGATACACTAAATTTTCGCGCTGATCTTTGGTCAACCATTCGTCTTTGTAACGGTGGAATACGCCGCATCTCGTCTAAACTAAATAACCATTTCACTTCCATTTTAATGATTATGTGTTTTACGATAGGTGACACGATGTTTTATAACGTTCTCATTTTTTCATCGTTGACGCTAACGAGTTCAATGAAAGCTAATCGCGTTTGTATTTGGAACGATGACGTCGTTCATTCTAAATTGCGAAAACGAACCGTCAACAATTGATTTTTCGTTTATGGTTACTCGGATTGTTTATGTGACGACTTTTGGCGCGATTATTTTACGCCTCGAAAGGTTCTCTTATTCTTCTGTTTGGATCTAGCGTATCTCCGTACATTTCGTCATATTTAACGTAGTTAAATATAATAATTATATATAATCTACGTAAAACTATATTTAACATCTGTATAAATGGTGTCTTAACAGCATTGATGGTTGGAGGTTGCGGTAATTAATCGTTAGCGTTTACCGGATCGAATTTTTTATTTAGTAATTTACGTGGTAATGACGCTGAACAAGAACGTAAACAACACGATTTAGCTTGTTGGAACATCTTTCCGAAAGCTAGGATAATTTAGTAAAAAGCGTTTAAAATATATGGATTATTGTGTTAAATGAGAAAATACAAAAGAATCCGGGCGCGATAAGAACTTAATAACGTGTGAACGCGATGCAAGAATATTCGCGAGTTACCAATACACAGTAAAGTTACCTCTCGATTTAAAGACAA
Organism: Zoroaster sp. YZ-2022; assembly: GCA_029582265.1. Taxonomy (NCBI): domain Eukaryota; kingdom Metazoa; phylum Echinodermata; class Asteroidea; order Forcipulatida; family Zoroasteridae; genus Zoroaster; species Zoroaster sp. YZ-2022. The sequence goes on from CM055825.1 coordinate 36,062,825, forward strand.
GAACCGCGATTAGAAGATTTTACGTTCCTAGCGAATCAAAAACAGGAGAGATTGTATTTATCATTATTAGTGACATAGTGCTAAGTTGGTTTACATGAGTTATAGATTGTTAAAATAAAAGAATGTTATAAAAATGGAAGAAGGAGGAAGCCATATATAGGGTGAGACCCAATATTTAATCGCCCGAAGATGAATATTTTGATGATGAAATGCGTGTCAACAACTTGGGTGATATTCCGATGGAACGAGAAACTTCTTTTAGTACGCAAACTTTATCTGCAAGAAAATGAATTACACAAAGATATAGTCGATGATTTTTGATAGTATAGGTTATAGAAACGTTATAAAAGACTATACAAGATTCAATTATAAACTAAATGAAAGAGAATTAGGTGAGCTTTTTATGAAAGAAAGAAGACAAAGAAATACGTCTAACTAAAAAATCGAATTGATTTTTAAAATTAGGTACGATTAAGGACAAAGGTATCATTGGAAATGATTTTATCGGCTTTAGGACCCATAGAAAAAAATCATAAACAATATTGTATGCAAGCAAATAGAAATAAAAAGAACGAATGGAACACATTGGACGTAGTACGGTAAAAATCCAGAGAGCTCTATCAAATCCAATTTTTTAGCAAATTCAGGCCGGTACGTTCGGTCGTCGTAGAAGATTACCATCTATACCTCAACAACGTAGAAAAATCAGGCAGAAGTACAAGAAGCTATAATAATGGCGGATGAAACTCTTTCGAGAAGATCAAGACGCGCAAACAGGAGTAAATATAGAATGGAGAGAAGTGTTGGCGCTCCAAAGACGTTATGACTACGAATCAGGTGGTGAACAATTAAATCTTTTTAACTAGGTTAAAAATAGTTAGCAAAACATCTCTGATGCGAAAAGATTAATTGTTGATGCGGAAGAAAGAGGATACCATGTGTTGATGAAAATATAAACAAAACTTGCGGAAACTAAACGATGAAAAACAAGTTTAATAGCCGAGCAGAGTTGATGCGCAGATTACACGTTCTCCGTAGTCAAATTAATAGGGTAAAGAAACTGTTGTTAAAATGTTGAAAAGAGACATTACGTTGGGTGATAAAATTAGAACTTTATTTAGAGAACAAGGCGTAACGATTATCCTTACTATTAACGGCTTTTAGTATGACCATTGCTTTTGTCATTGAAATCGATCCGGTACGAGTATGGTTATACCGACCCATTACGCAGAACCCATTCCACCGCCAGAACCCCACGCCACCGAGCGGCGGTGTAAGAAATGGATACAAAAAACATTAAAAATCTGGCGAATACTTATTCTCTGAAACTGGGGCGAAAGCTTTTAGCCGCTGCCAGCCATTATCAGTAGTATATTAAGTTGGTTTATTAAAACGGCTTCCAACATTGTCGCGTGGACCGCGGAACATTTATTAATAACGCTAACTGGGTCGGAGTATTGGTTTTAGCTTATATGCAGAAAACGCTGACGCGTTAAAACAATTCATAAATCGCCAACGCCTACACCAGCTTCAAATCCGCAAAACCAGTATTAAAGAATTTTCTTCTTGACTAACATCGCCCAACTTATTCTAAACTGATTGCATCTTCTAAATTGATTGAATCATCTTTTATGTTTTATAATTGATTCGCTTTGTGTCGCTTCAAGCAAAGGTAAAATAGGAGGAAATAGTGGGCGTTGAATTTGTATCTAAATTGCCACCTACAAGATAAACCGCTCACGGGTCGCAATTAATAGATTATTGTTGTATCCCACATAATTACCTATTCGTAAATTCATATCGCTAGGGCATCATGTATAAATTCTTTCTCCTACACAAAAGTTTAAACTATCATGAGCGTATGTGTAAAAAACATCTTGATATCTGTTGAATACTAGAAGATTGTAAATCGACCGGAGAGTCAATCTCTGATTCTACTATATTTATAAATTCGCGTTGCGCGTCTAAACCCGTACCACCCGCTAAAATGAGCTTTTTGCTTGCGGCTTGAGCTCCTAAAAATCGCGTAAACATGGCTGTTCTTAACGAGGTCGTTGTAACTCGTTGCGTACCAACATCCGTAAAACCTCTAGACCTCGTCAATTACCAGGTTTTGAGCCATTGAGCTTAGTTTAGGGTGTATGTGAAATGAATGCGATCGTATGGGTCGAAAAGGACCTGGTGTCAAAACTCAATTTTAGTCGCCCGGTTTTAGTAATAATCGTAATCAATTCACCTCGGTAGAAATAACGTTCAAACTACTGTTGTTATAGTTGTTGTGGAATTTCGCTTTGATACCATTATAGCAATAATAAGCAGATTCCTAATCCGTTTGAAGTTAAATCTACTCGTTGTTTCCAATTGTTGTTTTGAGAAAGGTGAAATTCTTTACATATTTTTGTACGCATCTCGTCTATATTGCTGACAAACGCGTTCCTAGAAATTTTGGAAAGATGCGGGCAGCTCATTTCTTTGAGCAATCGTCTCATTTGATAATAAACGTGAAATCTAAAAAAAGCCGAATCATCATATTTAAATGGTTTAAATGTTGATAACTCACGCCACATCTCGTCCGTGGCGCAGTACGTCTAAAATTTATTTGGCCAGTTTTGACTAAAATAAGTGGGTTAGAATACCAATCGTCTACAACACTATCGCTTTAACGCGAGGCAGCATGGTGGGAACATTGAAACATTACAAATGAGCGAACGTTAAAAAACTCGTTCTTGTTTTACGTGAAATATTTATACTCGTTAAATCACCATCGTTAAAATCGAGAGGCGCTTTAAAAATTTCCGGATGTTGGATATAGAATACGTAAAATTACTCTCGAGATGCTGATAGTCAACGACATTTTATTATATAATGTTTAATAATAAAATGTATCATACGTTCGAAATCGGAAATTGGTAAGAGAAGGTGGATCTAGATTTCTTTAGAAAACGTTATCAAATAATCCTGCAAGGCAATCTCTCGATTATATTACACAGCGTAAACATTTGGGTGGGATATTACAACATACGTAAAAGAAAGAATACTAGTTCGGTACGGTTTGGTGAATCGGAAGGAATTGAAGGTAAAATTTATCGAAGCGGGCCTTTACAACATTATCGAAATTATCGAGATTTATAACAAAAAATGAGCCTTGGATAACGTATAGAATCGATAAATCCAATGGTGAATACACACATCGTTAATATTAAGCTCAAGCGAACAAGAGCGTTAAATTTTACATCTAGGTTAGCTAATTTATTGAGGGTTGCACCAGCGAATCTCTAACCGCGGGAGAATATAAAACAAAATTGACGTACAAACTTTTTAAATTTTTTTACATTCATTGCGATCAAATTTCTACGACCGATAATTATTTTCAACGGAAAAGCTTGCACAATTTTAAACTTCGCTGCCTTTTGCGAGACGCGTCATTTGGTGAAAGCATATTCATGCAATATACAAACTCGTGTAAAAAAATTACGACTCGGAACTTTTAACGAGTTGAGTTTTCGAGTTAGAGATAGCAAAGTAGAGATATACATAATCACGGTTTCCCCATTGTTTCGTGTATGAAATAATATAAATATGGCGGTATTTACGGACCGAGTCGCGCTGACGCGAATTTTGATATTAGGAACGATCGCTAGCGATGAATCGAAAGGTGAAATTTACGAACATCACGGATATCTAAAAGCAGAGATGAAATTTTACGGCGATTGGTTTTAATCCCAGAAAAAGTTCGACGTTATACTTCGGATGTGCACGATACGGTTTAAACAACCCTTTTTCTTGTTTACAACCGCGCCCACGTATTGTAGCATTTTTGCAGTTTTATAAAAACTAATAAGTTTCGCTACGCATTCAGCGACGAGAGATTACTGCTCCCAACATTTATTATATTCCTTTCTCCGGAACGAAATGAAAATTTCATTTTCTCGATGATGAAATTCAACATTTAAAATACGAAATGTGTTTTAAAATGATGAAACGTTAGAAAAGCTTTTTGTAGCTGAGTTTTTCGGTTCGCTTTAAATTCAAAAAATCTGTTTCAATATAAAAATTGCTGAAGTTTACCGTCGAATTAAATAATTTATTATATAAATATAGCTAGCATTTATGGACCGAGTCAAGATGAGTAATGAGCTGAAAATGTTGTTAAAAATGTTGTTGTTGAAAATGTTAGCGATAACTTGAGCCGAAAAGAATATGTTAAATTTGGACACATCAAACCTGAAGTGATGGCTTGAGTGAATAACGCTATTTATGGGGAGATTCAGAGTCTGAATCTAGAATTGATTTGGATCCCTAATACAATAGGTTTTATGATATGGAGAGATCCGTTGCTTTTCTCATTGCTGTGCTAAAACTAATGAGGGTGAAAATATTTTTATTTTCTTTTAGAAAAAGAAGTGTTATATACGTTATAAACCAGTAAAAAAAAAATACAAATTACACAATATTAGCGGATTTTTAGGTTTGGTGCGGTAGGGCACACAATTTTAGAATATACATTATGCTACGTTTTAATGAAAATGCTCGTGATAATTAAAAAAATATATAACTCTAAATTTATTCGGCTCTTTTGTGAGAAGGAATCTGTTACGAGTTAATTGGTTGAAAGAGATTTCAATATGTTTAAATTAAAATCTTTTTCTATTAATAAAAAATGAGCATAGAATCGACGAATGTTTTAATCCAAACTTACCGCCTTTGACGAATGACGCTAAAACTTATTTCGATTGCAAAAATCGATGATATTCAAAAAGAACTTCCAAAAGAAATAAACGAAGACGTGAGGGTGTATATAAAAATAGTAATAAAATCATAAACGCTTGTAACAAACGCGCAGCAAACTCTCATAGAATTGGGTTGTATTGGAGCAGGATCCATCAGAATAGTTGCTACAGTATCGCAACGGCTGTATCATCACCCGTTGGATTAGCTTCTAGAAGGTTTAGCTTTGGGGTTGGGCGTCGCAGCTTTAGCTCTTATTTACGCTAAAATAAATTGTATAAAAAAGCTAAAAAAAACTTACGATGAACATACGAATTTTAGCGGTTGAGTGAAATCTCAACACGATCGAAAACCACGTTAGTAAAAGCTTTAGAAGTTACAGGAGCTTATATCGGTCAAGAAGAATTTGTACTCGTGACTGAAGAGCGAGAAAAATATTATAAAATGAAAGAAAAATCCGTTTCACCGTCGTAAAAGAGGTGAACTGAGCGACTATGAAGTGAAACTCTGATGTCATAAAATGCAGAAAAAAAATTCTTATAGAAAAACTGTTGAGTTTAAAGTAGCTTTGACGATAAATAAAAAACTATTATTGTCAGCAAAAACACGCTTCGCGAGTAGCGGGTGGGGAGCGATGTGATTAATAGACCTCCTCCGTACGCCCCAGCGACGTATAATTATAATTTATAATCCATAAAGAAATTTCTTTCTAACAATTCTTTCATCACTCTATTGTAACAACGTTTAGTTTTTCCTCTCGCTACATATAATATCCTCGTGCATTTGTTACAAAAGCCCGCCTTTGCTTTTGTGCCATTTTTACATCTATAACATGCAAGTGGAATACTTTTTCCTAGCCGAATACGATATCGATGCATCCGGGCAATAGATATCATCGCGAATACTCATTCACTTACAACACTTGCGGTTTTTACCAACTAAAGCCATTCACACATAATTATCGTTCTCTCCATCTTTACTATTAAACAATATAATAGTTATTTCATTTTTGTCACTTTTTAAAGATCTCACCAAATATCTGTAATAACCGTGTGAATACCCAGGTTACGTGACCGTCTTCTAAAATTTGTCTGTTATGGTAATAATATTTTTTCATACATTTCTACAAACGTAGTGATATTTATTGTCTTTTAATCAACCCCGATCTCGCTCCCCGAGCCGTGTAACGGTAACTCAATACGCTTTCGAGAGCTATGCGCCTTTTCAATTCAACCAAATTTAACTCGTACAATGGTTTTTTGTTTATGGGTTTTTTATAAAATTTTACAGCTTTATGTAATAAAACACGTTTTTTAAATCTACTCGTACCGTTTGAAATTTGAGTACAATTTGTTTCTGTTGCACAAAATTTTCAATTCATCCAATGTCCATTTCCTGATAAATAGCGAGGAGTAGGCATCTTTATTATTAAACTAGATAATAGTTATTTCATTATGTCACTTTTAAAGTCTCATTTTATATGAACTATTTAAAAAAAAAAAAAACACTCTTTACCTCATCTGATTTTTTGTGATGGGGTCAGAATCATTTAAATCTTTTTTTTATGTCACTTTTTTTTAAGGAACCTTCCAGTAGTATGTTAGATGAAGTGAAGGCCGATCGTTGCGAAGCAATGATGTTTTGGGGGTTTTAAACACGAGTTTAAAATGTTAATTTTTCCTATCCAGATTAGTAGGAAAAAACAGATATGCTTACCAATTTCATTTTTTTATTACAATACGGATTGTGGCGCTGTAGAAACAGAATGAGCTTTGAGTAAAACAGAAACAAGCTCTTAAATAAAAACAATTATTCTTACTAAAAATCTGTGGAGATTAAAAAAATGTACTCTAAATTCGCGTAAGCTAGCGTATTTTTTAATAAAAAAAACAATTATTCTTACCCATTTTTTTTTTTAATTTACAATTCATTTTCTAAAAAGAAGATATGCTTACCAATTTCATATTTTTATTTACAATACGATTGTGGCGCTGTAAAACGAATGAGCTTGAGTAAAACAAGCTCTTAAATAAAAACAATTATTCTTACTAAAAATCTGTGAGATTAAAAAAATGTGGGCTCTATTGGCGTTTAGCGATAATTTTTTAATAAAAAAACAATTATTCTTACTCCATTTTTTTTTTTTTTTAAATTTAAATTCATTTCAAAAAGAAGATATTCTCTATGAGTGTTTAAGAAACCCCCAAAAACATCATTTTGAAGCAATATTGATGTTTTTGGGGGTTTTTTTAAACACGGTTTAAATATCAATTTTTCCTATCAATTATAGGAAAAAACAATTATTCTTACCAATTTCATTTTTTATTACAATACGATTGTAGCGCTGTAGAAACGAATGAGCTTGAGTAAAACAAGCTCTTAAATAAAAAAAAATTATTCTTACTAAAAATCTGTGAGATTAAAAAATGTACTCATTCGCGTTTAGCGTATTTTAATAAAAACAATTATTCTTACCAATATTTTTTTTTAATTTAAATTCATTTTCAAAAGAAGATATGCTTACCAATTTCATTTTTTATTACAATACGATTGTAGCGCTGTAGAAACGAATGAGCTTGAGTAAAACAAGCTCTTAAATAAAAAAAAATTATTCTTACTAAAAATCTGTGAGATTAAAAAATGTACTCATTCGCGTTTAGCGTATTTTAATAAAAACAAATTATTTTCCTTACCCATTTTTTTTTTTTTTATTTAAATTCATTTCAAAAAGAAGATATTCTCTATGAGTGTTTAAAAACCCCCAAAAACATCATTTGAAGCTAATGGTCGGCCTTCATCATCTAACATACTACTCGGGTTCCTGATTTGAGCCTTTTCCCATTCGTTAATTTCCATACTTCTATTCATTTGAGTTTCTAAGTCTTTTGATATCTTCAGGCTCGGCAACCTTCCGCGTTACTAATTAAATCATTATAGCGTCTTTGGAGTTCATTTTGTTTAAGTTTCCAACTTTTTCTTTACCGTATTCTTCAATAATCTCTTTAATTCCTAATTTTACCATTCCCACCAATCGGCCAAGGAATCGTCAATAATCTTTCTGACCATGCCAAGATTTCCAAAAATATCTATTCCTAAAAAACACGCAATCTTCATCGTTAAGGAGACTGTTACATATTATCCACTCTACCCTGCTCTCATGAATGGTGTGAGAGTTGTCCAATTTTATGAAAACAATACAATGATCTGATAACCCCAAAGGGTTAACGCCAATATCAATAATATTATTCAAGATTGCTGGAGAAATAAATAAGTAATCAATTCTGCTCCTTGCTTGGTGGCTTTATGATAATGTGTATACCGGGATCCTTTCAGGGTAAGTAGTACGCCACATCATAAGAGATCTTTTCATTAAGAACTTGTTTCTCTTGAGAATTGTTTTGCTCACATCTTTTAGTTTTTTCACTATCAATATTACAGTTCACAAAGTCTCCTCTCCAACAATCCAATCATTTTCGTTATCAATACAATCGTAACCAGATTGTCAAAAGATTTGGATCTGGCAGGAAATCTCATTTGGAGCATACACAGAGGCTATATTGATACAATTATTTCCTAATTTGAGTTCTGCTTCAACCCATCGGCGCTTCGTCATCTTTTATCAACATTGCAAAGATCTAAACCCGACTTGTAGTGGAGGTGAGTATAGCAAACCCCTTTACTGATTGCCGACTACCATGGCTAAAATACCTTTGAAACCATTCCACTGTCTCATGCCACTCCAACTTCATCATTATACTCACTGTGAGTTTCTTGGATACAGAATCAAGCTAGAATTTTCTACGTTCTAGATAATCAAAAAGAACTTACGTTTTTTAGATTTGTTTCTTAGGCCGGTTGATATGTTGACCGAGGCTACAGATAGAAAAACCATGCACAAAAGACAAAAAGTAATTTCAGTATGAGTTCCTCATGAAACCCAGTGAATGGAAGGAAAACTTATCTATTTTTGATCGTCCTCTGCCCTTCCTTTATTAGTCGGGTAGTCAGGGTTGGATAGAGGCGTTAGGCTCAATTCCATGGCTTGCTTGGTCTCTTTTCGCGCTGGTCGGACTGGCCATGGTCACGTTTTGGATTGGGCAGTCTGTTCCATCAGGCCGAGTGATGTCTTGCTTTTCCTGGTTTGGCTTGTCTGGCGATATGGCTGGTCTGGCTTGGAGTCGGGCTCATGAGACTGACTGGACTGACTGGCTTGGACTGTGCAGATTGGACTTAACTTAGACTTGCTGGATTGACTGTTTTGCTCGTGTGACCTACATGGCTAGATTGACTGGATTTTGTCAGGTTTGTCAGGTTTGTTGATGACTGGTGGCGAGCGATGGTTTTCTTCGGTAGTTTTCCCTTTCCCATGAAGTACGCTTTTTGCGAAAACGTTGTTGCACCATGTCTGACGTAAGGGACAAAACTGGCTTCATCATCCGACTCTTTCTGGTTATCTGTGTAGGGCCCGTCTGTCTTCATTTCTCGCACTTCTACCTCCTGTGTTTCTGGTGTGTCGTCTACTTCCGTTTTTTCTTGGTCGATCTCAATGTTTTCTGGTTCGCTCTCTTCATCTCTGTTACTTTGTCATCTCTAGAGACTTTCCTTATCTCCTCCTCCTCTTCACTGTTGCTAGCTTTTATGTTTTCTTGTGTCGTTTGCCATCATTGCTTGGTCCCAAAACTCATTGGCTTCGGTTGCATTCTGTGGCTGCTTTCTTCTGTCCATTGCTCCTGCTTTCTGGGGTTTTTCCTAGCTGTCTTTATCATTGCATTTCTTCGCCGGTCTCGCTTCTGTTCCCCGTCTGAAATTTCTCCATCTGTTTTTCGCCGCTTCCTTCGTTAAAATTTTGCGTTTGCTCATTCTTGTCATTGTCGTTGTATCTGTGCCAAGCAGCTCGATGGTGACGCTACCATATTAGACACCTCTTCAGGTCGCAATCGCGGGCGAAGTGACCGGTTGACTGCAAATCTTGCACGTCTTCTGCTCCTCGATGTCGCACTAGTAGTGTGTACCCGCCAACCCTTTGATGAAGTAGGCAAGCAGTGCTCTTAATGTTCTTAAGTAAGATACTGCGGACTCCTGTTTCTACGTGGCTGTTTAGTCGTGTACTGGCGTCCAATGTTAGCTGCCGTACCATATTGCATCAGGAGCACTCCTGCCACAAACGGCATCGGCCATTCTATATAGTGCTTTAAATAGATCATCACTGAATTGAGGACATTACATGTTCAGACCTTCCCTACCTTTCAAGAAGATAATGCTTCTGCTAATGCATTCACAATCGACGTCATTGTCAAATGTTACATTATACCAACCACCGTCCAGTGTGGGCGATGCACTTTATTACTTTACGGTGCCAACCCTCACTGTTGATTGCGTCATACACCTTTTGCTGAAAGATCTTTTGGGCGGCGTTGAAACGTATTGTGTTCTGGCGGCCCAGCGTGACCGAGCTCTGGGGTTTTCAACATGGTTGCCTATGATGTCGTCCTGTTGTACGACCACGATATGGTTGTCGAACGGGCCAAAGAGGCCCTTTTTAACAGTTCAAAGACAGTACTAAATATATCTTATATTAGTCTCTACCATAATTAAAGATGAATACACTCTTGGTAGAAGGCAAAAGTAGGTGTAACAAAGCAAATTCGAGGAGCGAATTCGAAACACGTCTGCGCCGTCGAACGCTATTTATTATTTATTTATTTATTTATTTATTTTGTTATTTATTTATTTATTTATTTATTTATTTATTTATTTATTTATTTATTTATTTATTTATTTATTTATTTATTTATTTATTTATTTATTCTTACAATTTTTCAGTTCAATTTGTCCTTATAAACCCTTTTCGGTTGGGAATAATTATCATTTTTATTTCATTTTATGTTGTTTAGGTCAAAACCGTTGACGAATGAAAACGTCAGACCACGTTGAGCCTGCTCACAGCCCAAATTTTAAAATGTTCCATATCTACAGGCTGCTTGCATCCGGGAGGAACTTCCGCCCAGCACTCGGCGCTAGATAAAAATTGAGCCTGCACTGCTGCCATTACTCGAGGAATGCGCAAACTATTATGTTTATTACATAACAGGCAGCTTTTTTCGATGCATATACTACAGAAATCAGTATACGACCCTGCGGCAGACTCAAAGTGAATAATTTAAAACTGATTAATGCTTTATCTGCAGCCTTTTTGAGAGACAGGATACACGCTTTTGCTCCCGGACGCCCGAATGACAAAATTTTTTTTCTCTGAAACAACTTTCAATAAAGAAAAACGTGAAATATGTAACAGTTAAATGTCATAAATCTTGTTGTGGCGATTTTTTCCAACTGAAAGTTTCTGTAAAGTCGTGAATATTTTTCATATTATAGACTGTGGTTTCACAAGCCAATTATGCCTAACTCGCTGGTCAGCCTTGGCCATGCAGTGCCACTCTCTGAAATGTTACCCGCGGGCTGCGAGCTGGTGGTAATATCACCCGCTGACCTGCCCGACGGTCGTCAAAGGGACCGTTACACTGTTATAACCAAATCATCAAATTTAATATTTGTTAAATAAATAAATAAAATTAAAAAAAATTACTTGTGTAAATTTGCTAGGAGTTGATCGTCCTGAGAATTATTCCATCTGAAGTGCTTTCATCAAAGAAAAATAGGAATGCTGCAGTTAATTTCTAAATAGTTGCCGAACGACGGCCAAAAAATATTTAAAAAAAATTTAAAAAAACATAAAAAGGCCCTTTAATTTTTTCTTCATTTTCAAAAACGTGTGAGCACCTAATGAGTGAGTTACGTTTGGAATAAAACAGAAATTACACATTATTCTGATTTTTTTAAAGGCGAAGCTTCCAGTAGCTTTGCCTGCTGGATCCCACAGGATTTCCCAAACAGGCTTGCCTTGGTCCCGGGCGCCCGGGGGTAGGGGGGAAACGACGGTCGATCTACCATTATCTTTCCCCCGTACACGTACTAAGTTGGGAGGAAGTGGGAGGAGGGGGTAAGGGAGAAACATTTTGGGGGAGGTCACGATTTTTAATATATCGTCAAATTTGTTGATGAACACAGATCAAGACAGTCACGTCACAATGTTTGGAAGTGGTATGTAGACCACCAGAAGTCCTAGAGGCGGGTTTCTGGACCAGTTAATACAATAATTAACCATAATGCATCATGGTTAAATTGTGGCTTCGGGTTTGGGTATTCAGTGATCCCAGACAAACTTGTACTTCCCAAATCTTAATTTAGGTTTTCCAGCGTGCAGCTTACTTAAAACGTTTTTATATGTTCAAAGAACATTGAATCAAATCAAATTCTTTATTTATTATTTTTTTGTTAAGCTTAACTTATTTCCAAACAGCCATTATTTCATTTCTTGGTTAACTACAATGCCCAGTTACAGTTCTATTTCGTTTCGGCATTCATGGCTCTAAGTTTATTCCATCCTGAAATTGTATGTTACGCATTTTTCGCAATTAGGGCCCATTATGCGGGTCAACAACAATCATCAGATATAGGACGTTTTTAGAAGTTGGTTATTTTCGCCTGATGATTTTGTTGTGAGTTTGAAAGTCACTAAGCCCTATCTTTTCAAAACTTTTTTGTGTCGCTATACACTTTGACTTTTATTCCAATATCAAAATTTTGAAAGCACCAAACAAGAATCTGAGAGGCCTATCCTATACGGCGTCATCTTTGCATAACAGTGTCATCTTCCTTCAGGTTTAATTGACGCCCTCAGACGGCAGATAGGAAAGAAATTCGTCCAAAAAATTTCATACCCGCCTGAGAATTGGAAAGTAAAAATGGGACAAATGAATTGATGAAATAGAATTTTGATCAACCGCTTGCGGGATGGTTTTACGAAATTTCACCAACTCATTAGCCACACTTTCAATTTGAACGTATTTTTTGGCGATGAGTTGCTAATTAAGATAGAATGCTCAACTGATGAATTTCGAATGGCCTTTTACAATAAGTGTGAATCATGATGGAAAAGGAACATTCATTTTCAAATCCCAAAATTTAAATGAGTAAGGGTAGATCTGCTGGCATTAATTTATGCCACAAATGAATGGTGGGGAAAACTCCACCACCATGCAGAAGGCATAATCATTGTCTCTTAAAACAAGTCATTCCGGAGCACAAATTAATAATACTACCTGTATTGGTGTAGGTATATATTAGTTGACAATATTGTAAATTATTTTTAAAAAAGGAGGCAAAATAATAAGAAATTGCTGATTTGTTTTAAGTGTATAATAAATTTCCGTAGACGAAAGCAAAGAGGCTCAATCGAAAAATGTGTGGTTGGGAAATTAAATGGTACAGCTGTTTGAACATCTTTCCCAATCATCAAAAGCCCTAGACCCATATCGTGGTTCCAGGTACTTTATTATAAAATTTTTACGCTGTACCGTAAGTATAGGCCCAATCCTCAACCTATAAATTCAAATTCAAATTGAATAAAATGTTACAACACCTCTATAAAACTAAATTCTAGGAAAAGTTGATACCATCATCAGAGCTCAGTTAACAAGCTCATTTTTGCTATTTTGTTCTCAACTAGGCCTAACAATTCTGTACCTTGATGATGCTTCCTTGAAACGGCCTCAGCGTTTTCGTTAATGGTGATATCTTCATCACATTAAAAACACGGTCAGATCACTGATGATACAATCAGTGTCTGGAATCCCCATCAACAGGGTGTCACAGTGAATTTACCCAATAATGTGGTGTAGGCTGGTGGACAAGGGTTATTTGATTACAGCGCGCACGGACCAAACGTGTCTGAAGTCCATGGTACCAACAACGTAATCTAGATATAATTCGTGATAATAATTAGTATTATTATAGTAAATACGTCACCCTTCGTTATTGATGTCATACCTAAATATAAAAGTTCGTCCATTTCAACGTGAGTCCAACACGCATCGGTGTGCAGTTCAAAATTAAAGGTGGAATGTTATGCTTTGTTCAATAGATAACATGATAATACAACATCCTGAGTGACAGGGTAGGGCCTTAAATTATAAACCCACTTTTTGTCCAGGTAGACTGAGTGATCCAGCAGACCATTTGTAGGATCACCCCACTTTTTATGGGGGCGCGTTTGTCTAAATTATTATTTAGCCCATTTTGGCACTCTGTGGTGGGTATATTTGTTACCATGGTTTGGATTAAAAATATGTATACCAGATTTTGTGTTCATAGCTGTTGTTTATATTGTGTAACATACCATTTAACAAAACATTGGTGTCAACATATATGTACTAGTAAAAATAAAAATAGTAGAACAAACTAATTTAGGCGTGCCATGTGTTTTCAAATAGAGGGCGCTAGTACCAGGTACGTTGATTGCTGACCTTGACGAGTCTGGTCACCTCGTTTATTGGCCATGCAAACACATATACTGTACGCACAAGGTCTTACAAGTACCATATTCCTATACAATATAATGCGCGTCTGATCCGAACGAAGCCTAAAACGTGGGATTTAGTTTTCTTTATTGAAAATGATTAAAAAATCATTTGAAATTTAACACTGTGCCAACGTCCGTGTTCGAAGGAAAATTCGAGTCTGAGGATATTGTAGGAAAATCCGGGCGTTGTTATTGCCGTTTCATAATTCGGGTGCAAAAATGCCCAGGATTAACGGCAGAATTAATCAGACCGAATAGAGTGCACAGTACACCAAACGCGCTGAAGGAAAGAGAAAATACGATTAATAACGCGGTGGTGAATACATTCATTCACATAGTTAAAAAATCAGATTCCTAATATTGTCGACACTTGTAACTTTTTAGACCGGCGTGAAGTTACTTTATTTTTTATCAGGTCTCGATACTTAACGGAGGCAATTGCCTCCGTTGCCCTGGTCTTGCCTTTGGTGCCCTTCTCAAAAGTCCCAATAGAAATTTACAATTCCTCTACATGTCATGCTCAATGAGAGGTGCCCTTTGCCAAGGAAAAATCGCGCTTGCCTCCTTTTGGCACGAGTACAGTATCAGGCCTGTTTTATATTATTTGTGCAGCATCTAGGCATGGTAATGGTTAAATTTCTTTTACAATGATGTTGAATGTTTTTAGGTTACAAGATCCCGGTAATAGAGAATTCTGGGTGCCACCCTTGACCAGTTTGATACCGGGACCCTGTCCTGGCAAAAGCTTAGGAAACTTGAGGATTTCTAAGGCGACCTTTGCCGTAGACTCAGTGTCTGCTCACCAACAACAGAATATGGTAAGAGCAGATCAACTATTTTGCAATATTTATTATGAAATAAATGTCTCTTTCATTCAATTCTTATTCTTATTCTGTTTGATTGAGGGAAGTAGTTTTGTAATGTGGAAAGTGACTGGTTTGACCTCATCTGGTAGGTAGTTCTGCTCATGAAATTTGTGTTGCTTCAATTCTTTTAAATGTCATATCACTGGATAGAGCAACAAATTAAGAAAGAAAAATGAGGGGTCACATGGTCATGATAGGTTAAGCACTCCTGTGTGCAAAGTTCACGAATTTTTGTTGATTTAAATATTTGGTCATTTTGGAGGCCAGTTTCATTTGAAAAGTTGTGACCGCATTTGCCTGCAACGTATCCTGTAGATACTAACAAAGTGTCTATATAGCATGTACCCGTGAATTTCCGGAATATAAAGCCGCCGGCTTATACGTTGATTTTGACACTGGTAAAAGTTGCCTCGGCGTTTATACGCTGGTGCAAGGCTTATACACGAGGTATGAATCTTGAAGAACAAAACAGCAATGCACAATTAAGCAAAAAATCGTTGCCAGTAAACAGACAGAAACAGAAACCTAAAAACTGTTATTGGTGTTCGTGAGCGAAAAATGGTCTGGTCATTGTCAGTTGCCTTAGTGAGCGGACCTGGCATATTACAGATTTATTCAAAACTTCTGAAAACCAAGTTGCAACGCTTTAGTGCCACGCGACATCAAGAATCCACGCACGGTAGATCGTAGTCTATGCCATGCGTGGTACCAGAGAGCCAATGGGAAAATTAGATTAAGTATCGTGAGGTCTGTGGAAGGAGCCAATAGGAAAGATTGGTTACGTGTGGCAGGCGCAGAGTCATCGTTTCGCTGGTTGCCGCTTGTAGTGATTACATGTCACGCCAGCAGAAAGCAGGCAACCAGCCAAGCGGACTACGCTCGAACATTTCCGGCGCCGTAAATAGTGATCACAGTGGCGGAACAGCAAAATAAAAATGGTGCAGAAATTTGGAGGATAAATACTCAGAAAGCTACCCAGTTATTGCTGCCACCAAACTTGGGGAACTTAACGCATTTTGTAAAATATGCAGCATTTGGATTCTGCATTAGCTATGGTGGCCTTTAACGATGTCAAGCAAACACGTGGAGTCGAAGAAGCTTATCGATCCCACAAGCAGCTGCCGTTGATTCCTGTACATGCACATGTATTTCGGACATGCGTAAAATGTGCCAAACTTTACTATTATTATTACGAATTTTCACTCAGTTGTCAAGGTTGTGCAGGTATGCTATTGTGTCTCTTTTCAATACATTTTGACCTCGAACGCAACACAACTATTGACCCCCTTTATGACCCTTGTGGCGGGCACCGACAGTGAGTGGCGTCCGGTGAGGGCCTCTGTGTAAAAGTGCGGCTTATAAGCCGAGATGCGGCTTATATGTTGACGCATGAAGTTCTTGTTTTGGTGATTTTGGGTAGGCGGACATACACCGCGCCGGCTTATATTCGGAAATTACGGTACCCTTTTATAACAAAACAAACTTATTGAATACCAAAATCCACCCGTATGCGTGACAATTCTTCGATTCAGCTGTGGCGTGACAATTCTTCGATTCCGACCATCAGTCAAATGTCGCCCGATCGCGGTGATTTTTTTGAAGATTTGCTGTCGGATCATTTTCCATGAGCATTGTACTGTTTTCCGCCAACGTTAGCAGTTGGCATCGACTGACCAATTAAGATAACCACGATACGGGTGTATCCTTTTTTTCGTGGTTTCAAGTTTTAAGTGAAGACCATCCAATACCTCTAAATTGATGATGAATTTTCAATCATGCACAATGATGAAAAGCAGGGTCAGTAAACACGGCGATATTTCTAACGGTCCGAAGTTTACGGATATTTTGCATTGAAACGAAGCTAAAATTCTATGAATGAATCTAAGATGGCGCTTTCTACAGCATGCAGGACCGAATCACTGTTTAAAAATAACGTATTAATCCGCGACAGTGACAACGCGCTGAAAGCTACGGACAGCCAGGGGGCGTTTCGCGAGAACCCGGATGTGAGGAGTCGGATGCAATCGCGAATGTCTAAAATTAGCTTTTGAAGCGAAAAGCGCCGCCAGCGGCGGCTTGCGTGAATCTGCCTATATCTGGTGCTTAATGCAAGGCTGGGTGCTGGCTATACCTCAAGCCCGCTCCTTGTATTATGTTACTACGTCAGGGTCATCCTGATTAAACCTCATTCCCCCCCCCCCCCCCACATGCAATATGTTGAATAAAATGATGCACTTTTCCACCATTTCCCTTCCCGTTTTGAGCCCAGCGACCATCTCATGATGGTCACTGGACCCTTAATTACATAAAATTTTACCTGAAAATGATATTTCCCATTTGTTTTTGCTTTGATGGCTAACATTCATGCACACGTACAGGTAGCTGTCAGACATGTACAAAGTTTGCGCACATCTGTAGCATGTGTGCGAATACAAATACTGCTTTAATATCAATTAGGGACACTAGTTGAACAACAGTTTAATTTATGTCAACATCTAAATGGTTACTTATTCTGCTTGTTTCAGCCATGATATTAAAATTTTTCTTCTCATTCCAGTCGTATTTCAGAAGGGTTAGAGAAGAACCTACCTCGTCTAGACTCAGTTATCCTCACAAATAATATGATGCAAGAACTGGTATGTATACATGACTTCTTCAACTGCAATTGAAAGCGAGCTCCACCCATTATTGGTAGTAAAGCAATATGAAATAGTATGAAATGACACAGTGACTAGAATGTTATTCCTTTCTTATAATTGGATCTTGCATTCGTATAAAACAATTTATATTCTGTCATCTCACTTGGCCGTCATGGGAGCTGCATTTTGTTTTAAAATCTTTCTAGATCTGGGATATTGTGACAGTGTTTGCTGCTATTCACACCGTGCATGAGCTATTGAGGGCACATGTTGTTAGACCACTTCGGGCGAAAGGGCAGCGATAGTGCGTTGCGTTTTGCATATGTTGCAGTCGATGTGCATACACGTGAAATATCACCAGCTATCATTGGCTGGTAGAAGTACCATAACATGGTGGTGTCATGGCTGAGCGGTCTAGTGCATCAGACTTGTGTTCTGATGACTGAGTCGTCAGAATGTGGGTTCGAATCCTGGCTGCGACCATGGTACTTGTGTCCTTGAGCAAGGCACTTCATTGTACAGTGCCTCTTCACCTAGAGTATAAATGGGTACCTGTGAGGGTAGAGGTTGATATTGTGGTTGAAAAAGCTTCTGATGCGCTACGGTAGCTCTGGGCTATATACTCCTCAGGGAGCTGAGAAAGTTTAAGGATTGATATTGGCCCATTGACCAGGGATAATAATGTAAAAGCGCCTTGTATCCTTTGGCGCTCTATAAATCCAGTTATTATTATTATTATTATTATTATAACATACGCACACAAAGTGTACGCACAATGCTCGCTTGATGCCTTAGTGGCTATGATCAAGACACTGGGTGCAAATTCACTGCTAGAGGGCTACGATGTGCACTGAGCGGATAGGATAGACAGTGAGTGCCATGGCAATAAACCATGAATATATGACGGCATTGCAAATGCTTCAGTGCATGTTGCGCATCTCTTCTGTGAATCCACAAATTTCCCTTGGCAAAGTTTCCCTTAAAAAAATGCCCCGAATGCACCATAGAATATCTTGAATGCAAAGAATTATGGGGCCCTCCCACACGGTATGAGCTGAATCCAATCATTTTCCTTGTTTGGGGAAACGGAGCGGTTGCATTGTGATGTCGCGATCCCGAATCCCGCTCTCGCTGAGGTCAAAAGAAGGCCTCCCATTGGCTTATATGCAATGTGTACACATAAGTGCTTTCAGTTGCAGCCTTCACAAAAACTGACCGATAGCTGCACTTAAAACCAGTGCATGGGAGAGACCGCCCAACATAGAGATACATCTTATAGATCAGTGCATGGGAGAGACCGCCCAACATAGAGATACATCTTATAGATCAGTGCATGGGAGAGACCGCCCAACATAGAGATACATCTTATAGATCAGTGCATGGGAGAGACCGCCCAACATAGAGATACATCTTATAGATCAGTGCATGGGAGAGACCGCCCAACATATACATCTTATAGACTAGTGAATGGGAGAGACCGCCCAACATAGAGATACGTCTTATAGATCAGTGCATGGGAGAGACCGCCCAACATAGAGATACGTCTTATAGATCAGTGCATGGGAGAGACCGCCCAACATAGAGATACATCTTATAGACTAGTGCATGGGAGAGACCGCCCAACATAGAGATACATCTTATAGATCAGTGCATGGGAGAGACCGCCCAACATAGAGATACATCTTATAGATCAGTGCATGGGAGAGACCGCCCAACATAGAGATACATCTTATAGACTAGTGCATGGGAGAGACAGCCCAACATAGACATACATCTTATAGATCTTTTTGTAGAAGGCTGGAACAGTGTAGTCCAGAGGTCGCAGTTTGAATTCCTGCCTTGGTAAACGTTTTGTTCATTACAGATTTTCATTTCAGTTTGCCTTGTGGAATTCTTCTATGATTTAATTGAAGAAAAAACGGGAAAAAATAAGAACATTTTTGTTTTTATCCCACCCCCACAAACAGAAGAATTGTTGTTTGAACAAAGGAACTGTTGTTTGTAAATGAAAAGCACGTCCTGTGGAACAAGTTATTGTTGCATCCTCTTATCTTTTCTTACTAAAAGCACGCCCTGTGGAACAAGTTATTGGTGCATCCTCTTATCTTTTCTTACTACCTTTAAATACCACACCCCTCTAAAAACCTTTGTCTTTGATTCTTTGTTCATATCCAGGGTGACTTGGATCCTCTAGCGAGTATCACAACATTAACGGCACTAAGGTAGGCATTGTTAATATAATATTATACATTACATGCAAATGTATTTGACTCATTTAACCTTCCTTCTATAACTGAACTTTAGTGGCAATTAGCTATAGTGGTCAGAATCAGTCAACTGTTTTTTGTTTCACTGTTGAACCAACTGTGCACATTTTTTATATTTGTTTAATTGATGATGTTGAGTACATGTAGAGCTTGTGAAGTCCTTACCTACAAATACACAAGAGTAAAGCATTTCAAAATTATAGCCCATCTGCTTTGTGCACTAGCCCTCCTACTGTAGCTGCACTTTAGTGGCAAGTAGCTGTAGAGGTCAAAACCAGTCAACTGCCTGTTTTGACTGTTGACCCAAATGTGCACACGGGGGCATTTTTTACTGTCATTTTGACCACCCTCAACAATACAAGACAATGCTTTTACCAGTCAAAAACGGTCAACTCATTTTGACCTGTAAATGTACTTACTACACGTAAGGTTTGACAGTGTTCGACTTTTAAGTGCATTAGATATACCTTGGCAAGTATATCAACATTTTGACCCTTGCAGTCACAGAAGGAATATGAGAGAAAAATTCTGGTTACTCACGTTACATTTTTCAAACTTGCATAAAATGTTGTTTTTTCTTTTATATAGTGTTAATGTTCATATATGAGTCATATATCTGTAGTAATAATAGTTTTAGCTGTAGCTTTTGATAACCCAATTTTTTTATTTTGTTCAGTCTCTTAAGAAATCCCCTGACCAATCGGAAACACTACCGGCTTTACACCATCCACAAGATACCACAGATCAGGGTACTAGACTTCAGAAAAGTGCGACAAAAGGTAAGTTGCTTGTTTCACATTTGTATTCCCATTGCAGTAGGGCGTATTCTCAAGGGCGCGTTTTCGTGACCCTAACCAGAAATTTGTTTCTGACGTCATATTCTTGACCAGAAACAAGACAATATAGTTACGCGAAAACGCGAACGTAACTAGAATTTTTTTTTAAATTTGCGACGTGTTCAGTCATCAACGTTTCTCAAAATATACGGTGTGACGTTTTGCATATGTTGCAGTCGATGTGGGTACGCGCAAAACATCACCAGCAATCATTGGCAGGTGGAAGTACCATAACATACGCGCATATAGTGTACGCACAACGCTCGCTTGATGCCTTAGTGGCTATGATCAAGATACTGGGTGCAAATTCACTGCTAGAGGGCTACGATGTGCACTGACCGGATAGGATAGACAGTGAGTGCCATGGCAATAAACCATGAATACATGACAGCATTGTAAAAGCTGCAGTGCATGTTGCGCATCTCTTCTGTGAATCCACAAATTTCCCTTAGCAAAGTTTCCTTAAAGATTTAAGCAATAAAGGAAAGCAAAGCAAATGCTCACAACTATAGATTTCACCCCAGCGCTGTTCACAACAGCACCCCAATACCCCTAGCAAAATTTACGTGGATTTTTCAAAACTGCCCAATCACACCCCTGACTTTTTGTTAACCCTCCTACTACTACAAGGGTCAAAATCAGTCAAAATGTTGATATACTTGCCAAGGTATATCTAGTGCACTTAAAAGTCAAACACTGTCAAACCTTACGTGTAGTAAGTACATTTACAGGTTAAAATGAGTCAACTGTTGTTGACAGGTAAAAGCATTGTCTGGTATTGTTCAGGGTGGTCAAAATGACAATAAAAACCAGTCAAAAATGCCCCCGTGTGCACATTTGAGTCAACAGTCAAAACAGACAGTTGACTGATTTTGACCTTTTTAGCAACTTCCCACTAAAGTGCATCTATAATAGGAGGGTTATTGAGGGAAAAGAATTTCCTACAAAGTCTCTAGGGTGTATGCAGACGGTCCTTTTTGTCAGGCTTGATTGAAGATGCATGTCGATTCAATATTGTGAATTTATTCTCTTATTCTTTGTTCTACAGGAGAGAGAGGCTGCCGCACATATGTTTAAGGGAAAGAAAGGCCAGCAACTGTCGAAAGACCTTGGGCGAAGATCTAAAACGTGAGTTTCTCCTCTCCAACCTTGAATGTTGAAGTCTTGGTACAACATTGGTGACGATGGCAAAACTGTCGCATCGTAAAGCCTACATTTTTGTGTGCCCCCTTAACCCTCCTACAATCAGTGAAATTTTTGAAACAACCCATTCAGGCCACTCCAAGCCATTGCTATGGTAGGCAGTGGCTCCTCATAGCTGTACTGCATAGTAACATAATGCCTCATATGTCTGTTGGTTTTAGTGGTTTGTGATTGACATATTGCAGGGCATATTACTTTGTTCCAGACTCAGTGGCTCAGGCCTGGAATTTCATCATTTTTAGGGCAAGGCCACTTTGGCCTTCGATAGGGGCAAATTTTTAAGGGCACCAAAGCCAAAGGGAAGGGCACCAAGGCCAAAGTAAAAAAGAAAAAAGGGCACTAAGGCCATGTTTTTTTTAACTTAAAGAAACAAGAAAAATTTAAGCACAAATCAATTTTTAGGTGTACAGTACATGTATTTCCATTTTATTTTCACCAATCTCCTTTCTCAGATTTAAACAATTTGTATTAACAGTATTTCACATTAAGCCTTTTCACATTAAATGAATGTATTTAACCTTTGTTCCGGGATTGACGTGCAGGTGTAAGCTGAAAAGGTGCTAAACTCTAGAATGCAACATCAATAGTTTTCTTTCTACTTTTTTTTACTCTTC
Source organism: Zoroaster sp. YZ-2022 (assembly GCA_029582265.1). Lineage (NCBI taxonomy): Eukaryota > Metazoa > Echinodermata > Asteroidea > Forcipulatida > Zoroasteridae > Zoroaster > Zoroaster sp. YZ-2022. The sequence continues at coordinate 36,085,399 of CM055825.1, forward strand.
TCCTCTTCCCCCTTCCCCTGTTTTAGCCCTCACCCAGTGGCCTTTTTTTAAAATGGTCTTGCCCTTATGATGGATGGGCGACTTCCATAAAAAAAATAAAAAATAAAAAATAAAAAAAATGCCCTGCAGTAAATGACAATCGACGGCACATGAACAAACTTCACTATGTCCTTCCTCCATGACACGATGTACATCGATCCTGGCTTGCATACTTGGAAGTTGAACGTTAGGCCTACATCTTTACACATGATGTCCTGACTGGCAATAAACAGTCCGACACTCCCGACAGTGAAAAATATGCCTTTCAATATTTCAAAAATCAACACTTACCCGACAAAAAAGGACTTACTACGACAATCGCAGCTCGCGGTTTTAGGACACATTGGGTCCGAAACCCGAACCAAAACTATGAGCAATGTTTACAGCTGAGGAGCGATAGGAGCTGCCTTGTTTAACGATGCTACTCCCACCGGAAAGAATTGAGCGCAATGCTATTTATTGAATTTTCAGAGGGGGCAATGTTAAAAATTCCATTGTAGATGCTTGATAAAGTTACGTATTGTAGTCGAAAGTTGGGCCTTCCGTGGCTGGGATCGGAAGTAAGGCCATTTCCGAATTTGGCAGCTACGGCTGTGGCTGCGTCAGCATGCGCTGCAGCATAGGCTGCCCTGAGCAACGCTCATATAGCAGCAGCCGCAAACCGTAGCTGCCAATTCGGACACGGCTTTAATAACGGGCGGTGGGCCGTATATCTGGCGTGAGTCGTGGCTGGCCGGCTGCGCTGCATTACCGTGGAAGTCTCACGCATACATGTATGATATTCGAACATTGGGGTCCGTTACAGTGATTTTGTTTTCCTTTGATCTGATCCTAAGCTTCACACGTACGTGTAACGTTGACGTAATTTTTATTTTGTGTGTGAACGGAACGTGCCGAGCCGCATCGCGCTGGCATGATCTTCCAAAAAGGGCACAACGGCCATGGGGAAAAAGGGCACGGCAAAATTGGCCGTGATATTGGTTCATTTGCAAGGGGCATCACGGCCACTAAAAGGGCAACGACGGCAATGGCCGTCGTGGCCGCCGTGAAATTCCAGGCCTGGTGGCTGGTGGTAGGTTACTATGGAGAGTCTGTGTTTACAAAATAACTGCTGAAAATCCCAATGGATGATGGAGGCTTGATATGGTTTATTGGTCTCAGTGGCTGATGGTGATTGGGAGTTTGTTTACAGTATAACCTGCTGAAAATAAGGTCAATTGTGGTATACATGTGTCTTTGTATGCATGTATGTACATTGGAGATTACTTCAAAGGGGCAGTGTGGCTTATATGCACAAACAATGTGTGTACAACACATTGGACATTTAGTGGTTTACAGTGGCCTCTATGTGTAGGCGGGTTAATCCTTAAGGCCTGTCCTTGTGCATGTGTATATTTGGAGTACAATGCCATGGACTGGGTTATAGCAGGCTGACACACTTCGTGTAGGTAACAGACTTCTGGTTTTACTTAAAGGAAAATTTGAACATTGTTGATACCTGACGAGCATCAGCCATTTGTAATGTTTGTTAAAATGACGGCACTCAAACAATATTTAAACAAAAATGATTATAACCTTCATGAGCTTTACACTAAGTAAGGGTAAAACTACAGGAGCCAACTTCATAGAACTGCTTAGCAGAGAAAATTACTTACCGGAAAAATTTGCTTAGCGGAATTTCTTTGGTTACCAGCCATACTTTCATACAAAATGTATACATTTTGGCTGGTAGTCTGTTTGACATTGCTTAGCAAAAATATTTACTTAGAAGTTATTCCCTTAGTTTATTATATATATTCGCTTAGTTTTCTCTCAACAAATTCGTGATTGTATTATCTAGGTTTGTACCTGGGGCACCGGTTGGAGGTGAGGGTGATGCAAAGCCGGGACCATCACCTCAAGATTATGCTGCAATCAAGGTAAGAATCTCAAAATCGGCATTTATATTGGTTCATTATGAATTGGGACGTTAACCCTAACGACCCCACATCCATTAAAATCCACCCCCTGGTTTTTCTTGATTTTTTTTTTTGAGGATTCAGTAATGCACATGTATAGCTTTAAGCGAATTGAACATGATGCCATGTGTACCAAATCCATCAAACTCTGCCGGCTACTTTTGTTGTATTCAGGACTATGTACAGCCAATCCGTGGATGCTTTGCATTTGATATACTGTACCAAATCCATCAAACTCTGCCGGCTGCTTTTGTTGTATTCAGGACTATGTACAGCCAATCCGTGGATGCTTTGCATTTGATATACTGTACCAAATCCATCAAACTCTGCCGGCTACTTTTGTTGTATTCAGGACTGTGTAGAGCCAATCCGTGGATGCTTTGCATTTGCCACTGTACCAAATCCATCAAACTCTGCCGGCTACTTTTGTTGTATTCAGGACTGTGTAGAGCCAATCCGTGGATGCTTTGCATTTGCCACTGTACCAATTGCCAAAAGCCTAACAACTGGGTGACATTTTAGTGCATGTCGATAGATTTTGGTGGATTCAGGTGGGTTTCCAGTGAAAATATGTAGGAGTTTAGGGTTGAATAGTCTAAGAAATGTAATTAAATATTTAAGCAAATAATGCTTCTGGACAGTTTCACAAAAAGTCTTTTTTTGATAAAAAGTGATGATTAATAATACTGATTAATTTTGTAAAAAAATTTCATGCTCATCGCTGACACACGAGGGCGCTGTTTTGTGAGAACACAACATGAATTTGGTGTCACAGCAGCATTGAAAGTACACAAAATCAAAACCTCAAACCTTACCCAAGAAAACCGTGGTTACCTCAACAGGTTTACTGATTGGTAACCAAGCAAACTCATAACTAGACAACCAAAACAAATGAAGCAAATTGACTTTTGATAAGATGAGGAATCAATGCACAAATCAACCATGATGTTGCATAAGACATAAAACACAATAAAGGGTGCCACTTTGCATCCGTCACGTTAGCAGTTTTTCCAATGGTTGTTATTTATTTTTAAGTACCTGAAACCAACCAAAAAGTGTTTCAACATGTGAATGGACATGCAGGCTTATACTAGAACTAATTTGAGTTGATTTATTTTATTTTTTAATTTTTTTATTAATTTTTTTACCCTCAAATTTCCATAAAAATTGGACGGAAAAAGTTACCTCACTTTTCCGTCCATTTGTTGATGGAAATTTTAGGGTAATTAAAAAAATAATAGTAATAATCAACTCAAATTATCTTTAGGATAAGCATGCATGTCTATTCAAATGTTGAAATTCTTTTTGGGTGGTTTCAGATATAAAAAAAAAAATTACAACCATAAGAAAAACTGCTAACGTGACAGTAGGAAAGTGGCCCCCTTTATTGTGTTTTATGTCATACATGCATATACATGTATATACGTATGTATGAACCCACTGATTCATTTTGCTATACAATTTAATTTATAAAAGCCAAAATAATATACCTAAATTTCATGTTTTTGTAAAAAATAAATGTAGCAAAAGGAGGATTAGATGATAAATTTATGTTATTTACTATATCGGTTACATTTTGTTGATTGATTGAAAAGATGTTGATGGATTTTGTATGGGATTATTGCACAAAAAATGTAGCATTCATTTTCTAAAAGCAGTTTTCGGATAACCAACTTCAAAAATTAACCATGTAACCATCTAAACATTCAGTCAACTGAGTAACCATCTAAACAGTCAGTCAACTGAGTAACCATCTAAACAGTCAGTCAACTGAGTAACCATCTAAACAGTCAGTCAACTGAGTAACCATCTAAACAGTCAGTCAACTGAGTAACCATCTAAACATTCAGTCAACTGAGTAACCATCTAAACAGTCAGTCAACTGAGTAACCATCTAAACAGTCAGTCAACTGAGTAACCTTTGCAGCACTTGTAATGATCAATGCTTTTAGATCTTATTCAGTTTGTTTGTTTATATTCAGTTTGTTTCAACTGTTATTTAGTTGTTTGTTTATTTGTTTACCAGGCTGCCATCGTCAACGCCACGTCCCTGGAGGAAGTTGAGAGGTTGAACCAAATGCTGAAGACGGGCCAAGTACCGGGGAAAGACATGCTTAACAAGAAACATTCAGGTATATTTATGTTCACCGGTGGTGGTGCTTCACTCAGTGAGGACATTTTTGTTTTTACTAATTCCTTTTAATTAACCCTACCCCCCCCCCCCCCCACAGGCATTTCACAGACATCCCGCTGAAAAGTATACAATCTGTTCAATGAAACAAGATCTGCCAGCTAGAACAATGGTTCTAGAACAATGGTTCTAGAACAATGGTTCTAGAACAATGGTTCTAATTGCCGAGTGCAACAAGATGCAACAACTGTTTACATTTGTTGCATGTTGTTGCATTTGGCATGGTTAGAGTTATAAGGGGAAGGTACAACATTGGTAATGATTGAAAAAACTGTGTTCATTATAATGTTTATTATCTTTGAATCAAGATATACATTAACTATAAACCCCTAGGTATTCTGGCTTCGAACCTTCCTGAATCCTCCAAAATCCATCAGTGCACTTTTGGAAACATGACCTTATCGCAGAGCTGCCAACTCTTCCGGATTCTGCGGAAGACTTCCGTATTTGACGGTAATTTACTTACTTAAAATATATGCAAGGAGGCCTCTCCTTTTGGCACCAAAAGGAGAGGCCTCCTTGCATATATTTTAAATAAGTAAATTACCGTCAAATATGGAAGTCTTCCGCAGAATCCGGAAGAGTTGGCAGCTCTGCCTTATCGTTACAGTAGATGCTCTTGTTTTTCAATCACATGATTGTATTGTTGTTGTCTACACTAGTTGAACTCGTGTTTTGTCAGGTTAGACCGGGTTGCGTCGAGGTACCTCGTCTCTGAAGTTGACATCCAACACGCATTCGGTTTGTGGGAACTAGAATGCGATGATGTTAGACCCTGCAGTCGGCTGAAAATACGTACACGTCAAAGCTTTTAGCTTTTGATCATTTCTCGCTAAATACAAGACTGGGTTGTTTAATTTGATGAAAACCTTTTTTTAAATAAAAAAGCTGTTATTATTTGGCAACAGCAGAGCTGCCAACTCTTCCGGATTCTGCGGAAGACTTCGCGAGGCCTGTCCTTTTGGTGCCAAAAGGAGAGGCCTCCTTGCATATATTTTAAATAAGTAAATTACCGTCAAATACGCGAAGTCTTCCGCAGAATCCGGAAGAGTTGGCAGCTCTGCAACAGTGCTGTCACACACAGTTTAATGACTTAACCCTCCTACTATAGCTGCACTTTAGTGGCAAGTAGCTAATGTGGTCAAAATTTTGACTGTTGACCCAAATGTGCACACATGGGCATTTTAAAATGTTTTTTACTGTCATTTTGACCACCCTGAAAAATACCAGAAAATGCTTTTTACCATTTGACTTATTTTGACCTCCAAATGTACTTACTACACGTAAGGTTTGACAGTGTTGGACTTTTAAGTTCACTAGATATACCTTAAGCAGGGTTCGTACGGGTCATGGAAAACCTGGAAAGTCAGGGAATTTTGCTTTTGCATTTTCCAGGCCTTGAAAGTCATGGAAAAGGGTAAACTTCTTTAAAAGTCATGGAAAGTCATGGAATTTTAAGACTTATTAAAACCAGTTTGCGTCGGAGGCCGTGTACACACACAATTTTTTTTTCGCACCGCGGATCGGAGAGCGTCTAAACACGCCAAAGGAAGCTCGGGAATATTTGTATGCACGCTCGGTTGACATGATAACGAGCCACGTGCGAAAAGTGACGTGCTCAGAAGACGTGACCACACGCTGTGGAAGCTTCCATTGTCCTTTTGGGTGACGTGAAAACATGCCATTTTGGCAGAGCTCGTGCTTCGGTTGACGTGTTATTGTGCAACACTTGTTCGGCACAAGAGCGGGGGCCGTGTAAACGCGCTTGCTTCACATGGGTGGTTGTGCGGGGGCACTCGTAAACCTGTTCCACACCTTTGTCTTTGTCTCTATTGAAATCTGTAAAGCTGCGGTATACTAAGATTTCTATAGACCAATTACCGTGCACCATTGTTACTCGGTACCATGCCACTCGGATAATGGGGAAGGAATCCTTCCTCCATGCTCGGTTGACGTGTAAATACGACGAAGAATTCTTTCGAGGGCTCGGTGGACTTCTAAAGACGCAACACCAAATAATAATAATAATAATAATTTATTAACTTATATTGCGCAAATTCCATAATGAGATGTTCAAATGCGCATTACAAATTTACAATTACAAATGTACAATACAAATAAAAAAAAATAAATAAAAAAATTACAATAAAAGCACATCACAACAATATCAATAGAATGCCATACAGAAAAAATGTGTTTTAAGTAATTGTTTAAAAACAGTCAAACTAGTCGATTTCCGAATATTTAATGGTAAAGCATTCCGTAATTTGGGTGCAGCAAACTCAAATGCCCTATCACCCAGCGTGATTTTAGTCCGACACACCGGGTAACTAAGGAGCATGTCGTCCCTGGCACTTCTAAGATTGTATTGAGATGAAGATTTTTTTTTGATAAGTTGGCATAAATATAAGGGAGCAAGACCATTTAAAATCTTATAAGTTATTAACAAAATTTTAAAATCAATCCTGAACCTCACCGGAAGCCAGTGTAAGTCAATGAACAAGGGTGTAATATGACAGTATTTTAAAGCATTACAAACCAATCTAGCGCAAGAATTTTGAACACGTTGCAGCTGGTTAATTTGAATATCAGGCAATCCATAAAGGAGACTGTTACAATAATCCAATCGGCTGGAAATGAAAGAATGAATTAATGTTTTGGTACATTGCCTAGATAAGTACTTCCTGATACGTCTAATATTATGTAAGTAATAAAAAGCAGTAGCACAAGTTTTTGTAATATGAGTAGCCATTGTCATGTTTGCATCAAACCAGGCACCAAGATTCCTTACAATGGGGGTAGGGGAAACCCTGGACGAACCAACATTAATACCATCAATGTTAACCTTAGCCAATTGTTGACGAGTGCCTAAGATAATAAATTCAGTTTTACCATCGTTTAGCATTAACCCATTACCAAGCATCCATTTGCGCACAACATGTATACAGCCCTCCATTGTAGAAAGTGCCGACGCCTGACTTGATACAGCATTTGGACAAAACGAAAGATAAAGTTGCGTGTCATCAGCATAGCAATAAACATTTGGGAGTTGAGTTTCAATTACTTCAAACAAACTACTAGTATACAAAATGAACAACAAGGGACCTAAACACGAACCCTGGGGTACACCCCCGTCGAGGTCAAATTTCTGAGACAATTTGCCATGAATGGAGACCTGCTGAGATCTGTTAAACAAATAAGATTTAAACCAAAGGAGAGCAGTCCCATCAATACCAAACTTAGAATGGAGTGTGTTCAGTAAAGTTTGATGATTTAAGGTATCAAAAGCTGAACTTAAATCAAGTAAAACTAATAACGTAACCCATTGCTTATTCATAGCCATTAAAAGATCGTTTTTAACCTTTAATAAAGCAGTCTCGGTACTATGATACCTACGATAAGCCGATTGTGCAATCGGATATAAACCTTTCAGGGATAAATGTGACTGAAGTTGAAGTGCCACAGCCTTTTCCACCAGTTTAGAAATGAATTGCAGATTACTGACAGGCCTAAAATTTTCAATCTGTAAATCAAGACCAGGCTTTTTTAACAAAGGTAAAACCACTGCTGATTTCCAGCATGTTGGAAAGTGACCCATACATAAGGATAAATTAACTAAACTAGTTATAACAGGCAAAAGTACGTCTAAGGAGCCAATAAGTAACCTCATAGGAATAGGGTCAAGGACACAACATTTCTTACTTGAGCCTAAAATGAGATTACGAACATCGTCTTCAGAAAGTTGACTAAAACAGTTAATGTATCGGCATCATCAACTAATGAAGGTATGGGTAAGGGGGCAGCTAGCCGAGGTGAGCAGATCTTATTGCGCAATCTTAATCTGATATTTGAAATTTTATTAACAAAAAAATTACCCATCTCATTCGCAAGAGTCAAGTCGTCCGTGTGTGAAGGCAACAAGAAAGACTTGTCAAGCTTTAGCAGAGACCTGCTCACCCTAAACAATTTCCGCTGATCATGGCTGTTTTCGTTAATCAGGTTAGAATAATAATCCCGACGTGCCCTATTCATCAAGAAGATAACATTATTTCTATTCAACTTAAACAAGTCAAAATCGTGCTTAAGCCCAGTTGCTCTCCATCTGCGTTCAAATTTCCTACGCAACTTTTTTGCCGTTCTGATCTCATCGTTAAACCATGGAACACAAGGCCGAGCAATGACTATAATTCCCACGGGAAACTCGCCAATTTATCTGCTAATAAGCTAAATGGGGGTGTCTTGTCTTAGTTTCAAAACAAATTCACGCAAAAAAAAACGCGTTTGTGTGCGAAAAAGAAACCCGCACAGGGGCCCAGAAAAAACTTTTTTATTCCCGACGCAAACTGGTTTTAAAAGAAAAAGAAACAAGACAACCGGCAACCAAAAAGACACAATTTCTGGGTCACAAGTTCACATCAAAGAAATGTCTGCCGACTTTGGAATGTTGAATGTATCAATTTGGGATTAGAGCCAGACAAGAGTTGGGGCTATCGTTCACTTGACAATGACTGACAGGTTGTGGTTTTACACTCCCAGACCAGGCGACATCAACCTCTGGGACCTGGTTCTTGGCTGGTTTACAAGTTATTATAAACTAAACACGCGTGGGTCCCACTCTGCCTGGCACGCGGGTACCCTGCTCATCTGGTTTTTGCCTAAGCAGTGTGGTAGCGGAACCAGTGTCGTTTAACATTGAATGCTTATAAATAGATCGCGCCAGGCCGCATAGTTACAAAAATGCGGTGCATCAAAAACATTCTCTTGAAAAGAAACAAAGTTGCCGGCCAATTAAAATGTATCAATAAAGCTTCCTTCAAGATGAAATAAATCTGTCAGTGGCAACAAATTATTGTTGTTCACAATTAGTTCTCGAACTGAACAAAGGAAATTTTGGGGTGTTTTTTTTTCACCATGGAATAAATTATAGCGTATCGATAGCGTATCGGCCGATTTATAGCGTATCGGTATTTTTTTTTATAGCGTATCGGGCATGCCTGGCTAGAACACTGGTGTTATGCGAATCTACTTAGATTCGCATTGTTAATGTTGGGCGCGAATCGAAAAGTCATGGAAAAGTCATGGAATACTTGTTGTAAAGGTCATGGAAAGTCATGGAATTATCTTAGTAAAAAAGTGTACGAACCCTGTTAAGTAAGACTAATATCCTCTTCACCATGCAAAGCTAAAAGTTTTAGATATACCTTGGCAAGTATATGAACATCTTGACTGATTTTGACCCTTGTAGTCACAGAAATGTTAATATCCTGTTAAGGTCATTGATGATGCTACATGTAAAAGTCACAGATGTATCCACAGGGTTTACTGGAAGACCAAGAAGGTGAGCAATTAAAATAGTGGTAGAAACATTTTGGAATCTTAACAAATTTCTCCCTTGTTTTATTTATTTTTTGCCAGGAGAGCAGTTGGTTGAGGAAGATGAAGAGGAGATGGACCAAGGAGGGCCTCCTCCAGGGGTGATGAATGGGGGTGCTGAAGTGTCTGTGGCGTAATCAGCAACTTGGCTCATGTAATATTCAATAAGACTCTTCCCCCAAAATCTTACCAAGGAGAGAGGAAAAGTGGTTTGTCAAAAAATATATATATATATATATATATATATATATATATATATATATATATATATATTTTTAATTTCATTTTCATTTGCATCGTTTATTGTTTTTTGATAAGTAAAAGATTGGCTCTTGCAAATTGATCACCAACCAAAAGGACTTGTTGTATAAAAGTTTTGACCGAAGCAGTGTCCTTCCCAACGGAAAAAAATGAGAAAGAATCTACTCGGGTAGAAATATAAGCCCACCAGCTTTTCGTTTTTTTAGTTTTTTTTTAGGGGGGGGGGGGGGGGGGTAGTTGGAGTTAATAGAAATAATACCAAAATTAAAATCAAATTGAAAAAAGATTTAAAAATCCAGATTTTTTCCATTGCCAGTTTATGTAGTGATTACTTTTGATGGTTAAAAGCCAGATTGCATTGCATATGAAATGCCCATAATTTTCCAGGTTTCTATGACAACGGTGCAAACACTGGTCTCCGATTGGTTGGGGTAGGAGAGTATTGTTGAATGTTTATATTGTAACAAACCATTCATGATCATATCATTTGTAAATATTTAGTTTTTAGGTGCTGCATTCAGTGACAGCAACTACATGGTATTAAACTGAAGAGCATAACCTGGCGAGTGGTTAAGAGATTCATGAGAGCAATGTTTTTTTTTCTTAAACGTTTTTCTGGAGTTACTGAAAGATTTCACTTCTTTATAGGAAAAGGTTGATAATTCTTTTTTCCAAAATGTAACGGCAAACATGAAGTTCTTTTAAATTTTAACTGCAGAGATTTGCAGAAGAAAATATATTGAGGGCTTAAAAGCAGAACTGGGTATGTCCACTTTTGCCTAAAATGTGTTATGGGGAGTTTCTGATTTTTCAGAAAGATTCAAACTTTTAAACTTATTTTGTTTTCTTCAAAATGTCGTTTTGGACATAACCAGTTCTCGTTTTAAGCCCTCGATATAGAACCTAATAGAAAATATGTTTTGAAAAAAAAAAAAAAATTGTTAGAGTAAACTCGGACACAGGCGCTATGTGCACAAACTAATTATAAATAAAAAGAACCATTGAAAAACCACTCCCTCTTCTGACACCTACATTGGTGATGGCTTCACTGTGGCCGAGTTTATTCTGATAGGTGGATATTCTCTTTGGCAATGAATTTGGGAAACTGAAAAATAAATACTTGTACAAAAAAGGAAGGGAAAAAATCTTGGCATCACTGATTTTGTTCGTATTATCTGAAGATGTTTCATTTTCCCAAAATTGTCTGCATTTGAACAAAAGAAAATCTGCTCTTTGTCAGTTTTGTTAATGAGTGTTCAGGGTGACACAATATTGTTAGCTAGTTTATTTTCCTTTTCTGTATAATAGATGTTAATTCATATAACCAGGAGGCTGTTTTTTTCATAGCATTGCCTAATGTTGTAAGCCAAGGCGAATTAGTGCATGCACCTTTGTTACAGAGCATTTTCTGCATTCGACAGTCAGTTTTCCTTATGAAATAAAACAAATGGAAGATTCCAGTAAAGCAGAATCTGGATTACCTAGCAATGCTATGAAACGGATACACCCTACAGAAAGATCCAATAGAATGACCTTATTTTCAAATCACTGGCCCAGGGTAAACAGATACTACACATATCTACAGTCAAAGGGCCGAGAAGTGATGGTACAACCACTCTTAATGTACAGACCACAGTGTGGTATGGTTATTTGACTTGGTCATATACACTAGCCTTGGTATCATTCATATACATTACTTATAATAGTCATTGTGAAGAATGCAATGATGCTGGTAAGTGAAATTAAATAAATTTGTGTCATTTCACCAGGATGGGGGGCAAGCTTTGTGACATGGTGTCCTTGTTATGTAGGTGTGGCCAAGTTTTAAAATCCAGTCTTTGTTTTGAATGTGATAATCAAAGATAAGTTAAAAGCTTTGCAGTTTGTAATATCTACCGTGGTCTGTACATCAAGAGTAATCTTTTTTTTATTGGGTCATTTTATATTCATGTAAAATATTAATCAGTGTTTTCCCCCTCGCACTTGGAAATAAATTTACCAAGGAAGCTAAATAATTTGATTCTTGAGTTTTAATTTCTGCTTGTTTACGGCAATCAAGATGGACAATGTCTAAGCTTGTATGTAGGATGTACATGTACTGTGCATATATTCTCATTGCATCCGACGTTAAGTCACGCTGTTGACTAGTCTTGGTTCAAACCTGTATTTGTATGTTTTTGATACACGATCCGACAGCGCTACACGAACGCTACAATCACGAACCACTACCACACACACAAACCGCTATCAAACACAGTCTTGGGAACTTCGTAGAATCTACCCCAGAAAACGGGGGGAAACCACGACGCATGCGTCAATTTGAAATGCTAGCGTTTCGTGTGTGTGGTAGCGGTTCATGATTGTAGGTAGCGTTCGTGTAGCGCCGTCGGATCGTGTATCATAAACATAGTTTTGAACCAAGACTAGCTGTCGATTTGTGACTTGAATACAAAAATTAATAAAACGGTGAAGAACGGGCAGAAACAGCAAGGTTGTTCTTACTGGTTAAGAATGACGTTTTTATAAAAGAATTCAAACAAATAGTCAAGCTGATTTAGTATATCATAACAAATGCTGGGATTTTTCTTTTTTGATCGGGAGGTATCTCAGTTGGGTAGGGGTGCGGGTTGGTCATGAGTCGTACTCCCTAGCTTTTCCCTCTCCCACAATCGTAACAAATCGCAAGTTTACCGATGAACCCAGCTTTATTAGAAATAGTATCAGAAAATATCTTTCTATGAAAACCACATAGGTGCAGCTGGTCTAAACGAGTTTAAGTTCTGTTAATAACATCCATTAGGGCAGGCGGGATCTGGCTCTGCATCTAAACAAACTTGTTATTCATACAGCGAAGAGATCTCTACAGTTAATAGTATTCAGGGTTTGAGTTATTATTCGAAACAGATATCGGTGGTAGGCCCAAATAACGTACTATCAGGTCTGGCTGAAATTTCCTAACTATTCTTTGGGCCCCTTCTCGCAAAAATCTATGAGCCCCTCCCCAGGTCCAAGAAGGAAAAAAATAGCTTAGGCTTGATAGGGTTAAAGCGTTTCTAAACAGGATGAGAAATCTTGCCATTAACTTATCAAAACCACCCTGGTTGGACGAGGTGTTATAACGTCAAAGAAATATATCTGTTGGACAACACAAATCTGTTGCTAAAGAACCCTATGAATACACGTATACAAAAAAGGAATCATTACAAATCTTATTGCAGAAGTATATGACGAGTTTGTACAACACGAGTACATGAAACTTACAATCTAAAGGGAAGTTACAATATTGGTAATAACAAAATAACCAATTTATTATCTGAAAGCTAACTAGAAGTCAAGTTTGTAAAGGTATCAATTATCCTGTCTGAATTCTGCTCTCCTTTGAGAGAACACGAAAGCATACGCACATTAAAACCAATAAACTTGCGTGAAATAAACTTTCACCACAAGTGTTTTCTTTAAAATGTGTGAATGCTTTTCAGCACTTTCCTAAAGAGGTCTAGTCTCCATTTTATCTTAAATGTTCACAAGGTTAGTTAGGAGCGAGAATAATTCTAATAAATCAAGGTTAGCACCGATATAAGTGAACCGAAATTTCATTTTAAAATAGAAATGTTTTTTTTAAATGTACTTTGAAAATGACTGACCTCAAGCAGCCGGTTCCATTGTGGAGATGAAAGGTATGCGGGAACAGATACCTCCTTGCCATCGCTTTCAAACTGCATTTAACCTCTAAGCTAGTTTTACATTCAAATTCTAAACATTTTAAATTATTTTTATTATTTAAATTTTACCTGGTGTTTTTTTTATACATTTTTAAAACAGATATTTGGGTTGTTACATAACCTCTCAAAAAATTGAAAGGTTAATTAATATTTGCTTAGAAAGGATATTTTAATCTACACTGATACAAAGAAAAGTAATATACTCGTCAAAGCATTTGATTCCGATTAAGCGAAGCTACAAGTAAATTTAGCATACATTTATCATTAACATAATAGGCTCCCTAAAGCTACAAAAACCGTTACATCAAATAGATACATTTCACTGGTAACACCAATACGTTATCTACCATTTAATTATAATTAAGCAAATTAATCGAAATTTTAATCCTAAATTAATGCAAAAGCTGTAGTCGTAATACATTTCTACCGGATACTAAGCAATGGCACCACACAAAAACTATAGATAATTATCGTTAAATTGGACCTTATTTCTTTAGAGCATAAAAATATATTGGCTTTGTCTTAGTTTAATTGTGCAGTTAATATTTTAGAGGATGTTCAACTATACACCGTTTCGACATAATCAAAGCGCGACCAATCACGCAAAGCTATTACGTCAGTTGGGCGTGAACTCGTTTTAGCTTGCACGCGCCGAATGAAGATTTTATACTTTCATGTTTTGCATTATTCCTGTAGGTTTTTAAATCTTGACCGATACAAATAAAGTACATAGCCTCCTGAAAAATAAATGGAAATAGCTGTTAACAAACCAAGATCTAGCACTAACTAGATTTCACCCACTTGGCTTGTGATCATTCGCTAGCGACCTTTATATCAATTACACGCGGCTCACCCTCAGCCAACCTCTTCTTAGCTGTAATAGTCAGCACCTTGTCTGCGTTCATGGATGCGGCAACGGTGTCTGGATCGATGTCATCTCCTAGCGGGTAGCGACGGGTGAACTCACGGGAGACAGAACTGCTCTCACCGGGTTGTTCTGGATGAGCTTCTTGCTTGCCTGTGGGGAGGGAACGAATCCAATAATCTCGTCTTATAGAATCTTTCATAATTTGTATGTATTAAAATTGGATTATTTTTCTTCAATTAACAATGTGGACGAAGTAGTTTTCTATTTTGGGGGTAAATCTTATTCGAGGCATCCAATGAGTTATCTGGACAAAAATGCTGAACTAAACTGAAAAAAAAAAAAAATCAAATTAGTTATTAATGACATTTCAATGTTAAAACAAAATATATACATAACAGCAAAAGAAACGTCACCCTAAAAATATTTATTATTTTCATTTTATAATTAATATATTTTGTTTAATGAAGAATATTATGAGTATGGAGTGTAACACGAACACAATGTGGCAAATTTGGTTGACCTGGCAGCCAACCATCCCACAACATTGTATATTATGTTTAATAATATAATTACTTAACACAATTTAGATGGTCACGTTTCTTTTGCCGTTATGTATACATCAGCAATACAAAATATAAAATATATTTGATTCATGAATAATGTATCCAAAGACGTTTTTACATGCAGTGAACACATACAATATAAATAGTTTCGAAAATAATGTTAATATTACGGAAAGTAGCGAAGCCACAAGAGGCTTTTTACTTTTTCCCCTTTTGACAAAACAAGTTTACTGGTACATGTAGTTAAAACGAGTTAAAAAAAGGAAAAGTAATTATACATCTCTATCGTTTCGCAAATGGTAAGTGTTATATATGGTGTAAAGCTGAATGTTGTATTCTTCCATCAAGTGTCATCTTTTTTTCCTTAAGTTCCACGCTTGATGGAATACACAAATTCTTGATACATTTTCACCGTTTTCTCGTGAACAATACAACATAATCAGTTCAAGCTTTAACGGATTGGTTAACGTAGAGAGCGAGCACAATCTCGGGAGTTGTTTTGCTAACACGACCGATGTTGTACCGTCTCTTCGTCAAGTGGAAATCTATTTAATTCTGTGAACATGTCGATATCACCACTTGGACCCATTAATGGAAGTCAAATCTTAAGCTTAATTCAATGATCGTTTCATAGCTAACAATTATTTATAAACCCCGTTTGAAAAATGGTTAGTAAGACCAGGGCAGGATTAACACCTCTGAGGGCCCCTGGGCACCTGAAACTCCAAGGGCCCCCCCACGGGCATGGGTCGTTCGCGTGCGGCCGCGAAGCGGCGTGCAGCACGCGCGCAAAGCGCGCGTGCGCAAAATTTTGAGTTTTTTTCTTTCATTTTCCTCTAAATATTCACAATTTGGTGATTGTCAATATTTAGATACCTTATTTGTCCAACTGACAAATAAGTCCTCAACTATACAGTCATTGTAGTCTGTCAGACAGACGCACAAAGGCCTACATGCTAAGCTGGCATTCATTAGAAAATGAGTTTCAATCAGTTGACTTGACTTTCATGAAATAAAGTTGATTTAATCAATAAAGGCAAAATAACAACACAAGGCTACTATTTCAAAGGATTTATTAATTTTCATTCACTATTATTCAGTGGTGGAAAGTAACTAAGTACATGTACTCAACTTTTTTTTATCTATTAGATAAATAAAATAAATTAGATAAAAACATTTTTGGGAAAAAAAAAATTGTGGAAACAATTTTTTGGAATTTTTTTTTTTTCAAATTTTTTTTTCGACCACCATGGAGGGCCCCCTGATGCCCAGGGGCCCCTGGGCACGTGCCCAAAGTGCCCATATGGTAGATCCGGCCCTGAGTAAGACTATGCTTTCCATTACTACAATAAATAGAGTATTAATACTCTAGGTCATTGATATCAGTTTTACTTTTTTTTACTCACCATACACAATCACCTCTTTGCCCACCACTTTCACTTCCAGCTCAACTGGGGAGTATTCCTCAACTTGCAAGGTTACAGTGAAGTCACCTTTTCCGCCGGCACCACCGCTGTGCTTGCCCGGGAAAATGTTCAAGGCCCATGGGCATTGGGCTTGGCAAGCCATGATCCAGAGGCACGGACATCTTCGGCCGCAAGCACCACCAAAGCCAATGGGACATCCAGATTTTCCACCGCCAAAGCCAAGTGGACATCCGCATTTTCTATCACCGAAGCCACAAGGACAGCCACATTTCGCACCACCAAAGCCAAGGGGACATCCAGATTTTCCACCGCCAAAGCCAAGTGGACATCCGCATTTTCTATCACCGAAGCCACAGGGACAGCCACATTTCGCACCACCGAAGCCCAGGGGACAGCCGGATTTTCCGCTCCCGAACCCATAACCACGATAACGGCAGTCTAAGCCATACATTTTGACAGCTATTCACGGAATCAAGAAAATGATAAAAGATATTCAGTTCGGGGAACAATATACATACAGTATTGTTTCAGAATCGATTGTGATCTGTATGTCTATAAAACAATCCTTATGTGTCAAGTCCGAATCCGAGTCATGAAACAAGTATAGCGAGTCCTTAACAATTTATACTCTACTAGCGAATATTGGATTCAAATATCCCATACTACATTAATCTCGCAACGATTCTGCCAAGATTTCGATTTTGTGTGTACAGTGGTGAATACCAGATTTTTAATTACACCTTTTTACAAGGGAGATTTTCACATCGAGTATAATCTTCATTGGGTTAAATTTAAAAAAAATGGTTAATGCCGAACCGGCCAATTCGATTTTCAAACCTCCAAGTGTGAATACATATATTCGAGTCTCAAGGGTGTATGTAGCCCAAGTCATTGTACATGGTCGAGTGACACATATCCGTCAAAATGTGTATAATTCGAAATGCCTAGGTTCTTGAAACGCAAGGCCAATTACTACTATTTTGCATTTATACTACAGGTCCTTAACGTTGGTAAGCAGTTTGCAAGAGCTAATTGTATTCAGTCAAATTACTCACGTTAAAAGCACGGTAGTAAACCTCACGAACTGATCTAACTCCTCGCTGTTCTAGTGTAAGACTTATACTGTGCGTAAGGGCGCTGTGAGCCCAGACCAAATATAAGCCCTTTGGTTCGCCACGCCCCCTCAACACACATGTTCGCCTCGTTAATCTCTCTTTTGTCAATCTTCTCATAATTATGTAACAATCCATGATGCCCTTGCTGCTCTAGTTTTTGGGCTTAGTATCCAGGTCTCTCTATGCTTTGAATAACAAACTAAGGTAGTAGGTAAAACTAAGGTAGTGTTTGGTCAGAGAGGGGTGGAGCTCAGGATGGATGTTCAGGAAGGCATAAACCTGGACAGGTTTATGCATTTCCGTGCAAATAAAACAAAATGGAATACATATGAGGAAAGATCTGATATTCACGTTGAACGAGAAACCCACGTTCACTCGCTCAGGCCAATTGGCCTCATCCTCGATAGCATTGGATCCCGAATGTCAGGGAATGAGAATAATCTTCAGTTTGTTTCTATTCATAACATTACATTGTACTTGTACATGTAGTCCATGTTCGCATTCCCCCTCCCCGGCAGTACATACATCATTATTATTGTTCGTCTTTTATCTTCTTGTGGATCCCTTTCCCATCCCTTTTCGGTGGGGTAGGGGTGGTATTGGCTCATCTATCAGGAATTTCTACTGGCACTCCTCAAAATAAGTGTCAATGTTTACCATGGTCTGACCTGATTTTCAATGTTATAACTCTCTACTCAAATATAGACGATCTATTTTACATGTATCATCAATGGACATGTCTAATACTTATAAATTAATTAATACTATAATCTGTATAATTTTGACTTGAGAATTGTGAAATGGAAATAAATGGAAATGAATTGAAATTGATTGAATTGACATTTCTTAGTTGAAAACATGATCGACCAAGAGGTTCATGGAACTCCGTGCGTCCAACATGCCCTTAACATAAGTTGAGCTCGATCCTCTCTACTAATCTGTATGTACGTCGTTGTTCATTCATTATTTTGAATTTGGAGCCATTTTAAACGATTTGGTTATTGCAATGAATGCGTTTTTGTACGCGTTCATGGCTCTAATACGTGGAAAAAGTAATCGCTTCCAAAAAACCTTAAAATATGTACACAAACGTTAAATCTTTGCCAGACACCTTACGTTTTTGGCGTACACAGCCGGGGGGGGGGGGGGGGTTAGGGGGGTGGTCTCCCCAATTTGAACGTAGGGAATTCAATCTATATTCAATGCATCCCCACCCCCATTTTGAAAATCTTGGTTACGTCACTGTTTGTAACCCAACAAACATCTCGTTAAATAATCTTGTTAAAGCTTCTTTTGTTGATTTAAGCAGAGTTCGCTCTATAGCTTAGCTTAGTTAATGCCTCATTGTCCCGCGTTTCTCCCGCCACTATTAAAAAAAAAACCAGGCATGCCACGGGTAAACGTCTGCCAGATAAATCTCACAGTCAAATGTTCAATTGTGCATGCGGCTCGAGCACCTGTCGAGTTGCATTTTGTTTATTCATTAGTCATTTCAGTGACTTATTTTGAATATATGCCAAGGTAGTGGATGGTCAGAGCGGGGTGGAGCTTAC
Source organism: Zoroaster sp. YZ-2022 (assembly GCA_029582265.1). Lineage (NCBI taxonomy): Eukaryota > Metazoa > Echinodermata > Asteroidea > Forcipulatida > Zoroasteridae > Zoroaster > Zoroaster sp. YZ-2022. The sequence continues at coordinate 36,104,469 of CM055825.1, forward strand.
AATATATACGGAGATTTTCATTGGCCAAGTTCATTCGTTTTAAACGTACATGTACATGCAACGGTCATTGCATCACTGGCCAATGAAAAGGTCAGCATTGTAAGCTCCACCCCTCTCTGACCAAACACTACCTTAGTTTTGTAATTCAAAACAGATACCTGGTTGTTAAGCCCAAAACCTAGCGCAACAACGGCATCATGGATTGTGACACATGACAAGATTGATAAAGGGGGTGGGGTGGAGTGGGGAGAATTAACGATGTGTAGAAGGGCTTGTGGACGGACACTATCTATCCTGTAGACTGACCAGTGTTTATATGGGCTCAGATCACAGCTCCTTAACGTCCAGTCAAAGTTTTACACTCGAACGTAGAGGAGTTAGATCACGTGAGGTACACTACGTGAGTAATTATTTTGATTAAATACCAATCGGCTCGGAGGTTAGGCAAAAGGACTTCTAATTAAGGCATTTTGATCAATAGATCATTAGTAGGCCTATGCAAATTAGTAGTTATATTGGCCTTACTTTTCGACTCAAGGCATTTTGAATTATACACATGACCATGATTTGACGGACATGCGTGACTCAATGACTTGGATTCAGACTTGGTTTGTAAATCGGATTTTACTCAACATTAACCAATTTGGTTTTAACCCAATGAAGATTACACTCAATGTAAAAATATATACATGTAATTAAGAATCAGGTATTCACCCCCTGTACATGTGACGAAATCGAAACCTTGGCAGAATCGTTGCGAGATGACTGTAATATGGGACGGTTGAATCCAATTTTATGCTATGGTGGAGTTTAAATATTTAAGGACTCGCTACTCGAGACTCGGATTCGGAAACAATACTGTTATGTTGTTCCCAAACTAAATATCGCTTCTTATGATTTTCTTGGTTCAGTGACTAGCTGTCAAAATGTATGGATTCGGCGGCGGTTATCGTGGTTATGGGTTTGGGAGCGGAAAATCCAGCTGTCCCCTGGGCTTCGATGGTGCAAAATCCGGCAATTTTGGATGTGCATTCTTGCAGCAGATGAAAGGCTGTGGCAGCGGACACGCTGGATATCCATTCTTGCAGCATATGAAGGGCTCTGGTCGCTAGCGATGACGTGGTGTCCACTACTGAATGATTGGAAGCCAAGTGGGTGAAATCTAGTTAGTGCTAGATGTTTATTAGTTAATTAGTTATTTTCGGGAGGCTATATGTATTTGATTTTTTTTCGGTAAAGATTTAAAAACCTACACGGATAATGCAAAACATAAAAACAATTTAATTAGCCATTATACATCATTTTTATGTTGTGTCTTCCTTCACGCTGTTCGCAGACAAGTTAAAATAGCACAACTAAGGTAATAGCTTTGCGTGATTGTCAGTTAGCGCTTTGATTGACATGTCAAACCATGGGCGGATCCAGAACATTTTTTTGGGGGGCTGAGAATCAAAAACAATTATTTTTCAGTAGTACAAAAATTACAATGAAATAATCAAAGGGAGAGAAAAACAAAGCACACTGTGGGAATGGGAGTGCATTCTCCCCTCCCCTCCCCCTCCCTCTCTCTTTTTCTCTTCCTTTTTTTTTTTTTTTTTTAAATTACGATTTTTTAAAACGATTTTTGGGGGGCTACAGCCCCCCTTAGCCCACCCCCCCCGGATCCGCCAATGAAAACTTTTTATAAACTTTACTTGTAATTAGCTTTCAGATAATAAATCGGTGATTTTTGTAATTAAGTTATTATACCAATGTTATAAATTCTCTTTAGATTATAAGTTTTCATGTACTCATGTTGTACTCGTCATATACTTCTGCAATAAGAATAGTTATGATTCCTTTTGTATATCTGTATTTATAGGTTTCTTTAGCAACATATTTGTTTTGTCCAACAAATAAATTTTCTGTAACGTTATAAGTAAGACTAATTGCGGTGACACCATGTGAAATTCTCAATTGAGTAGTAATTCTGAAAAGAACTGGAGGTACAACTCGACGTTTCGATCAGTATGCTCTGATCGTCCTCATTCTCCTGAGGACGATCATAGCATACTGATCGAAACGTCGAGTTGTACCTCCAGTTCTTTTCAGAACTAATTACTACTCAATTGAGAATTTCACATGGTGTCACCGCAATTAGTCTTATCCTCCTCACCATGCAACGTAACGTTATACGTCAACCAAGCAGGGTGGTTTTGATAAGTTGATGGCAAGATTTCACATCCTGTTTAGAAACGCTTTAAGAAATCCAAGTAAATTTAGGCCTACCAACGATATCTGATTTGAATAAGAACTCAAACCCTGAATACTATTAACCGAGATCTCTTCTCTGTTTGAATAATAAGATTTTTGTTATTCAAACAAGATTTCTTTCGTTTCATTCATGCTTGTAAAACAGAGACGAGATACGGCTAATACTTAATAGTACCGGTATTTAGGTTTTTACATTAACCGCACGGATTGACATTGTACCAATGGGCGGTAATTTGGGGGCGGGGCGTGTGTACCCGCCAGTATTTACGACAGGTGGGGTGGGGAGGGGTTTGGTAATGGCAAATGGTCCACCAATAATTACTGCTTCTCAACGAAACCTCGGTGGTATTTTTGTATTACAGACATCCACATTAATAGTACTATTCATGTCTCAATTTTACTCTCAATTTTATTGGTGCCCATTTAGGACTACCCCAGATAGCACAAAACTTGAAGCGAAAACCTTCGAAAGTCACGTACACTTGTTTGTGAATTTAGATAAAATACAGCAATTGTAGCCAGGATTTTCAGTAGGGGGGGGGGGGAGGGGGAGGACGAACAATTCGAGAATCAGTGCTAATCGAGTAAAGCAAGATATTCCGTGCCCATGGCCGATTTTACATTATTATTATTTTTTTAAAGATTTTGTTCATGGTGCTTGCAATTTTCTCCCTTTTCGGTCACACATGTATGCTGATTAGGGACAGACTTTCAACAAGGCACGGAATCGGTGTCCTATAGTTTAGACTCAAACGGTAATATGACGCTATCATGTGGGGTATTATTTTCAGTCAATGAGTTATTAAATCTAAAACTAGCATTCCGATTCCATGCCCTGTTGATCGTGACGACATTGTCTCTTTAAGTTGTTATCCATGCAATGAGTGTTGACAGACCCATATTGAAAGCAAACTATGCTGTTGCAAATCATCCCAGTACAATGACCCTCATTTAGCCCTATATCAAAACCTGTTTTTTTTCATTCTCAGATCTGGGAGGGTAGGCTGGGGCTCACAATGAGGGTATCAATACAATGTACAAAAACAGCGTCAGGTTTAAGGACTACAACTTACAAGCAATCTGAAACCAGTGTTTGAATATGGAGGGAAAATACATTAGGCCTATAGAAACACAAATATGAATTCACTTAAATCACACATGAATGACGGTGAATCTTTGCCATTGACAGCTTTAAAATATAACCCCGAATGATGATGTTAGGCCTATTATTTTCCCATTGACACAATCAATCACACCCTTGACTCTGGAAGTGTGTTCTGCAATTTTTCGTTTTGGTTGGTTTAACTTTCTAAATTGCAGAAGTGACCACAAATAACATCTACGTTGACAGAAACATATGCTTTCTGTAACATTCTGTCGTCAAAATTGGCCAGTTCATGCAGAAATGGCGGCCATCGTAGATTTTTGGCAGCCAACGTGTTTCTCATGAAGATGATCAGAGCATACTAATCGAAACATCGAGTTGTAACCTCTAGTTCTTTTCAGAACTAATAATTACTGCTCAATTGAGAGCATTTCACATGGTGTCACCGTAATTAGTCTTACTTATCATCTTCACCATGCAAAGCTACAAGTTTTACCTAACTTGTTTTTTGGGTAGTATTATATGAACATAGTTTGTATGACATTCGTTTTCGATAATTTGTCCTGAGATCAGACCGAAATATTTATTTTCTGTGTCTCTTGCCAATTTAGGCCTGTATGTAAATGGCGGCCATATTGTATTTTGGCCGCGAATTGCCGACACCCTAGATCATTTTATTCAGTACCATTTATATGCCTACTGTATAGAAACCACCTTCAATGCTTCGTCCCCGCATACTTGTCACGGGGCCTATACACGTTTTGCCTTTTAAAGGTAAGACTATATAGTAATACTATATTTGACCCTATTTCCTTTTACTTCTGACCACCTAAAATATTGTTGTTTCACATTAAATGTTAGTCAGGGTCTTGAAACAGAATAATAATTATATTTCTAATGTTTTGAATAAGAATAACGCCATATTTTTTTTAAATAAAAATTTAAATAAATATTCAATAATTATATTTCTAATGTTTTGAATAAGAATAGCGCCATATTTTTTAAAATAAAAATGTAGTGTTAGTGTGGGAGGGAGGGGGCATTGTATTAACCAGAGGGGTGTCTGGGTGTCTTTTAAACACCCTGTTTTATCCATCATTTACATGTAAAAGTATTGTAAGTGAACAATTTGGACACCCTGTTTTGAAATTTCAAGCAAAATTAGACACCCTAGTTCTAAATCCTGGCTAACCCCTTGGTGGGAGGGGGAGGGGGAGGGGATAGGTTGGTCACGGTTCTGCTCCCCCCACCTTTCCCTCTCTACCAAGTGTAACAATAAAACGCAAGTGTAACAAATAAAACTGGTTGTACCATCATTGTTAATACTCTATACATAGCATACAGCCGGGCCGATGACACAGAGTATTAACTATGGTTTCTTCGTATTTACATGTTTTTGGGTTTCTTTTTGGGTTTTTTGTTTGTTACGCAAATCGCCCCACACAAGGCCAATAGCCACTCCAAGGTGGGGGCTACTAAGTCATTGAGTTGTTACGACTCCACACTGAAGAAACCAGCCCCTCATACCGAAACAAGACAAGTTAATAACCAGCCTCTTCACGGTGTGAATAGGACTGGGAGGGGTAACTAGTCCAGAACAAGGCAGTTGTTAAACTGCCTCTGCCCCTATAAGCAATTATGGTTAAGTGTCTTGCTCAAGGACACAAGTGTCACGGCCGGGATTCGAACCCACATTCTGCTGCTAACACCAGAACTTGAGCCCGGTAAGCTAGACCGCTCGGCCACAATACATGCGATGAGCCTTGCTGTATGAGAAGTGGCGAGTGTTGTCACATGTCGTTTGTCGAGCACAAATTCTTTTATTTTAAGGCTTCCTAATCACTCTCAGTTTCCAATTAATAAAAGACAAAAGTTCACTGCCTTGCTTCCATATACATCTGGACTTAACATTATTTTATTGAGGTACAGCACCCCCCAAAAAAAACCCCCCAAAAACCAAAAAAACTCACAATTGTTTTAGCAATTATCTAAACACTATACGTTTAAATCATTTACAAAAATAGTAGACATACATAAACAGATTTACGCTGTTAATAAATAAAATATAAATATGCATAAAAATATATTTTGAAAGACATTTGAAGAACAAATGAAAATGTTCAGATTCAAGTTACCAGCTCATATCATGGAGAAAAAACCAGTTAAACCCCGTTGGTTTTCAGTTAAGGTGGCAGGAGCTTAAACTCAGTGCTGCTTACCAGTAATCAAGTTTCCTACTAACTATAGTAGAACAAATCTGTGAGACTTAAGCATATTTCACAGGTAAAGCAAGAAAATTTAGCGTGGTGTGATTTGACAAATGTAACAAATCCTGAACAATGGGTAGCAGGCCTGGGTTCTCCCTTTGGTCTACAAGACAAAGCCCCCTGAACCTCCTGTGAGTAGCGGGCCTGGGTCTCCCTTTGGTCTACAGGACAAATCCCCCCTGAACCTCCTGTGAGTAGCGGGCCTGGGTCTCCCTTTGGTCTACAGGACAAAGCTCCCTGAACCTCCTGTGAGTAGCGGGCCTGGGTCTCCCTTTGGTCTACAGGACAAAGCCCCCCTGAACCTCCTGGATGTTTCATTTTGGAGAATTTACAGACTCTCTACATCCCCACAAACAAGAAACTAGAGGTTTGGACACAATACAGGCTACTTCTTTCTTTCCTTGGTGGCTACTTCTCTTCTTTCAAGAACATTTTAAGGCAAAGGGATATTTGTAAAAAATCCTGAAATCATCGGCCTGAATGGTGGATGTTTATATGCTCAAGGCACTTGACATTTATTATCCATGTCATCAGCCTACTTTAAATCATTCCTGGATCATTCTCAATTTCCAGGGAAGCATTGAACCCTGGCAGTCTGTTAGGCACTCATCAGTTAATCAAACCCAATTATACCATCTCTGCCCTCACAGGTCCCCATTAATACTCCTGGATGAAGAGAAACAACTCATGTGACACACTCTGTGTGTCACTGATTGGAGCAGGTGCCTCATGACTGCTGAAAATGTAATCACTTGTTAGTAGCTGGTATACATGTACATACATGTACATACCCACACCATGCATATCCGTGCGGCATGTTCCTAATTATTGCACCCCAGCGTCAGTAACCGAAAGTGAGCTCAGCAATGGCAGTAGGTTAGCGCTAAGGTATTGTCAGAGGTATATATCTCAGAGGTCATCATAGGTCATCAGCTCAGGGAGAATCTGCTGGATTGTCCAATGCTTGAAGACAAAAAATGAAAACAAAAATTAACTGACTTATTTGCAGACCATAGTACTGTTGACTCTCATTATTACAAGGTCACCAGGACCAGCCAAGTTATGTTGTTATATCAGTATCTTGTACGAAGCAGACCACAAAACCACCAAAATAGAAAGAATTTGCTTGCAGCATTTTGTTACAAAAAGAGCTCTTTATATCAGTCAAAGGAATGAAAATGCCAACAAGCCATATTTTAGAAATACATGTTCCATGTTTTTAGTACATTCATGTTCTTCTTCTTGGTTGGAAGTAAATTACAATCAAATGAGATATAGTTCACACTGTAGTGTTGCCAAGGCAACTACTTACGTTTGGTGGCCAGCAGAGTGTTGCCATGGTTACAGGAGATGGACATGAGGCTGAATGACGCTTCTTCATTGAGGTCAACTCTCTGGGGGATGACGGAGTTAGCCTCTAGTCGGCCGAGTCGACCCCGTGAGCTTTTGCCCCAAGAATATACCTGACCATCTGTAAACACCAAATATTGAAATATTGAGAATTACAAAAATCCATTTTGTTTATCTACAACAAAATTAAAGGGAGGGGGGGGGGGGGGGGAGAAGGGCGACAGAATCCAAATTTTCAAATGATCACAATGATGATTTTAAAGGACTTCTGTAATTCATCAAAGTGGAAGGTTGACAAGAGTGGATTTGATACAGATCTAGTTAACCAGTCTAGGGTGGCTGTCCTGAATTGTGAAAAATGTTGCAATGACTTTGAAGGAGGGGATTTTTATAGCCATGTTTGTATAGAGTGGGGGGGGGGAGGAGGGATGTTGTATCCTCTTTGTCAAATAGCCTACTTTCTGTAGACTCTGCTCTCTGCATGCTGTTCTTGTGTTAATAAATCAACCCTTCAGTCTGCACTATTGATCTGTTGTTAATGAGGGAGTGTGCAGATGCTCCATTTTGACAAGAAACCCTTCATGTATGCAGTCTCAAAGCCTAGTTCATATCTTGTGCTGTGCACAAATGAAAGTATATACATAATAAACCGATGTGCGTCGGTGTTTGAGAGAAATGATTTATCTTCTCGAGTCCCCTACCCGACGCAAGAGCTACGGTGAACATGTCAGTCCCCTACCCGACGCAAGAGCTACGGTGAACATGTCAGTCCCCTACCCGACGAAAGAGCTACGGTGAACATGTCAGTCCCCTACCCGACGAAAGAGCTACGGTGAACATGTCAGTCCCCTACCCGACGAAAGAGCTACGGTGAACATGTCAGTCCCCTACCCGACGAAAGAGCTACGGTGAACATGTCAGTCCCCTACCCGACGAAAGAGCTACGGTGAACATGTCAGTCCCCTACCCGACGAAAGAGCTACGGTGAACATGTCAGTCCCCTACCCGACGAAAGAGCTACGGTGAACATGTCAGTCCCCTACCCGACGAAAGAGCTACGGTGAACATGTCAGTCCCCTACTCGACGAAAGAGCTACGGTGAACATGTCAGTCCCCTACCCGACGAAAGAGCTACGGTGAACATGTCAGTCCCCTACCCGATGCAAGAGCTACGGTGAACATGTCAGTCCCCTACCCGACGAAAGAGCTACGGTGAACATGTCATGTCCCCTACCCGACGCAAGAGCTACAGTGAACATGTCAGTCCCCTACCCGACGAAAGAGCTACGGTGAACATGTCATGTCCCCTACCCGACGCAAGAGCTACAGTGAACATGTCAGTCCCCTACCCGACGCAAGAGCTACGGTGAACATGTCTCCACAAGCTACATCTGTTACACTGATGCCATCTTGGAACTCAGGAGAGCAGGGGATTCTGGGAGTGTTGGATTCAGTCTGGCATCCGAGCTGACCAAACTGGTTGGATCCTAGCATGAAGCACGTGTAATCATCTAAACAAAATAGAAAACACAGCAAGATACAGATTTGTTATCACACTGTCTTAAGTGTCTCCCCCTCCCCCTACCCCTCCCCCTACCCCTCCCCCTCCGCCTCCGCCTCCGCCTCCCCCTCCCCCTCCCCCTCCCCTTCCCCTTCCCCTTCCCCTCCCCCAGAGTTGGTTGATTAGCCCTATATGCGCTGTAATGGCAGCAATTGAGCTGTATACTCCCCAGGGAGCTGAGATGGTTTCAGGAATGATTTATGAGCCTTATGAGCAGGGGTAATAATATAATGCGCCTTGAGCACCACTCAGTTGGTGGATACGTGCGCTATATAAGTCCACACATTATTATATTATTATTATTAAATGGTTCAGACAATGTTTTCAACTTATTGTCGATGGCACCATCCATGGTATGTCAATCCACATGTACTGGAAAATCAAAATGGCTGATTTGACACTGTCCAGCACAACTTTTATTTACATTCAGTTATTTTTAATCGGTGGTTGTGATTCAGGTTCAAACAATTGCATAACATGTACCTGTAACTATGGCAGCATGAGCTGTTCCTATGGCAACACTTTTGATAGACAGCTTGCTAATGGGAGAGGAGGCAACTGGTGTGTATGTACGCATCTCGTCAACTTTACTGTGGGTCTGTTGACTTGGGTTGATAGTGTCCAGGCCTAGCTTGTTGTATCTGTGTATGGAGATTTCACATACATTTGTAATGTGGCAATACACAAATCCAGATTTGATATTTGTCCCCGTGCCCACCATTAGCAAATTTTGTCAAAGTGGCATTTTCAAATATCTATTAATATTCTCCGCTAGCTTACCTGTTGCTTCCACAGGCAAGAACTTTCTTGTCTGTTGTGAGGAGCAAGGAGCAGTCAAGACCACAGTGTACAGATGCAATGTGACACTCTACCGGCAGAATGACACTCTGTGGGGACGAGAAGGACTCCTGACTGTCCAATCCCAAACGACCTAAAGAAAGACACGAAAGATACACAGCACCAGTCTGAATCAATATGTGGTATAGTATTGGTTATTAAAAAAACCTTTCCAATGCTTCTTTGCTCATTGTTCCTTACACCTACAATCTTGGGAGATTGATCCTTTTTTCACGCCGCACCATCCCTTTGGAACAAACTCCCTCATTCTATTCGTAATATTTTGTCGGTAACTGACTTTAAATGTGCTCTGATCGACCTACAATGTACCTGAAGACCTACCTGTTCCAGATTAGTGTTAATACTTAAATATGGTTAATTTTTTTAATAAGCTCATTTTGCTTATATATATATAATGCACCCTGAGTGTAATTTCTGACGGATACTTGCATGTTATAGAAACTCCTTTTTAATATAATTTTATTACTGAATGGTACCTACCATTGTCCCCTCTCCCCCATGAGAACACCTCATTGTCATTGGTAATGGCCATGACGTGTGATGCCCCACATGAAACCTTGACAACCTCATAGCCTAGCAACTCCTCGACGATCTTGGCCTGTGAGACATCATGGTAGTTGCCATGGCCCAAACACCCGTGGGCTCCGCTGCCGTAAGTCATTAATATACCTCGATCTGCAACATGATAGTAATGGTTCGGTTCATGGATTTAAAGATGAATTCCATCACCAGTGTAAGGAAGGGAGGAAGGGGGGGGGGGGGTGTTGGTTATTACATTGGTTATTACTTCTTCAATTCATTTTTGTTTAGGTTGTTAAGTGTACTTTGTAATGGAACTGTATAGACGATGTGACCTGTGTCGTGATGTGGTCACGTGACGGCGACTTTTGCATGGCGGAAGTCGGCCTCAGGTGAGTTTTTCTGTGTGTATGTATTGTACACATATATGTACCAACGTTAATGAATAGCTGTGGCCTCGCATCAATTTACACATTTTTTGGTGAAATTGTTGGCGATATTATTTTCATAATTTCACAAGAGTTGAATAAAACCATCCCAAGACAACACCTGAGAGCTGCTGTGCTGTCATTTGCACAAATCGTTGTAATAAAGGAGAAACATGTGTTAAGCCTAAGCTTTTACAAAAATCCGTACGGGCCGAGCTCCAGTGAGAAAGAAGAAATGCTGCCGGTGGTTGTTGGTGGTTCGCCGAGAAAACTGGAGCAAAAAACTTATTTTTTGATTTTGGTATCAAATATATCGCGTCATTGGAATGATTTTGTATAGGGATATTTTGTATAGGTATTGGTATATTAGAGTATTGGTATGTACAAATACAACTACACACTGTAGCTATGGCTAGGTGAGAGAACTGCCCAGCTGACCTTGACTAGACTGCATTTTTTGCCCCGCGATATGCACGCACATCGTGTTTTGCTGTAGGTGTGATGCCACAGGTCACATCGTTTATAAAATAACCGCCCTGCCAGAAGTGATAACTTACCAGTCAGACAGGCTGTGAACATGTCCCCACATGATACATGTTGGATAGTCACCGCTGACTGTCCCTCCAGGAAGCGTGGTATGAAGGTGGGATAAGGCTGGTCCGTGGCCCCAGGCAGCATGGTGGAGCCAGAACCCACTGACGATGACTGAGAACAAATTGTGGTGAATTTTTTATGTTGAAAGTAATGTACAAATTGTTGCGTCGATGTCATGTATTAACCAGATGCTGCGTTGTTGTACTAGCACAGACTTATGCAAAAAGAACATTGTATTATTCTGTTCTAGAATGCACACGCACATTTCGTCATGTCAGAACAACAAGGTCTATCAAAAAAGCAACAAGGTCGTATGTGCAATAGTGCATAGATTTGCAAACATTAAAACAACTGAGTATAACAACGTTGTATATTCTTCCATAGGTTTTGCGTGTCCATCCTGGAACTGTGTAAAAAGATACTACCTTGTTGCACTGAGAAAAATCCAGATCTGCAACAAGGTCGTAACTATGACATGACCTTGTTGCACTGATACAACGATTTAAGATATTATAGATTGGTGAAATTCTTGCGTCGGGAGATAAACAATTGATTTAATTTTGCCCTACACCGACGTGTGTATATAGCACTGTATGCTCAGTGCTTTCCGAGTGTCTGTGAAAAAACTACACAGGGTTCCACGGAACCCACTGCTATATAGGATTCTAGCCGGCCAATCGTCATCGGGCAAGCTCGGTGGTCGAGAGGTTAAGACGTCTGCACTAGTAAGCCGGAGGTCGTGGGTTCGAATCCCGCCCGAGTCGCCTGTGTAGTTTTTTCACAGACACTCGGAAAGCACTGAGCATACAGTGCTATATACACACATCGGTATAGGGCAAAATTAAATCAATTAAGATATTATGTTAGAAATTACACTGTTGCACTCAACTATCCCTGGCCTATGTTCCTCTGGTTGTATGTTGCTTCATGAGCATAGGGCCGACACTCATTGGAGCAAAATGGTTAACTTCCGTTTTAATAGACGTTGTGCCCTGTGACGTCATGCCTTAACCCAAACAGCACGGTGGTATGCACACATTTTCTGTTTTGGTTTAGACATTACATCACAGGTCACATCATCTAAAAACAATGTTGTTCTCTATTATAGTGATGATGGAGATGAATGAGATGATGTGACCTGTGAAAAACCAAAACAGGATGAGCATGCATACCACTGGGCAGAAAACGTGACCGCGCCACAATTTTGTGAACAAAGTTCACGTCATCTATACCTCCGAAGGTCCACTAGTGATCATTTACTAGAGTTATCTTGCAGGAGTGTGATTAGACAAAAGTAAAAAATCCTGAAAAATGGATAGCAGGCCTGGGTCTCCCTTTGGTCTAGAGGACAAAGCCCTCTGAACCTCCTGGATGTTTAATTTTGGCGGATTTACAGACTCTCCACATCATCACAAACAAGAAACTAGTGGTTTGGACACAATACAGGCTACTTCTTTTTTTTTCCTTGGTGGCTACTTTCAAGAAAATTTTGAGGCAAATAGAGATTTGTAAAAATCCCGAAATCAGGAAAAATCATGAGAAATGACAGGCCTGATCTTGAAGCCCAATTTGTATCATCACACACTTCTTTTACAGTAAAAATAATTTCAGATCCTACATAATTTTTGTTCTCTTCAAAAACGTAATACTCGAGACAGCTGCTTACCTCCCAGATGAGAAGTCGTCCATTCTTTGTGACCGCAACTCTCTGAGTCCGACCCGTGGACACCTGTATGATCTGGATATCGCTGTTGGGGAGTGGGAGTCTGATGGGAGTACTGACCCCCTGACCCCAGCAGTAGACTGTCGAGAGGGGCTGTAGCTTAGGCAGGTTGGAATTGCTGCCGTCTAGCACAAGCTTGGAGCCTAGAAAGGAGAAAGGAATGAGAATTAAAGATTTATAGGAACATGAATTTGTAAAATGAGATAAGGAAAAGGAGCATGTAATTATTATAAAGCTGTGCGTTTTCGGTTATTTCGGGAACCGGATATCCGACATTGGAAATCTTTGGATACCTGGGTATCTGTCAAAAATTGTTTAAAAATCACACAAATACTCCTGAAAGTATAAAACAACCAATACGAACACATGTTTCTCTTGTTTTATTAGAGTCACAATAAATGTGGACTTACTGTAATAATTTGCCGCCTCTATATTAAAAACGACTCACAGCATTCCCATTCCACACACAAAAAGTAAAAAAAAAAAAAAAAATCAGAGACTTCCATTTGTATGGCTTAAATGTTCAGTCAAAACGGGTAATTGGAACCGATAACGGGTAATTGGAACCGAAAAATGAAACCAGGTAGTGACAGTTTCAGTCTGGTATCTGGGTACCCGGAAACACAGCACAGGACTGATATTAAATGACACCAAGGATTCGTCAAAAGTGCCTATTGCATTGTTGCTCATGAGTTTGAGGAAACCTGTGAAGATAAGATGATGAAGTAATAATTTAGTTTATCCATTTATTACTGGGAACTAGATAGCCTTTGTATTCACCATGGGTGTGATTTGACAAAAGTAACAAATCCGGAAAAATGGGGGCCTTGGTCTCCCTTTGGTCTAGAGCACAAAGCCCCCTGAACCTCCTGGATGTTAAATTTTGGAGGATTTACAGACTCTCTATATCCTCACAAATAAGAAACTAGAGGTTAGGACAAAATACAGGCTACTTCTTTCTTTCTTTCTTTGGTGGCTACATTTGTAAAAATGGTGGCACAATTCAGGACAAATCCTGAGAAATCACAGACGAAGAATAGTTTTATTTACTGCTAGAAGAAGTAAACTGCATGCATTGACCCAAATATAATTGACAACTTTTTGACCACATTTTGATGTACAAGAGATGAAACCTAGAAAATGAACTAAATGTGAACACTTTTTATATACTTACTTTTGCGAGACAGTGATTTTGCATTTCCTTGGTGGTTTAGCCCTTTTGCTGTCATCACAAAAGACTTGGGAATCCTGTAGATGAAAATATAAAAGTGTATTGACACAGTCTTAAACCATATTAACTATCTGATGATATTTATGATTGACCAGCAGTGACACTTTATGCAATTGGCAAATTGACATTGGGACATCGTCTCGCCCTCTTTACACAAAAAAAAGTCAGGTGGGATTGTGTCTTTTGACTAATGTTTGCCATTCCAAGGGTCCTCCATATTCTGCCAAAATTCCACTTCCATTCACCGCACGCATGTATGGACAATAATGACCACGAAGTTGGAGATTGGCGGTGAAGTGCTTTGAGGGGGAAGGGGGGGTGGAGCCCCCTCCTACCTGCCTTAGCTTCTTTATCCCCTGTCCCCTGTGAGGGGTTTCAATGCCTCATTCAAACCCCTCCCTGCCCTAAAATTTCAGGGAAATTCATGCTTGAAAATTTGTTAAATACACAAATGTGACCCGCTCTGGTCAAAAACTGACCCCAGGGACCAGTTTGAGATTTTCATGTTACCATATAGAGTTAGAGCATTTTCTCTAGATTTTGATGGAAAAAGAAAAATCCTGAAACGTTGTTGGGAACATTGTTAATTTTCATGATAAATTTTGGAGGTCACTCCGAAAAGTTGGGTCCAAGTTTAGGGTTTTGCCAGAGCCAGTCACAAATGTTTACAATTTCATCCCCCCCCTCCATTTTATTTCTGGATTTGCAAAACAAAGCACTGTTCAGCACTTATACATTCTCAGAAATCCATGACAACGCACTCACTTGAGAGGGCACTTGACCCGACCGATCTCCATGTAGACATTAGCCAGTGTCTTAATGATGATAGGCTCGGCTATGACTTGGTTGATTGTGGGTCGCTTGTCTGGGTCAAGGTGAAGCATCTGAAGCAGGAGACGTTTCAGGTCGTCACTGTAGCGGTCTGAGATCGGTGCTATGGACCCTCGCATGATCTTCATCACTAATGCTGGGAGGTTCTGCGGGGTTTAAACAAGAGAACATGGGTGAATTGTATGGTAAAACTATGAAATTACATATTAACCCTAAATCACGCTGAACACAATCAGAATGCAACAAATAAAACAATCTGTCGGATCTTGTTGAAGTGTGCAGTGAACAAAAGATCTTTTGTTCTCGCTGATGGATCTTGTTGCACTTTGCAGCCTTCACACTTGGACAACTGATGGATGTTGTTGCACTGAGCAGGGTGTCTAGCCAGTTATTGAAGGGGGTTAGGGCAGCTTCATACTTGGACAACTGATGGATGTTGTTGCATTGAGCAGGGTGTCTAGCCAGTTATTGAAGGGGGTTAGGGCAGCTTCACACTTGGACAACTGATGGATGTTGTTGTATTGAGCAGGGTGTCTAGCCAGTTATTGAAGGGGGTTAGGGCAGCTTCACACTTGGACAACTGATGGATGTTGTTGCATTGAGCAGGGTGTCTAGCCAGTTATTGAAGGGGGTTAGGGCAGCTTCACACTTGGACAACTGATGGATGTTGTTGCATTGAGCAGGATGTCTAGCCAGTTATTGAAGGGTGGTAGGGCAGCTTCACACTTGGACAACTGATGGATGTTGTTGCATTGAGCAGGGTGTCTAGCCAGTTATTGAAGGGGGTTAGGGCAGCTTCACACTTGGACAACTGATGGATGTTGTTGCATTGAGCAGGATGTCTAGCCAGTTATTGAAGGGTGGTAGGGCAGCTTCACACTTGGACAACTGATGGATGTTGTTGCATTGAGCAGGGTGTCTAGCCAGTTATTGAAGGGGGTTAGGGCAGCTACACACTTGGACAACTGATGGATGTTGTTGCATTGAGCAGGGTGTCTAGCCAGTTACTGAATGGGGTTAGGGCATGCTTCACACTTGGACAACTGATGGATGTTGTTGCATTCAGCAGGGTGTCTAGCCAGTTATTGAAGGGGGTTAGGGCAGCTTCACACTTGGACAA
The DNA here is from genome assembly GCA_029582265.1 of Zoroaster sp. YZ-2022. NCBI lineage: Eukaryota > Metazoa > Echinodermata > Asteroidea > Forcipulatida > Zoroasteridae > Zoroaster > Zoroaster sp. YZ-2022. The sequence continues at coordinate 36,120,309 of CM055825.1, forward strand.
CTGATGGATGTTGTTGCATTGAGCAGGGTGTCTAGCCAGTTATTGAAGGAGGTTAGGATTAATATAAACATTAACAAACAAAAAATACATGGAATTTTGTTGAATGATGTTTGAAATCAACACCATTGGTAATATTTCATTATGTGCCTACACTATTGGATCTTAGCCAATCGCGCACGATGACTGCACACAACGCAATTCCAGTCTGTATGCAATACCGATCTCAAACATCTTGAAATATCTTAACATTAAGTGAGTTGTCAAACTAGTAGATGTCAGCGCGGCATCTGGCTACATTCAGCTGGCCAATTTCCCACTTATTGATAATTTCTGTGCTTCTTCACATAAAGAACCTGGTTGGCAAATTATGCCATAATTAGCAGAACTAGCATATAACTGTAAAAGTAAAGACAGACTTCACTTACGTCAGCCTCAAATGCCCTTTTTAAAGTGAGTAGCTCATAGAGCACACAGCCTACAGCCCATATGTCACTTTTTTGGTTGTAACTGTGCAGTGGAAATGTTAAGGTAAATTCAACACATTTACTGCAAAACAGCGATATTTAGTTTGGACCAATCAACGTTGTGCTTTTGATTTAATTTTGTCCAACACTGACATGTGTATAGCAATATGCATACTCGGTGCTTTAGCAGAAAAATTTGCTTTAAAAGCATAAGCGTATTTCATAGTTAAGCAAGAAAATTCATAGCAGTGCGTGCGCGTTCATCATGGATTTGTATTGTTGCGTCAATCATTTGCTAGCAATAACAACCGGCAAGTTAGCATGCCTTTCTCTATGCCTAACAGTTAGCAGCGCTATGAAATAAAAAACATACAGTAAGCAAAAAATTGGCTGCTTAGCGGCTGTATAATATTGGATCCAGGAATAAAAAGGAAACATATAAATCCAGATTAGAACTCATGAAGGATACGGTTTCCCCTCGCAAAGCTCTGGGGATATGTAGCATGGTGTGCCGACCACTGTGAAAGCTTTGCTCTTGCTGCTCAGAATCTTGGAGATGCCAAAGTCGCCGATCTTGACAACGTCCCGGCGCTTGTTTAGCAGAATGTTCTGCGTCTTCAGGTCACGATGGAGGATCTGTTTGGAATGGACATGCTGTAGGGAGAGAAGCAATTGACTGAAGAGACGAAGGACTTCCTGGATTGAACGGAAGAAATGTACAATATAATCATTATCACTATTACCTGAAGTGTGTTAGCCGTGTTAAAACCTAGTTCACAGCACTGTTCTCCAAGGAGCAATGAATCGCTTTTGTGATTCCATAGAAGCAAATTATGGCAGTCATTTCAGCTTTCAGAAGTGAGAAACAAAAGCAAACTACTTCACAAGTAGGTCTGGGTGAATAGTTTGATTATTCAAATATTCGCGAATAGTTGTTGCTAATCGTACTCGCGGATTTTGAACTATTCGATTAATCGGGCTGGCATGAATACCTTCAACTATTCGCGAATAATGACCATTCACGATTAATTGTGAGTAATAATGTATTGCCTTTGCACTGCATAACTTGCGGTCGTGAACTGTTTGCTAACTATTCGTCACTACTATTCGTGAGTAACACTGGCAATTACACAGTTTTGTCTAGGCACTGCTGGTAGTGGTAAGCTTTGTAGTATTCACGAATAGTACTCGAGAGTAATGCCTATGAGGAAGCCGACGTGGCTGGCTGGCTGGGTGTGATTGCAGCGACTGTTACCTGCAATAATGTATTGCCTTTGCACTGCATAACTTGCAGTCGTGAACTATATGCTAACTATTCGTGACTACTATTCACGAGTAACACTGCCAATTACCCCGTTTTGTCTAGGCACTGCTGGTAGTGGTACGCGTTGTAGTATTCACGAATAGTACTCATGGGTAATGCCTTTGAGGAAGCCGACGTGGCTGGCTGGATGGCTGGCTGTGACTGCAGTGACTGTTACCTGCTGAAGGCTGATAACATCAAAGGCATGCCGTGTAATATGTAAGAGTCTTGCCAGTTCAGTTCGTGGGTTGGCCAATGTTTAAAACACTTGAGCCTTGGCCAACATGTTTAGAAGAAATACCTACATGTATCTACTGCTTATTTTATGATGGGAATTATAAATTATAAGGTAACGTTAAAAACAAATGCTAGCTTCCTACTTCACTAGGTGATTAGCACTTCAATCAGTATAATGCCTGGGAAAATGCAACAGAGGGTTCTCCCCACATACAAACTAGCGTATTGGCCTGATACGCAAAGATTTTTGGCCTGATACGGAAAGATTTTTGGCCTGATACGCAAAGACTTTTGGCCTGATACGCAAAGATTTTTGGACTGATACGCAAAGATTTTTGACCGATACGCTGCCAAAATTGCAATATATCAATAAATCACAAATTCGTTTGCATAGCGTGTAGGTACTTCTGAAGTAGTTCGCTTTTGTTTCTTACTTTTCCAATTAAAAAGGAAATTGCTGGAAACAGCTGATAAACTAACAAAAAAAAGAGCAAATATTTCTTACCCCTTCCTCTAAAAGTGCATTCCCTCTATGCTGGAGATACTCAAATAGAGTGCCACCTGAAATTAAACACAAATTAATGATCAAACAATACACATACACAAAATCACAAAATCACGTCAGTCCATTCTAACCAAAACGAAAACCAATATCAGAACTTTTTTGACGTCTAAAAAAATGTTTTTTTCCATTTGAATATCACCCTCCTTACCTTCGGCATACTCCATGACAATGCTCAAGGCCTTATCCTCTAGGAAGTTCTCGTAGTACTCGATGATGTTGGGATGGTCCAGCATTGCCAACACCTTGGCCTCATTGACTGCCACCTGTCGCTCCTCTCGAGTCATCTGCTCCACAGGGATCTGCTTGATGATGATGAGTTTCTGGTCATTAAGACGACGGCTGAGATACACTGTCCTGTATGAATTGTTTTATAGTTAGATGTATCGCCTGTGTTTGTGGCGGGTAGAATGTCGTATCCGACCGCCACTTTTTCTCATTCAATATAACCAATAATGTAATCTTACCTATCCAGTAAGGTGAAGAACATATGGATGATGATGGACATATACTTCAAATTATTCCAGGATATTTATTTCATGAAAAATCAGTCATTTTTGGTATACAATGACTTCCTCAGTTGTTAGTCTGATTTTGTCAACTCTCCCATTAGTGACCAACACAGTCATTGTACATGTGCAGTGGCAACTATAATAGGATCCTTCTATTTTCTGAAGGGGAGTATTTTTTTAGAAGGGAAATAAAGTCTGAAAACCATCATAAAAGTGGATTTTAATGATCGATAAAAATCGATAGAATAATTTTTTTAACTGGTTAATGGTTGCAAAAAATTCCCCCAAAACCCTTAAAAAGTGGCGGTCAGATACGACATTCTTTCATTTGTGGCGACTTTAAGGGCAATTTCCAGAATGTTTATTTTGCATCGAACATCGGAAGAAAAAAAAATCCTATAAAATTACAAATCACTTAAAATAAAATATTCAAGAAGGACAGTATGGTTTTTCAGTAAATGTATTTATGGTGGCACCCTTCATATAATATTCATTTTGGCACTTTTCTTTTACTGTTAAACCAAGCTTCTGACAACTCTTTTGAAATAAAAGTATTAGCCTAAGACTTTAAGTTCCTGTGAAAACTAAAATTTCTGGAAATTGCCGGTTAAATATTGGTGATAAATCTTTAAGCACTGATTGTGACATATCATGGGAAAGAATTATTCTTCGATAATTTCACAAAAGTGAATGATCCTTCAATATTGGATTTTATGGCAAAGCTGTCTGCTTGGTCGGATAAGGATGCCTCATCACTGAATTTTAACTAACGTTAGTGGATGAAAAGTTAACAAATTTTGTTTGTATATATGTGGATTTAGGATATGAAGAAATGTTCCATGCTATTAGCCCTTGTTAGTTGCTCCCTGTATGAAAAAAGTTCCCCCTAACTGACTCAACTAGTTAAATTTGTAATGTTAAACATGGTTAATGTTTTTATCAAGTACTAAGTCAAAGTAGGCCTAGCCCTAACTAGGCCTATCTTATATTATATCAAAGTTTTCAAACAAGCCAAATCAACGTACCCATAAGCTCCTCTACCAACCACACGGATTTTCTCATACTTTTCCATGGCATCATTTGTTTTGCATAGCTGGGTTGGTGTTTTGTTACTTATCTGGGTGTTTACTGACGCTGCAGTTGAAAGTTTTTTATGAAGGAATCATGTGTATCTTACCCTTTACTTTAATACAAAATTAGTACGGTCTGGTAACACGAATTCGATACCATACTAAATCTTGTACTCATCGGATGATGAAGTACAGACTATACAAAAAAGGGCAGTGTTTACGTCCTTGAGGGCGCTCTACACCGAGAGCTGTTGTGCGGTAAATTAATTTGTACTTTTTAGGCAAATAGCCTAGTTTCCCCCCAAAGATAATGGCAATTGTGCTTTGAACAACAATACGAATGCCTGTTCAAGCGCATGGCTGAAATTACCTTGATTTTTTTTTTAAAGTTTGAATTGCTATTTTGTTGGTCAATTAACAAATGAACTTTCAAATGAAACATCACACGAACAAATCCTCATATAATGTCCAACTAATTTCATAATGTAAAAAGTATTATAATCAAATTAAAATAAGTCTGACCAAACCATGCAAACAAATCGCAAGTATGTTTTCTACGCATTCATACGAAGCTTCAACTATCAAATTTAATAAAAACCAGTTTACTTTCAACTTTAATTAAATTGTTATCACAATCAAATGTTTAGGCTTGTACATATGTATCAAAGCTTTGAATATCAAAGCTTCTGATTATGAAGCAAAACTATTTATATATGCTTATAACATTACATTCGACAAAAAACGAAGTGCTGAATATCGCACCTCAAGTGCTAATAGCACTTTTTGGGAGATTGTATAGTGACTGCCCTTGAGGTGCTATATTCAGCACTTCGTTTTTTAGAGTGTGCGCATGGAGGCAAAGTCCAATTAAGTCAGAGGTTCGGTAGCAGATTCCCTTTGACAAAACAAACGAGATTAACAATTACTATACGTAATACGCTTACAAAGATTTGCTTTTGAAAACGAGGTTTACAATACCGGTACATGTACGATATACGCTTACATAGGACAATAAATACTAAAGTAATCAAAATCTTTTAACTTTTTCAGAGTCTCAAAAGAAATTGTTACAGAAATCAAACAGCATTAACTTTAAGTAAAATCAGCCAACCCAGCCCTATATCAAGGGGGAAAGCGGGGGTCACAATGTGCCCCATAATGTTCCCACCCAGAACGCTTCGACCGATCACACCCTAACTATTCTTTTGAACCAACCCGTCCCTCGTAGCCAAATAAACAATGATGGGTGTTCACGACTGCCATAGCAACCGTTCATTTTGAATTAAATTATTTCAAAATTCAATGAACTGAATTGAATTTCCACTTTTTTGGGTAACTTGTAATATATTTTTGATGCTGTAAGACATTTAATTAACATGTGTTTTGGGGTTTGTTTTCAACTTTCATAGAAGGACACAATTGAGTGATGTGACCACTTTCAAATTCCCATTTACAAAGAATTGCTTTTGAAAAAACGAGATTAAACAATAATAAAAGTTTCTAATAGCTTGATCAAGACGCTTACAAGTGATCAATACATGTACGTTATACGCTTACAAAGGACATTAATATTAAAGTAATCAAAATCTTTTAACTTTCTCAGAAAGAAATTGTTATAGAAACTATAAACAGTATTAACTTCAATCAAACAACCATTAACCCTATAATCAAGCCGGGGGGGGGGGGGGTAAGGGGGACACAATGTGCCCTCTATTGTGACCAATTCCAAGGGTAAACTCAATGAATTCAGTGGACATTTTTCTCATAAAGGCGATCAGAGCTTAAAAGAAATTGTTTTAATAACAGTCTGTACTTATCTTTTTCACCATGCAAATGTGCAAATCGTACTTAACATTTTTTAAAATTACAAATATCAACAAAGCTACAAGCATTAATGATTGTTACAATTTATACAAAGCAACAAACTTACAACTAATCAACTAACAAACACTGATTCTACGAAGCTTGAATTATTGTACATTTTATATAACAAAATATGTGCGCACTCTATGTAATATAATTACACAAATGCTTTAATGATATTTTTATGAAGCTGTTTTATGGGCAGTGTCGTAACTATGGGGGTGAGGGGGCACGTTCCCCCAGCTGAGGTCTGCTGTCCCCCGTTCAGAATTTTGAAAAAAGGTCCCCATTTGAGGCTGCAGGATACAAAATGTTCAAGTATTAACATGCCCCCTAGAAAAAGTGGTGCACCCCTAGTGCCCCCTGAAAATTGGGACCTAGTTACGCCACTGTTTATGGGAATCAAATTTAAGTATAATAATAAGAAGAAGCCTTCATAATAAAACTATCTGCAAATTGTAAACATTGTGATAAAAATATGTAAACTTCTAAGAACAATAAATGCTGCCATTACATGATTAACTGCTTTCTGGGATTCAAATAATTTTTTTTTTTTTTAAATGTAAGTAATTATTACTACTGTTGTTAAAGTAAACATTGTCTAACATCGGTCCTACCAATGTTACCGTTAATTGGGCTTCTGAGATATACGATTTATTTCATAAATGTTGTTTTATGCAATTCAAAAGGGATTGCAGCAACTGTACTGTTTAACGATTCTAAAAGTTAGATATAATACATGCGTCATTAATAATATAAAACGACTGGATATACATGTATAGATGCAACAGAATGAAATTATATAAGATAATTCACATACCATATAATGGGATAACTGGACACAATGTTCCCCCTATTGTTCGCCCCTGAACGCTTCGACCGATTACGCCTAAACTATTCTTTCGAACCAACCCCTCCCGAAATCAACAAATATACCCAAATCAACGATTTTGGATGTTCACAATTGCCATAGCAGCCGTTTATTTTGAATTAAATTAATTCAAAATTCAATTAATTGAACTGAATTTCCACGTTAGGGTAATTAATAGGTTTTTTGATACGACCACACATTTAATTTTCAACAATTGAGTCACGTGACCAATTCCAGTGCATGCTGGGAATCCAAAATCGGCTGAAGAATACAACAAATACGAGGGGAGCTCATCAGTGTGCTCCAGGAGGCTTGATAGGGTAAACTTAATTCAGTAAAAAAAATTCTCCTGAAGACGATCAAAACATATTGATCGAAACGTTAAGTTGTAACCACCAGTTCTTTTCAGAACTAATTACTATTCAAAAGAATTTTTTCACATGGTGTCACTGCAAACAATCTTTATCATTTTCACCATGTAAAGCTACAAATCTTACTTAACATATTTTTAAATCTACAAATATCAACAAAGCTACAATTATTAATGGCTGTTACAATTTATACAAAGCAACAAACTTACAACTAATCAACAATCATTCTCCTGAGTACGATCAGAGCATACTGATCGAAACGTCGAGTTGTACCACCAGTTCTTTTCAGAACTAATTACTACTCAATTGAGATTCCACATGGTGTCACCGCAATTAGTCTTACTTATCATCCTCACCATGCAAAGCTACAAGTTGTACCTAACTAATCAACTAACAAATATTGTACATTTATATAACAAAATATGTGGTCACTCTACGAAATAATTATAATTATACAAAAGCTTTAATGATATTTTGAAGCTGCTTTGTGGGAATCAAATTTAACAAGTATAATAAGAAGCATTCATAATAAAACGATCTGCAAATTGTAAACATTGTGATAAAAATATGTAAACTTCTAAGAACAATATATGCAACCATTACATGATTTCTGGGTTTCAAATAATTATTATTATTTGTTATATAAGTAATTATTACTACTGTTATTAAAGTAAACATTGTCTAACATCGGTCCTACCAATGTTACCGTTAATTGGGCTTCTGAGATATACGATTTATTTCATAAAATTAATGTTGTTTTATGCAATTCAAAAGGGATTGCAGCAACTGTACTGTTTAACGAATCTAAAAGTTAGATATAATACATGCGTTATTAATAATATAAAACGACTGGATATATAGATGCAACAGAATGAAATTATGAATGAAATCTTAATACATTAGTGGATTCAGGGGAGGGGGAGGGGACGGCATGTGCCCCATTTTTCGCCCTGCATGTAAATTTATCATTACGTTGTTTTTTTGTTCCCGCTATATTTAGCCTCATTTTCACCATGTTCCCCCCTTTTCAAGACCCATGATCCACCCCTGTCTCCTTCCTTCAGTTGTCATCAAACTCGGGACAAATATTCTCATACACGTAGCTCTCTGACTTCAGCGGCAGCTGCATGTATGTCTATAGATAGACAAATACACCATATTATCTTACTTGAAACAGTGTTAGGGTTACGTTTTTGTCAGCACAAACAGAACCAAAATGTACCAAACATATCGAACAATGTTTGTAGGATATATTTTTAACATCAACTCGATCCGATTCAAATATAGTCTCTTCCTTTACTTGTACAGTCGTAGTTTCAGTTTCTTAGAAGCTATGCCTCTAACTTAATCAACAAACACGTAGACTTACATTTTCGGTATGGTTATCGGCCATTGTTGTCAGGGTAGACACCAGTGTTCTGAAGGGAGGCCGGTCATTTGGATCTTCACGCCAGCAATTAAGCATCAGGTCGTAGCTATATCAAGGAGCAATCAAAAACCAGTTGGTAAATTGCATTATTAGTATGAAAGCAGCCTTGTATATGTTAAAATAACCCTTGTGGTGTCAATTTTAATCTTCCATGGTGTTTATATTGTGCGAGTTGCCTAATACAAACATCAATGGTCTAGTTTTAACACCACAGTGTTTGCAGTGTATATAAACAATGTGGATCCAACAGTGACAAACCTCCCAACCATACTTATGCATAATGTTCAAAACGAATAAGCAAACCAGTTCTACTCAGAACCAAAACTAATTTGATAATTGAAATGGTGCTACCGCAAACCTGCCTTAGATTGATTAAAGTTTCCAAACCTTTTACAATAAACATCTGTTCTTACATTTCATCATTACAGTTGCTTGGTTTGGGCATGCGGTATCCAATTCTCAACCTCGACGCCAGGACGTGTGTCTTGATGCCAGAGTATGGAGTTCCCCCTGTATTTGAGTTTTATGAATAAATAAATTACCATGAAAACACATTTTTACAATATTACACGCTACATTCGTTTGAAATAATAGTATGCCTCAATAAATTTGATAATTAAAAAATATCGAAAATGTTGGAGCATACATAACATAGACTGGTTCACATTGTTGAAACATGGATGATGTAAAGACAGACTAATGAGAAACTGTAGTGGACGGTCCAAGGAGTGCAATGATCTAATCAAGTAAACCCGTCCAAATATGTTGCGACAACAGTTAACTGACTGAAGTTGATTTGGTTTAAAGAGACAGTATGATCACGATCAGAGCAGACGTTCAACCGGACATGAAATCGGTGTCCTAGTTTAAGATGAACATAATGACCGTGAAAATTACTGGCAAAATAGCACATTTTAATTTGTATCATACCAAAAGTTGCAATTTCCCACAGGAGAATTCCAAAGGACCACCTAGAATCGAAAAACAAAACCATATACAATGCAATTACTTTGATCACATATACAACACATACATCGCAAACTTCACATTGTTAAATTATCAATTAATTCTCTCAAGGTTTCCCTGTCTCTTGTTTATGGGTAAAGATAGATGACATGCCAAAAGTATATGCAACTTATAAGGGTGCACCCCACTAAATAGTGAGGAATTCATGCGCCGAGCTATTTATCATAAAGTGTATGCCCTCAAATTTTTCTGAAAAACAAAGATTTGAGGCCCATTCATTTGATGGATTGTGTAAAAATGGCCCACTATCATAACCTGGGGGTCCTTGGCTTCCAACTGTGAGTATTTTGGACACACTAGGCCCTGAAAAAGGGGTCCTAATTTGATTTCAAGCGGAAGGCCTTTTTCCAAAATGGCTGCTTTTCAGTGTGGACGTTTTCATTACTGTAGAGGGTGGTTTTCATTGGGATGAGAATAGCTCCCTGGAAACCTGGACTTTAGACAGTAAATAGAGAAGAAAATAAAAGGTTATATATCGATCAATATTTTTTCTTTTGGTTTTAAAAACTGTGGGACTTCTAAGTATTTTTTAATGATTTTTGAATATTTTGTATTTAGCACTGTTTACTATGGGAGTTTATTTAGTGCGGTGCACCCTATATATTCAAAATGGCAGCGTCCATGGTTTGTTTTGATGCTGGGATTTAAACGTGTGCTTTTGTTTACAAAATTTTACACATTAAATTTTCCCATTCAATATCCTTGTATTTCAGGTCTTTATTGGATGAATACAGTACTGTTACAACAAAAAGGTATGTGGAATTGTGAAATTAATACCATAGTCTGCATGTGCTCTTTTTCGGCTATTGAAATTGTTTATATTTGCCATTTATTGTTTACAAACAATACTTTTTTCTTCATTTATATATATCAAATCAGGTTTTAATTATTTTTAAGTTTTTAAACAAGTTTCTGTCCTTCATTTATGAACTCTAATAAGATCTGATTACTGGTGTACATGGGTAACTGAGGTAAAACTTCTAGCCAATAGTTTTATTGTGGTTTGCTAGTTGTAAACATGGAGGCTTTTTGTGCCAAAATAAAGAGTTCTCTCGACAAGAAGACACATTTGTTTGAATCTACGGGGTGTCATTTGGCAGTGATTCAAAAGGAAGAACTATGGACTAATGAATATCAAATTAGAATTAGAAAACAAACGCACAATGATGCATGCACAGAGTGGCTTACATGGCACACTCTGGAATCTCTAATTTACCAGAAGAGTGTGATGTAAGTCACCTGTGCCATCATACATTGTACGTTTGTTTTGAACATTTATCTCTTGAACCGCGATCTGTTAATAATTCTAGAAAAAGATGCAAACGACGAAGACGTTGCGCAGGCCATGGGGCCTATAAGAATTGTATAATTTAGCTGCATGTAAGTCAGTCATACCATTTTCTGTCCAAGCCTAACCCTAACCCCTAACCCCTAACCCTAACCCTAACCCTAACCCTAACCCTAACACTAGGTATTGGGAAAAAAGCGATGGAAAAATAAGTATGGAATAAGCACTCAAAAAGCCTGTAATTAGTTTGGGAACTGTTTGCAATAATTGTGTTCATATTGAATTCTTTGCCAGTCGCTGTTGTCATTATTTTGCTTGGGATCTAGTTGGCCACGTTTATACAGCGCCTGTGAAGCATAATACAAATGAAATCGTTTTGATCGACATTGTGCCCTACGTTTTTTGTACTGTTTTCCCTTGGCCCTTTTAGAGTAGTATTTCTGTTTCTTTTCCATTTCAGCAAGGGCTTAGGCAGCTGGTGAGCCAGCAGTTACTGGGCAACCAGCAGATTCGCATTTTTTACTATTGAATTTGCGTGTCCATTATTGACCAAGTGTACTGCGCTGTGATCTCTACAGTCACCATTTCTTGAAAAGGTAATTGTCCCTTTTGGGTTTGTCATTGCAAAAGCATGATTCATAGATTCGGCTTTCTGAGTGCTCGTTCCATATTTTGTTTTCTCCATCGCTTTTTTCCCAATTCGTTTGTCCAGTAGTTTCAAAACAGTCTGTTCATCATTTGATGACATTTTCAACTTTGATCTTACATCAGCAGGCAGGTATGGAAATTGATAGGTTTATGTAGCACCACCATGGCAAATGTATGATACTCTTTTGCACAGCCCATGGTTGCCCATGTAGCATTGTGGAATTGCGCTTGCTGCTTTGGCGGCCATGGTGGTAATCTGAGAATGGGCCCCCCTGTGCTCTTTAAGGATAGCAGCCGCCTCGGCCTGTGCCCTATGGCTTAGGTCATCAGCAAAGCGATCCTGCAGTTTACCTTTTCCCGTCTCGTTTTACCAGGAAACATATCTGGACTAAATTTTGCACGACTTACGGCTGCACAAAGTGATCTGTTAAGATGAGGGGGGTCTAGTGAATGTTCAATTTCCATACCTGCCTTGCTATGTGTATAATATGATTGTATACCCTCTGCCAGACAACCGTCGGCATCAGTGGTGACCCTATTAATTGTCAGAGGCTCCTTACAGTTCAAGAGTTTTTTGGCACATTGAATTCCGCCTTCATGTTCATCACCCATGTTGAAATTTGCTGGACGAGTGGCTGTGCATTTATCTGCATGTTTGTGTTCATTCTTGCTGATGTCACATTTTTTGCACAGCTTGTTCTCATGGTTATACATTACAATGTATTTTTGGGTTGTCACATTTTCACAAACAATGTCCCTTGTTTGAGTTGCTGGAACGAACAGTGTCTTCTTGCGGCAGTTCCTAAGGGGATTGTTATATTGTCGATCAACTTCCACAGCTACTGCACTTTCCCTATTGTAACCTTGCAATTCATGAATGTCTTTGACAATTTTTCTCTTATCGCTCATATCCTGTTCATTTTCAAAAGTTATAATTTCCCCACATTTATTTGATAATTTCTGCAGGGCATTTGCTGAAGGAACAGTTGTATCCATTGCAGACAAGAGTTTCCTCACACCAGCAGTTGCTATCCTGGTATTGTGAAGACCAACCTGCAAAGCCATGTTGGGAGTGGCAGTGCGTCTCCCTCTCCCAGTTTGAGGAATTTCTGTGTACGTTTTGTCTTGTCTGTATGGAACCTGCACTTTTTGCAGGACATCATCTCGGACACGGCTAAACCTCGACGAACCTCTTAGTTAGGTCCAAAACATCAATTCCGTGACCATTCTCTGGCTAGTAAGGTTTGACGATTGATTTGACTTCTATGGACCTTTTAGAAAACAATTAGCCCCCATGTCCCTCGCAAAAATCCCGGCATTTTTTCGCAGAGGCCAAAAATCCAAGATGGCCGCCGGCGCCATTTTGAAAATTGTTGTTTTGAACCAGAGCACCTATAATCATGTACAAAGACACTTTTTCGGGTAAGTCGAGCACAAGGATTCCGATTCTGACATTAGTTTGACATTACGGTGTCATTTTCACTCAGAAATCCAAGATGGCCGCCGGCGCCATCTTGAAAAAATAAGTTTTGAACCAGAGCACCTAAAATAGTGTACAAAGACACTTTTTGGGGTAAGTCGACCCCAAGGATTCCGAATCTGACATTAGTTTGACGTTATGACATAATTTTCACCCAGAAATTCAAGATGGCGGATGTCAGGTGCCATCTTGAAAAATTTACTTTTTGAACCAGAGCACCTCAAATCATGTATAAAGACTCTTTTTCGGGTAAGTCGACCACAAGGATTAAGAATCTAACAGTAGTTTGGCCAACTGAAAAGCAGCCAAAAGGAAGCACATAGAATGCGGCCCAAAACGGATGCGAGAAGATGAGCGGGGTGTGCAGGACCTGGTCGCATGCATGCATGAGTTTAACTCCTTTCCGTTCGACCCATCCTCACCCACCCTCCGCACCCTACAGTCAGCCATGCCTGCCTCTGATGAGCTTATTGCAGACTTCAACTCAGCACGTGCTGCGGGAGAGGAAAAGTTGACCAGCTTCTTGCGAGAACGGGTGTTCAGTAAGAATACCTCCATCCATGCACGCGTCCCTCTGAGCAAACGCTTGACGTTTGCCAAGATGCCAGCCACAGAGAAGCTTGGTGAGGAACTCAAAACGAGAGCTGCTGAAATGGAGCGAAGCGCTCTCAAGGCAGTGATAGACCTAGTTGAGGTCAGTAAAGTTGTAGACCTTACCGAGTTGCTGGAACATCGTGTTATCGAGGAGTGTGTGGCCTTATTCAACTCCAACTGCACATACAGGAAAACACAGAAGAGCAAGCTCATCCAGAGACTGTCTCTGCAATCTGTACATCTACAGGAACCCTACACCGCTCTCATCGACATGGGTATGATATGGAGGATGGCAACCCCATCAGCAGAAGATCGACAAAAGGCAAGATGGCACCCCATACAAGTGGTCGGACTACGTCCACAAGGTATCATCCATCATCCTTACCCGTCATGGTGATGCTGAACGTATCATCTGTGTGAACGACCCGTACGACGCACCATACTCAACTAAAGATGACGAGCGAGACCTGCGGTTACAGGGTAAGGCACATATCCCCAACACCTTCATGAAATTGAGCGACACCTTCCCTTCTGCCAAAGCGTTCACGACGCTGCTGTGTAGCGTCAGCAACAAGAGGCGGCTGCAAAAACTGATATGCAACTACCTGACAGACCTTGCAGAGAGTGTTGATGCAGAGATTGTCTACTCTGTTGGTTCCAACTGCACCAACATGTCAACCCAGCAAGCAATGGAGAACTACAGCTTTGACCAGTCTGAGGCTGACACTGTCCTCTTTTCCGTTTACGCAGTTCTGCGCGGGTCAGGCTACAGTGGCCCTGTTGTCATCGATGCCGCGGATACCGATGCCTATGTCGCGGCAGCTTTCATCTCGCGGCAGCTGTCCGGAATTCTATGTATCAAGAGGAAGCAGGAAATGGTCTTTTGCCGTGAGCTGGTGGCTGATGAGATGGCAGACTGTATTGTACAGCTGCACTGTATGACAGGGTGTGACGCCAACTCGGGTTTCTACGGCAAGGGTAAGAAGTCGGTGTATGATCGGGTGGCGAAGAGCCCTGTGGCCCAACAGCAGCTCTCAAGGTGCGGAGATAGCCTTGACCTTGAGGAGGAAGTGCTAGAGGAACTCTTCCAGTTCACACGACATGTCATCTATGGCGACAAAAAGAGTAGCACCATGGCTGAGGCCCGTGCAGCGAAGTGGAAGACACTGAAGAACAAATCATTCGTCCTTCTCCCTCCAGATGCAGATAGCCTACGTCAACACTGCCTGCGCGCAAACTGCTTGGCATATCTTGTGCGTCATCCTCGAAGAAGCACCACCCTCGCCACTTGGACATGGCTGGGAGCTGGTGGGTGGTCACTGTCGCCCTGTCCGCCACACACGACCTGCTCTCCCGACGCATCTACCTGCATCAGGGCCAGTTGAAGAGAGCGACGAAGATGAGAGTGAGGTAGATGAGAGCGAGGAAGATGAGAGCAAGGAGGGGGATGAGGAGAAGGATTATGTACAGGGAGGAGGAGGATTCATCAGAATCTGATGATTCAGAATCTAGTGAGGCAGAATCTAGTGAGGCAGATTCAAACTGATAACTGTGTTGTGGTGTCATTGGTCTACATAAAATGGCAATGAACTACAATTTTCAGGGTAAATGATTTTATTGACATGTTTTAAGTGGTTTCATTTGAAACTAGAGTTGGCTAGTAGAACAATGCCATCTTCAAACCTCAAGTTTTTCACGAGTTGTCATTGAACTTTGATGCCGATGTCAAACTCTTAAATGGCAAGAAGGAGTACAAACTGTAGAAGCATGTTAAGAAAAGTTGTGGTGACAGAATATCCTTGTCCGACTATATAAGGTCTAGGTGGTGAACCAGCGAGACAGCTTGTTGTTTACCTCACAGTGTTCTACATATTTTATACAAAGCCTACAGAGTAGCCTGACAATTTTGTTTGGGTATCCAAGATGTTTTATGTTTTCACAGACATTTATAATATGGTCATATGGTTATAATTTATGGTTATAATTTATGGTTATAAAATAAAAATTCATCACCTGAGAGATAATGTTCTAACTGTCATTTTGACGTTTTTGGAGATAACAGTATTTTAAAATTTCTCAGATCATCAGCTTTAAAATTATATAATTTCTCAAGGTTCCCTCTTTCTTTGACATTGGACACTTCCGGTAAATATTTCTTTGTTTTTTATTGTTTATTTCCGAACTTTAAAGGCCAATATATCCAAAATATAAAAATGTTAATCAGAATATTGTAATTCTCATGTCATATTCACAAATCAGGACCTCAATCCGTGACCATTTTAGAATTAGCCAAAAAAGGGGTTAATTCATGATCCTAGGTGCTCCCATTCAAAAGTTATGTTTTTGCTCTACCGAATGGGGCCATCTTGGATTTCTGGGCGAAAATTATGTCATAACGTCAAACTAATGTCAGATTCGGATTCCTTGGGGTCGACTTACCCGAAAAAGTGTCTTTGTACACTATTTTAGGTGCTCTGGTTCAAAACTTATTTTTTCAAGATGGCGCCGGCGGCCATCTTGGATTTCTGGGTGAAAATGACACCGTAATGTCAAACTAATGTCAGAATCGGAATCCTTGTGCTCGACTTACCCGAAAAAGTGTCTTTGTACATGATTATAGGTGCTCTGGTTCAAAACAAAATTTTTCAAAATGGCGCCGGCGGCCATCTTGGATTTTGGCCTCTAGCGAAAAATGCCGGGATTTTTGCGAGGGACATGGGGGCTAATTGTTTTCTAAAAGGTCCATAGAAGTCAAATCAATCGTCAAACCTTACTAGCCAGAGAATGGTCACGGAATTGATGTGTTGGACCTATCTGCATGCGGCATGAGTTCTGGTTGACCATCACACTCGGGTTTTGCTCGTTGGTGATCCAGCACGGCCTGTACCCCCAAGTTAACAGCAGCATTGACATTTACGAACCGGTAACCTCCTCTCCCATCCTGGTGATTGTCTCCACTTGTCTGCTGAAGTTGTGCTCCGCTCTTGGTTTGGAGTTTTTCAACTGGAGTTTTTTCAGCAATTTTGGGCCGAAGTAGCATGACGTCTCTTGTTGGCTCTGCATTGGGTGTCGTACAAAAGAATCCCTGTACATCTCTGGTGACAGCTAACTCCATCTGCTCATATGATGGCCTAATATAGACAGTTGGTGAGTCTCTCTTCGTATATTCATATTTGACTTTGCCTTCTAACTTTGGAGTGAGGACTGATGGATTTTTTTTCTGGTACCAGCCTTTTTTCTTTTTGTAGATTCCACGCCCAACAAGACCCATTTTGCAACTGATATGCTCACAGCTGGCTTATTGCAAGTAGTGAATTAACTACATAGTGAATTATACATAGCTTCTTATACATCACCAGTGCATGTGCTCATCATTACTTAATAGTATGCATGTTTTGAACAATGAAGTGAAACCAGTTTTTCTTAGGAAAACACAAACACAGCTTGGGAGAGCACACAATGGGCATCCTCATTTAAGGTTGTTTTTTATTGGGGGAAGAGTGAGGCTTAATTAATTGACCAACTACTAAGCAGCTTAATCCATTGAGTGTTTCACACAGTGAATCATCATAGGAAGTTTGTTGTTATTTGTTGTCTTTAATTAGTGTTACATGTGTGTTGCATTAGTAAAATTCACAAAACTATTACAAGTAGTTGTTTCTAAAATAGTACTGGTTCAGGAATGCATGCATTAATAATGAAGGTTTTGAAATTGTGTACAACTGATTGTACCATTCCCTGCCCCCTCTCCATCACCTCCATGTAATTTCACTTCCACCATCCAATCCCCCACTTACAGTAACCTTTCAGAAACACAGATCTGACACAAAATAACAACAAATTAATTTGAAAAATAACAATTTCTTTGACATGTCTGCAGTGCCTGTAGTGAAGAAAAAACTGTATATACGCTTTAAATATCTGTTTTTATCAAAAACATTTGATCAACTCTCTTTGCAAGGACCTGTATATACATGGGGGATGTATGCAGGGTTGGGGATGTTTCTTTCTCTTTGTGGTCTGTTTACCATGAAACAATTTACATTTTACATTTTCTTCTCAGCACATCATGTGAAGAAAGGCTCGTGATTTGCCCCCTCAGCGTATGATTCATTGTGTATGAGGCCCCATTTTCTGTCAACCTGGATCCGCCCCTAATAAGGTTAATTTTGTAAAACTGTCTGAAATTGCCTTTAGATAATATCTCAGATATTGTTTAAATATTCAAGGAGGAAACTAATTGTTATTTAAAGAAATTTTTAAAGAAAAACATTGCACCCAAGAAATACAATAATGCATACACAATGCATGGTTATCCATTGCAAACTGCACAGAAACATCATAGACGAACCAAGTATGTTTAAAGCTGTCATTTTGCAGTGGAGTAATATTTTTCAAATTTTTTTCAGAAACATGACCTCTGCAATATACTGGATGTCCTTAGTGTGTTCCCAAGTCAAATTGAAAAAAATCATCTCTTTAAAGGGTGCACCCCACTAAATAGTGAGGAATTCATGCGCCGAGCTATTTATCATAAAGTGTATAACCTCAAATTTTTCTGAAAAACAAAGATTTGAGGCCCATTCATTTGATGGATTGTGTAAAAATGGCCCACTATCATAACCTGGGGGTCCTTGGCTTCCAACTGTGAGTATTTTGGACACACTAGGCCCTGAAAAAGTGGTCCTAATTTGATTTTAAGCGTAAGGCCTTTTTCCAAAATGGCTGCTTTTCAGTGTGGACGTTTTCACTACTGTAGAGGGTGGTTTTCATTAATGGGATGAGAATAACTCCCTGGAAACCTGGACTTTAGACAGTAAATAGAGAAGAAAATAAAAGGTTATATATCGATCAATATTTTTTCTTTTGGTTTTAAAAACTGTGGGACTTCTAAGTATTTTTTAATGATTTTTGAATATTTTGTATTTAGCACTGTTTACTATGGGAGTTTATTTAGTGCGGTGCACCCATAAGGGATGTCTGGTTTTGGACCCACAATACTATGCTTTTAACCCTTGATCATATTGCTTTGCAGTGCTTGTTGATGCATACTTTTGAGACTCCATTATAATCACGCTACATGAAGGCTACGCGTGTACAGTGTTAATTGAATGATTTGTACTTACACGTCACTTTTTGAGGTGTACGTCTGATGTGACAACGACTCCAGAGACAACCAGCGAACAGGAACCCGAGTCTGAAAAAATGATATGAATATTCATAAGTCATTAGAAGAAAGCAATAGTCGAATAAGGAAAGCTCGTCGTCTGCAGTAAAGTCATCTATACATGAATATCGATATACAGACAGATCGACAGGCTAAAACGCCAACAAACAGTATTTTCTCAATAAAGTAAATTAATCTATACCTTAGATGTCTGTACATAGATATCTTCTCCTCGTGACAAACCAAAATCAGAAACCTTGGGAAGCAGATTGTTGTCAAGGAGGATGTTTCGTGCTGCCAAATCACGATGGATAACCTGTTTATGAAAAAGTTAATATTAATTGATCGCACGTGTTAACTAAACCATAACATGCAGCGTGATGTTTATACGAAAATCTCTTCCTTAAAAGCATTTCCAATTGAAAAATGTTATGTTAATGTTATAATTGTAACGATTGCCGAACAAAACTGATTCAACCAAAATGTATGATACTTTCCCCAGATGCAGCAAGGTGTTGCATTCCTTTAGCCACACCCAAAGCAAACTGAATCAGCTTCTCAGAAGACAAAGATGCCTCACTATCATCATCTGTGGATCGGGCTTTTCTCAGATAGGAGCGGAGATCACCATTGGGTAGGTACTCCAAAGCTACATACAATACATCTGTTCAGATGTAAATAAACTTGTGTTAAAATAAAAATATTTCAAGTAAGAGACTATATATTCCTATCTGATTAAGATGTTGCACAAACTTGAAACAAAAAGAAACAATACAAAATGAAGACAACAGAAGCAGTTATCGTCAATTCATTTACCTTCGTGTTGGCAAGCACCAATAATCCCAATAATATTCGGGTGATGTCCAACTTGAGTCATAGCTCGGAATTCTTCCATAAAATTATTCCTGTCAGATGGTGATGCTTGTGCTAAAATTTGGAAAATATTCAAACAATCTTATTATTTACTGTTTGTATACGTGAGGAGAGGAGATGGGTGCCACCAAGTGTAATAGTATCACCCACAGAAACGACTATGAGCCATCAAGATAGTCGCCCCAACGGCCTTCAAGGCTATGGGATATACCATACCATACGTGATAACATTGAAGCTGAAACATTAAAGTTACTGAAATCCAACATAATGTATTAATTATCATGCAATTGAATGAAATTAAAGGTAAACCTTACTCTTAAGAGTTTTGATAGCAGCCTTAGAAAGTTCTCCTTCTTTCATCACTCCACCTAATCGCACTTTCCCAAAGTGTCCCTCACCGAGTACCTTAGTCCCAACCATCAAATCACCCCACAATACACTCCATGGTTTGGCCCATCCTGGGAGATCAATATCATCGTAGGTCGATGATGAACCAACGGCAACTTGTTCATATTCTGATGCTTGATCAAGACCAACTTTCTCATATTCTGATGGGGTATTGAGTTTATCCTCTGGTGATACAGCAATGTCATAAGAGGTCTGTTAAAAATCATTGATAAATTTAGTACATCGTAAGTTAAAAACACTTTAATATTGAAAACAATAATAGTTTGCAATTAATAAGCACAGTTCATAGAGGTCTTATACATTGTTATACATTATTATAATACCTATGTGCAGCAATTTTGAATCGTTTCCATTCCCATATTTAATATAAATTACCCAAAATATTGTTTATACATGCAATACCATTTAATTACCTCATTATCAGATAGAAACCCATGACCATCCTTGAACGATTCTTCTTTCTTCTTGCGAACGTTCTCCTTTGATGGATATGGTTTCTTTTTAGGGATTTGCTCTGGTTTTGGTTTAGATGGCATACATGGTGGAGACTTGGATGTTATAGTGAGAGTAGTCGATGGCACAGGGACTGGGCCTCTATCAGCGATTATGCTGTATGCAGTTTCCTCTTCTTCAACGGGTGTACTATCTCGTAAATTGCCTGCTTAATAATCGTACAACGTGAAAAATGTATTTGATTAAACTTGTACAATGTGTTTATACAAAGGTGTGGGAATATCAAATTGACATCTAAACCATATGACCACATTGTGTTCAATCGATGGTTCAGGATTGCAATCCTATAATTTCAATAATAATAAAAATAATAAACTTAAACATTACTTGGCGTAAAGTCTTTCATCTTAGAAAAAATTGTGATGAAAAGTGTACATGTTTTTTGACATATGTATTGAATACTATAGAGGGTTGAACTAATCCTCCGTTACCATATACCAATGTTTTACCTTCCCTGTAAACTGAATAGGGGAAACAGTAAAATAACATTAATAGTGCAATGAATTGCAAACAATTAATTGGATGTATATATATATATATATATATATCGAGCCTTACCCCTGACTGTATCACTGAGTACGCACTCATCTGTCTTCCGATGACGTGCCTTTTGCCTAGTGTTTTGGAAATCAACAACAAATAACAAAGTTATTGGCACCTAAACAATTTACATATTTATATATTCTCTTAATGTAAAAGAGTGAAAACCTCTCTTTGAAAGAGCTATATGGCGGACAAGTCTTTTTGGAGTGGATAAAGAGTAAAATTGGTAGTGTATAAAGAGTGAATTGGTAGCCTTTTACTGTATTTTTCAATCGAATCAGAGTGGGTTTCACTCCAAAAAAGACTTGTCCGCCATATAGCTCTTTAAAAGAGAGGTTTTCACTCGTTTACATTAAGAGAGTAGATACAAAGATCATAGCTGTCATCAGATCATTAGTATCACTCATGCTTATCATAAATGTAGGAATCTGGGTAAACTGAACTCCTTTAGGTTAAGACGCGAATACTGCCGTTATAATTACGTCATACATATAGCGTATGTTATGTGGGTCTGAACAAAAGTGTAGTCATCACGGATGTTTGATTTCTCTTCCCTTAAACTTAGTCCATCCAAAGTGTCTGTATATGTATGTTGTCTTATTAACAGTTGTGACTGCCATATGGTGGTCCATTTTGTTGGCAATATCCACATTTGTAACGCCAATGACAAACTAACCGATTAGCTAGCAGCTATGGGTATCACGAAACTGGCACAATACTTGGGGAAAATTACCCTCTCCAAAAATTTTCAAACTTTTGAAGATTTTTTTCTTTAACAGTTGACACTGTTTTGCTAGAATTTAAATAACAATGTTTGGAGTCCAACCTCATTATAATAACTGTAGCAGCTACACATGCAATGATGACGAGAATCAGGATAGGAATCACCACAGCAGCGACTGGGAAACTACTCTCTGGTACTACCAAAACAAAATAAATAAATAAAGAAAGAAACATAAACATAATACAAAACAGAAGGAAGGTTGAGCGGCCATACAAGCAAGCAACAACTGAAACAGACAGATAAAAAAGGAAATATTTAAGCTAAAAAGTACTGATATTGCAGAAATAATAATAAATATCAGGCCAACAACGATTTCTTCCAGTCCATTAGTGCTTATGTATGACGGTACAACATGTAATATATATTATATCGAGTTACCTTTGACTTTGAGCGACTCTCCCCAGGCCACAAAATACTCCTGTTCAAATTAAAATGAGAACATTCGCACAATATTTAGGTAACGCTGTAGATTATAAGGGTAAAACTAAGGCAGACCAAAGCTAAACCGTTGTCATTGGTAGATAATTAATATGTAATATTGTTTAAATATTGGTATTTTTTAAACAATTCCTGATTTTCAAAGTAGGCCTATATCACAACGTATAAAATGCAAAAATAATCATATGAACTGTTTCTTGCCATAAACTCCAAATTACACTCTAAGTGCAGACACCCTTAACTCATTCCAAAACAAAAAATATACCCAGCCACCTAGAATTAATGATCAGAACAAACATCTTGTAGGCCTGCAAACTTTCGTAATGAAAACGCGTCTTTGTGATATGGTAAATTCTGCCTAAATAATGACTAATTAATACAAACATTCGTTTTAATTATTACCGTGTCTGAAATTCTGCTGACTGAACCGAAGTAAATATTATACTCGGTGTTGCTCTCCAAGGGTTTGTTGTCAAAACCACCATAAGTCTTTCCATCACCTACGGTGAATGTTTCTGGAAGATTCTCTTTACGTAATTCTGCTGCTACGTAATCAGGTGTCATGTCTGATCTTAGCTGTCTAGAATCTGTGGCTTCTCTCTTGACGACTGGTTGACTCCGCTGCACACCAATTTGGATACCTCTGTACAATAAGAGTAAACATGATGTTTAATTTTATTTTGTTACCTTTTTTTCGCATGGTTAACTTTCATTGAGACACATTCATGATGATGAGTGGTCATAGAATATTTGACATAATTATAAAAGTTTCGGTCAACTTTCCCCCGTGTCTCCCTGTGTATCCCCCTGGCCCTTATATCACCATTCACCATATAGCATTACCTTATAAGTTATATATGGGCAGTGTTGGTACACACTTTTGGTACCACCCGTTACTTCTTGAGTACTCATAGTACTAAGTACTTAATACTCGGAATTGACTTCACACTGCATGACTCGGACTCATTCATACTCGACTACCTCATCAGTAGGCCTACTCGACAGTGCTTGGTATACTCGAATACATTTACTCGATTACAACACTGCTTCTGAGACTTCTTGATTGTTCATGACAATCCGAATACCGGCATATAACTAGAGATACTCACGTGATGTAGGTCGAATTCATTGGAAGATGTAAACCTATGGTGACTGTTGAGGGTGTTGATTTGGAAGAAATATTAGAGGGCTTGGCAGGAGTTCCAATTTCTGTAAAATAAGTACCGGTAATTATTCCTTTGTATATTTTTCAACTCAATTATTACTTGATATGGGTACAAATTATAGGCATTCGGATCAGGCTTAGAGCTATAGGCTTATTATATCAGTGTACATTTGTTAAGATACATCAACGATTCCCTGCAGTAGAATCTTCTCTGGATATGGTACGTCATAACATCTTAATTTAAAACGGACATCTATTTGAGAAACCAAGTTATAATTTCATTGAAAGAAGAAAATCAAATGTTTTATCACTGTGCCCTAAATGTTCTATCGAAAGAACTTATCCACGTATATTTAAATACACGTTATCATTTTGCTCTTAAAACATTTCCTGTGTCTATGTGGGATATAGTAAGCTATAATGTCCTGGTTTATCCAATGGCGACGCGTTCACCAATATACAGTCGCGTACATTTGTAAACAGCAAACCACAGATAAAAAATGTTCATGATTCATATCCAAATTGTACAGGGATCCACTCCCAACCTTTTGATATAGTTTCCTTTGACAGAATAAACGCTGTCAGAGCGACGGTTGTGCATCTTTAAAGTCTGAGGTTGGATCTTGGTTTATCCGCAAGGAAGGGACTGAATTACCTGTTTCAACTGATGTAAATGACTCTATTTGGACCTGCTGTCCTGTACCAGCAACATTAACACCTGCCAGAAGAAACTCGTATTTTGTCGAGGGTTCCAAATCATTGATATTATGTTGCATTCTTGGGTGTGGTATGCTTACTGACTGGTATGTACTCTGAAGCTTAAAGCTGATGTTGTAAGGCTTTTCCAATACCTTAAATTGAAGCTTTGAAAATCATAATAAAAGAAATTTAAAAGGGGAATTTAACATTGTAAGTTTTTCACAAACAATAACAATATACTAAACTTGAGCAGGACCTATTCACAAACCTTACCGTATATCCAGTAATGTTGCCATTTCTTTGGCCACAGGGTATTTCACTCCAAGCCAACTCAATATTGTGCCTCGATCTCGCAGTCAACTGGAAATCTGCTGGGGATGCTGATGGATCTATTCATATTATAATAAAAAGATACAACAATGAGTTTTTATTACCTTTTTGATCCTATTAAGTATTAACAGTTACTGAAGCTTGAAAATAATTATACATCCAGTTATTTCCCTCTCGTGTTAGCAAGGTGTAGTGTATTAGAAGCTTTCATTCAATATTCTTATTGACTAGTTCCAGGCTGGAACACGGGTTGCTCAGTCCATCAAAAGGAATTATGATCATTGCAGCCGATGCATTTGAATCTTAAAATTACAATTATCCGTATACTAATTGTGTTCTCTATAGGTTGGTGAAATTCTTGCGTCGGGAAATAAACAATTGATTAAATTTTGCCCTAACACCGACGTGTGTATAGCACTGTATACTCAGTGCTTTCCGAATCTCTGTGAAAAACTACACAGGCGGGACTCGGGTGGAATTCGAACCCACGACCTCCTGCTTACTAGTGCAGACGTCTTTAACCTCTCGACCACCGAGCTTGCCCGATGGCGATTGGCTGGCTAGAATCCTATATACTAGCGGTCGTGGGTTGCGAACCTGCTACTATTTGGTCTTGTATCAGACAGCGTTAACATCGTGAGAAGGAGCTTGCAGTGTCATGTAAGTAGTACTCAGGAAAAGTTGTTGAAGGTTGCGCAGAAATATATGAAGGCAGACGAATTAGGTCCAAAGGAGTATAAGAATTAATTAAAGAAGAGAAGAAAGAACACGAGATTGGCAGGAAAAACCACTTCACGGCCGATTCCTGAGATGTACCGAAGAAGTGGCAAGTAGCAAGACTTGGGAATGGTTGAGAAGAGGAGAACTAAAGAAAGAAACTAAGGGTCTGATTACTGCAGCGCAAGACCAGTCTCTGCCGACGAATGTGATGAAGGCAAGGATCGAGAAGTCAGATGTCTCTTGTATGTGCAGAATGTGCAATGCGGCGGAGGAGACTGTATTTCACATTGTCAGCGAATGCAGAGTGCATGCTCAGACAGAGTACACAGGCAGACACGACAAGATGGCCAAGGTGATTCATTGGGATTTGTGTAAGAAGTACCGTGTCAAGGTGCAATCGAAGTGGTACGACCATGTGTCGGAAAAGGTAGAAGAAACGGACCATGTCAAAATTCTCTGGGACTTCAACATCCAGACAGATTATGTTATAGAATATAGACGGCCGGATGTTGTTGTCTTGGATAAGCATGCATGAGAAGATGTGTCATCTTATTGATATAGCTGTGCCGGGTGATAGTAGAGTAGCTTCGAAGGAGAAGGAGAAGGTACAGAAATATCAGGGTTTAGCGAGAGAACTCCGCAAGCTGTTGCAAGTCAAGGTGAAGGTTATTCCTGTGGTAGTGGGAGCACTGGGTACAATCCCGAAGACGTTGGAGAAACATCTCAAGGAGATAGGAACATCTGTTAGAGTAGAATTACTACAGAAGGCGGCACTCTTAGGGACAGCAAGGATTCTGCGAAAGACACTCCAGATCTAAGGCTACAGGACGTAGCTTGACTCGAGGTGTAACCGGCAGAAAGGAAAACAAGATCTTTCTTTTCATGCTGTGCTAATGCGAAATAATAATAATAATAATAATAATAATAATAATAATAATAATAATAATAATAATAATAATAATAATAATAATAATAATAATAATAATAATAATAATAATAATAATAATAATAATAATAATAATAATAATAATAATAATAATAATAATAATAATAATAATAATAATAATAATAATAATAATAATAATAATAATAATAATAATAATAATAATAATAATAATAATAATAATAATAATAATAATAATAATAATAATAATAATAATAATAATAATAATAATAATAATAATAATAATAATAATAATAATAATAATAATAATAATAATAATAATAATAATAATAATAATAATAATAATAATAATAATAATAATAATAATAATAATAATAATAATAATAATAATAATGCGTTTTATTGTGATGCCATTTAGTGGCCTTTTTACATTGATAAATGACCCATGTTGGTAGAAAAACGATGCATAATAGTAATCATGTATACTATTTTATCCGTTATGGTAATTACCTTTAGCTAATGTTGTATACTCAATATGATATTCACTAAGTCCAGCTTCATTCCTCGCTAGTACACGGATCTTGTACGTTGAATATGCGTATAGATCAGCGTCCCATAAAGTGAACTCTCTCACTGACGTGTTGGTTACAGTTTCAAATTCACCATTTATCACTCGGCATTGATCTCTATTAACCAGTTGAAACTGAATCGCATAATCGATAACAGGACACTTGTTTTGGGGGGCTTTCCAATTAATGATGCTGGTATCTGGCTCAGATATCACAAGATTATTCACTGCAATAGGAACTACAAGAAAACGTAAGTATAAAGGACAGTGCATCTATTAAGGGAAAAATTAACAATGATGAAGATTCGTGAGTTTGTGTTCCTAGTCTGGTTTGTGGCCTTCTTTCGTCAGATTCGTCCGTACATGAAAACATCCAGGAATGTAAATACACATTACCGATGAACTAATAAGTCGGTTACTACAGAGATCTTCAATAATACTAACTGACTGAACTTTATCCATTATAGTCGATGTTCTGAAAGTACTTTACTTTTTGCCCAGTAAATATTAAATTTGTCAGATATTCAAAAAACAATAATACAACTGATATTTCAAATCTGCTTTTGACAATTAAAACCCATTTAAAAATCCCTTGTCGGAACAATAGGTTTTCAGAACAAGATAATTTCTGCTGCCAACTCATCAACATCAAAGTCCACTATTACTGCTGTTCTGTTCAATGCGCGTAGCATTGTGAACAAGACGCTTCTTCTGCAAACTGAACTTGAAAGTAACAAACATGATCTGATATTTGTAACAGAGTCCTGGCTGGACAACACCATCTTGGATGGAGAACTGATCCCGGACACTGATTATAGTATTTTTCGTAATGATCGTAACAGGCATGGTGGTGGTGTTTTTATCATTGCAGCTAATCATTTATCTCCTGTCCGAAAGATCATTTTTGAACACGATAACCTAGAATTACTCATGCTGGAAACTCGTACGAAACATGGTACAAGCTTGTTTGGTTGTTTATATAGACCTCCTAGTGCTTCGGTTACATTTTTTGATGATTATCAAATGGTGCTTGAAAAAATCTTGCCCTTTTCTCATCAATATCTGGCCATTACTATAGTGGGTGATTTTAACATTAACGCCCAGCAATCTAATGTCTCCTCAATGTCACCTTCAGCACAACGTTTAAGCTCTCTTTCAGACATTCTTAACATGGAGCAATTGGTGAATTTTTACACCCGTGAGAGCTCTACCAGTCCAGTGGGCTCAATAATTGACTTGTTGTTCACAAATAGACCTGATTTATTTTCTAATGTTGAAGTTTATCCAGGTTTGGGAACCAGTGATCACAACGGTGTATCTTTCAATATGCTCACCTCTTATGATTATAAAACTATGAACCGGTTTTTTTATCAGTACAATAAAGCCGACATTAATATTTTATGCAACACTCTCAGCATGGTTCCTTGGGATACTTGTTTCTTATCGGATGGTAACATCAATGAGGTCTGGGAAAATTTCAAGGATCTTTTGTTTGCTGCTATCAAAGATGTCGTTCCTATTGCCAAGCATAGCGGTAGAAAAAAACACCCATGGATCACTGCTGAGATTGTTGCTCGTTCAAAAAAGAAAAACAGGGCCTATAGAGCAGCTAGGCGTAATTCTAATAACCCTAGAATGTGGGCCAACTACAAAAGACTTCGGAATGATGTTAAATTTCTTACTCGTCAGTCCTATTGCAGTTACGTTCACGAACTGGCTTTGAATTGTTCCTCCAATCCTAAGCGTTTCTGGTCATTTGTTGGTAGCCAACGGCGTCAAAGTACCATTACCAGTTTCGAGACGGAAGACGGCATTACAGATGACCCGATTCGTATTGCTCATAATTTTAATAGTCTCTTTCAGAGCAACTTCACCAATAACTCGGATGAATCTGGACATATTTTGTGCGACCATGGAATTGACGGTAATTTCCGTTTTAATGGATTTTCGACTAACCCGCTTGAAGTTAAAAGCTTCTTTTAGAACTTAACATGTATAAATCAGCAGGCCCAGATAATGTATCACCAATGCTTCTTAAATTAGCTGCTGATAGTCTAGCCCAGCCTCTTACCAGATTATTTAATTTATCTCTTGAAACTGGATCTGTCCCTACAGACTGGAAATCAGCTAATGTTGTCCCTTTGTTTAAGACTGGTGACCCTCATGTTATGTTGAACTACAGACCAATCTCTCTTTGTTCAGTCGTTGGTAAAATCCTGGAAAAATAGTCTCTACTCAACTTGTTAATCACATGTATAGAGGGGTATAATCTCACATTGTCAACATGGTTTTGCCAGAAACGTTCGTGTGTCACACAACTGACTTCGCTTTTTGATAATTGGCCAGGTATTTTGGACACCCCAAAACCTCCGCGTATTGACGCAATCTTTTAGACTGGTCTAAAGCCTTCGACCGTGTGAGTCACCATGTTCTTATGCAAAAACTGCATAAATATGGCGTTTGTGGTCCAATGCTGGAGTGGTTTCGGTCTTATCTCAGCAATAGGTCTCAACGGGTTCAATTTAGGGTTCAGTTTCTGATTGGGCTGCAGTGCATTCTGGTGTGCCAGGGGTCAGTCCTCGCACCTTTATTATTCAATATTTTTGTTTTTGATCTTCCTTTCTGTGTGCAATCAAATCTGAGACAGTATGCGGATGATACTGTGCTGTATAGGGTTATCAGAAACCGGGATGACGAGTTGGCACTCCAGAATGACCTGCAGCACATAGGCACTTGGTGTGAATTAAATCATACGATGCTGAACTCAAAGAAATGTAAACTTATGACTGTTACTCGCTCTAGAAATCCTCCTAAACCTATTTATAACATCGGTTCTCAAATACTACAAAATGTTGACAGCTATAAGTATCTTGGTCTCATCATATCGAGGATTTAAGTTGGAAACAACACATAAACAGTATTGCCTCCAAAGCTACTCGGCTCAATGGTTTCTTGGGAGGGTAATTAAATCTAGAAACACTAAAATTCTTACTACATTATACTGTTCTATAAGTAGGCCTTTACTAGAGTATGCAGCACTGTGTGGTGCCCTGCTTTATCTACCCAGCAGGACACATTGGAAAGGGTTCAGAGGCGATTTACTCGTTTTTGTCTAGGCTTACCTAGAAGGGCTTTGTTTAACTCTGACAGGGAAATGTGCTATACAGACCGCTGCTTTCAATTGGGCCTCCCATTGTTAAATAACAGGATTCATTTTCTTGCCATTTTGTTTGTTGTTAAATGCTTACACAACAAGTTTGATTTACCTATTGATAACATTGTTGTTGTTAACCATAGACACTCTAATGTTGTTAAATTTCAACACCAAAGGGCGAGGACAAATGCAGCGCATCACTCTCTTTTTAACCGTTTTCCCAGGCTGTGGGATGCTTTGCCCTCGGAAGTCAAAGATGCCATTGTTTTTAGCCTTAGCTCATTTAATACATTACTCAGAGATCATTTGCTGGTGCCAGGTTCAGGGGTAGCTATGACAGAAATTAAATAACTTTTTATCTTTTGAGTTTTTTTTTTTTTTTTTTTTTTTGATTTTTGTTTAGTACTTTTATATATATATATCACATTTCTATCTCTTTTTTTTTATAGTGCAATTTTAATTGTCTTCTTTTGTGGTTTTATGTATTGTCTAATGGCAGTCGGAAAACAACTCGATAGTAATTAAGTTTACTTTTTTGTAATCCTTCAGGTGTGCCATTTGTCCGGTCTTTAAAATGTTTATTGTCTAATCAATTTGTGTATATTTATTAATTCTTGCCTCTTGTTTAATATGTATTTGATTTATAATGTCTGTATTTTAATGTTTTTACCTGAGAAATTAATAAATGAAATGAAATGAAATGAAAAACTGTGGACCCTGAAATATCCACCATGGTTCTCAACATGGTATAAATACTCATATCATAGTTAAATAACACATAGGTCCAACAGCCCATTGATCTGGTACCACATTCATAGATATAAGACATAGGTCCGACAGCCCATTGATCTGGTACCACATTCATAGATATAAGACATAGGTCCGACAGCCCATTGATCTGGTACCACATTCATAGATATAACACATAGGTCCGACAGCCCATTGAT
Organism: Zoroaster sp. YZ-2022; assembly: GCA_029582265.1. Taxonomy (NCBI): domain Eukaryota; kingdom Metazoa; phylum Echinodermata; class Asteroidea; order Forcipulatida; family Zoroasteridae; genus Zoroaster; species Zoroaster sp. YZ-2022. The sequence goes on from CM055825.1 coordinate 36,151,241, forward strand.
CTGGTACCACATTCATAGATATAACACATAGGCCCGACAGCCCATTGATCTGGTACCACATTAATAGATATAAGACATAGGTCCGACAGCCCATTGATCTGGTACCACATTAATAGATATAACACATAGGTCCGACAGCCCATTGATCTGGTACCACATTCATAGATATAACACATAGGTCCGACAGTCCATTGATCTGGTACCACATTAATAGATATAACACATAGGTCCGACAGTCCATTGATCTGGTACCACATTCATAGATATAACACATAGGTCCGACAGCCCATTGATCTGGTACCACATTCATAGATATAACACATAGGCCCGACAGCCCATTGATCTGGTACCACATTCATAGATATAACACATAGGTCCGACAGCCCATTGATCTGGTACCACATTCATAGATATAACACATAGGTCCGACAGCCCATTGATCTGGTACCACATTCATAGATATAACACATAGGTACGACAGCCCATTGATCTGGTACCACATTCATAGATATAACACATAGGCCCGACAGTCCATTGATCTGGTACCACATTCATAGATATAACACATAGGTCCGACAGCCCATTGATCTGGTACCACATTCATAGATATAACACATAGGTCCGACAGCCCATTGATCTGGTACCACATTCATAGATATAACACATAGGCCCGACAGTCCATTGATCTGGTACCACATTCATAGATATAACACATAGGTCCGACAGCCCATTGATCTGGTACCACATTCATAGATATAACACATAGGTCCGACAGCCCATTGATCTGGTACCACATTAATAGATATAACACATAGGTCCGACAGCCCATTGATCTGGTACCACATTCATAGATATAACACATATGCCCGACAGCCCATTGATCTGGTACCACATTCATAGATATAACACATAGGTCCGACAGCCCATTGATCTGGTACCACATTCATAGATATAACACATAGGTCCGACAGTCCATTGATCTGGTACCACATTCATAGATATAACACATAGGTCCGACAGTCCATTGATCTGGTACCACATTCATAGATATAACACATAGGTCCGACAGTCCATTGATCTGGTACCACATTCATAGATATAACACATAGGTCCGACAGTCCATTGATCTGGTACCACATTCATAGATATAACACATAGGTCCGACAGCCCATTGATCTGGTACCACATTCATAGATATAACACATAGGTCCGACAGTCCATTGATCTGGTACCACATTCATAGATATAACACATAGGTCCGACAGTCCATTGATCTGGTACCACATTCATAGATATAACACATAGGTCCGACAGTCCATTGATCTGGTACCACATTCATAGATATAACACATAGGTCCGACAGTCCATTGATCTGGTACCACATTCATAGATATAACACATAGGTCCGACAGTCCATTGATCTGGTACCACATTCATAGATATAACACATAGGTCCGACAGTCCATTGATCTGGTACCACATTCATAGATATAACACATAGGTCCGACAGTCCATTGATCTGGTACCACATTCATAGATATAACACATAGGTCCGACAGTCCATTGATCTGGTACCACATTCATAGATATAACACATAGGTCCGACAGTCCATTGATCTGGTACCACATTCATAGATATAACACATAGGTCCGACAGTCCATTGATCTGGTACCACATTCATAGATATAACACATAGGTCCGACAGTCCATTGATCTGGTACCACATTCATAGATATAACACATAGGTCCGACAGTCCATTGATCTGGTACCACATTCATAGATATAACACATATGTCCGACAGTCCATTGATCTGGTACCACATTCATAGATATAACACATAGGTCCGACAGTCCATTGATCTGGTACCACATTCATAGATATAACACATAGGTCCGACAGTCCATTGATCTGGTACCACATTCATAGATATAACACATAGGTCCGACAGTCCATTGATCTGGTACCACATTCATAGATATAACACATAGGTCCGACAGCCCATTGATCTGGTACCACATTAATAGATATAACACATAGGTCCGACAGCCCATTGATCTGGTACCACATTCATAGATATAACACACAGGTCCGACAGCCCATGGATCTGGTACCACATTCATAGATATAAGACATAGGTCCGACAGCCCATGGATCTGGTACCACATTCATAGATATAACACATAGGTCCGACAGCCCATTGATCTGGTACCACATTCATAGATATAAGACATAGGTCCGACAGCCCATTGATCTGGTACCACATTCATAGATATAACACATAGGTCCGACAGCCCATTGATCTGGTACCACATTCATAGATATAAGACATAGGTCCGACAGCCCATTGATCTGGTACCACATTCATAGATATAACACATAGGTCCGACAGCCCATTGATCTGGTACCACATTCATAGATATAAGACATAGGTCCGACAGCCCATGGATCTGGTACCACATTCATAGATATAAGACATAGGTCCGACAGCCCATTGATCTGGTACCACATTCATAGATATAACACATAGGTCCGACAGCCCATTGATCTGGTACCACATTCATAGATATAAGACATAGGTCCGACAGTCCATTGATCTGGTACCACATTCATAGATATAACACATAGGTCCGACAGCCCATTGATCTGGTACCACATTCATAGATATAACACATAGGTCCGACAGCCCATTGATCTGGTACCACATTCATAGATATAAAACATAGGTCCGACAGTCCATTGATCTGGTACCACATTCATAGATATAAAACATAGGTCCGACAGTCCATTGATCTGGTACCACATTCATAGATATAACACATAGGTCCGACAGTCCATTGATCTGGTACCACATTCATAGATATAACACATAGGTCCGACAGCCCATTGATCTGGTACCACATTCATAGATATAACACATAGGTCCGACAGTCCATTGATCTGGTACCACATTCATAGATATAACACATAGGTCCGACAGCCCATTGATCTGGTACCACATTCATAGATATAACACATAGGTCCGACAGCCCATTGATCTGGTACCACATTCATAGATATAACACATAGGTCCGACAGTCCATTGATCTGGTACCACATTCATAGATATAACACATAGGTCCGACAGTCCATTGATCTGGTACCACATTCATAGATATAACACATAGCTCCGACAGTCCATGGATCTGGTACCACATTCATAGATATAACACATAGGTCCGACAGCCCATTGATCTGGTACCACATTCATAGATATAACACATAGGTCCGACAGTCCATTGATCTGGTACCACATTCATAGATATAACACATAGGTCCGACAGCCCATTGATCTGGTACCACATTCATAGATATAACACATAGGTCCGACAGCCCATTGATCTGGTACCACATTCATAGATATAACACATAGGTCTGACAGCCCATTGATCTGGTACCACATTCATAGAGCTGCTTACCAGACAAATTTGCTTAGCGGATTTTTTGGTTAACAGGAAAACTTTCATACAAAATGTATGCATTGCGGCTGGTGGTATGCTTTATATTACTTAGCACAAATATTTGCAAAATTAGTAGCAAAATTCTCTGCTTAGCAGTTCTATGAAATAGGACCTGATTTTCGGGCAGTCGAAGTCAGACTAATTGTCTGGTGGAATATCAAATGGTCCCCTATTCAATGCCCAGCGTACAGTAAGTCCGGACTACAGGAATAAACATAAACGTACATTGTATTAAATGTATTACTTGTCAAACCTTACCGTAACAAATGATGCATTTGGGCTGAAATCCTATCATCCCATACGGACAGGAGTCTGGATAAAACAGGAATTTTAAAGAATTTTAATTAACAATCATAGAAGAAATTTTAAATTTAAATAAAATATTCAACATGAAACTACAACGATGAACTACAACGACATGAACTACGACGACGACGACGACGACGACGACGACGACGTGAATAATGATGACGAACACGATTAAATTCAAGTGATTAGATTTGTGTTCCCTACAAGTAATATACGCATTTTCCTTACATTATATTATATAGGGTCTATGTGAATGTACTCTTAGGACTTATGAAAAAAGAACGTTTAAGATTGAAAACACTATGAACATTTCTCTATCCATGTCATCATTTTTCAACCTTTTAATTTCCAATTTGTGTTTTTGTGTTTTGTGTTGTATACCCTATTTGTCATTTTGTGGTCCATAGATAATGAGAATTTGCATATTTATCAGTGATGTCACAGTGGAATCAGATGCAACATCATGATTGATTTGTATAATTTTTTTATTAAATTCCTTTTCAAAAGACAATTCTGTTAATTTCGTGTGTTGTTCTAATAACTGAGTTTATACCAATCAGTAAACCTATTTTCTTTGGCAAGATTTAGTATTTTGATTTTGTGCACTTACACTGCTGCTGTAACACAAAGTTCATGTTGTGCTCTCGCAAACAACGCCCTCGTGAATCAAGGATAAGCACTAAGACAAATTTCTTAAAATTTAAACAGTACAGTCAATCTTTACATCAAAAACAGACTTCCCATTTTGTTTTAACTGTCCAGAAACATGGATATTTGCAAAATATCTGACGTAAAATTAAATATCATGAGCCCTTTATTAACACACGGAGCTAATATCAAGATGTACGTTTTATTACCATTAATTACCTTGGTGGGTGTGTTAATGCTTATAAGACCATACTATGTATATCTTATTATTAAGGTATTGTAATGAGTCATGACCAATCAGAGTGGTTGGAATGTGCAGTATATATTCACTGTTCACTTACTTTGGCAGTTGTCACCTCTGTAGCCTGTGTCACACATTACACCATCTGGGCATCTACCGTTGCCTTTGTCACAAACTACATCACCGGCACAATGACACTCCTGAGTACAAGTAGCTCCAAATAACCCATCAGGACATACTAAATGAATAGATAAGACACGTGGAATGCAACGTCATTTCCTTTTCGATGATGGTAGATCGATACAAATGAATGTGACCATATTGACCCTTGGGGAGCTATCTTGAAGCAATATGAACCAATATGCCTATATTGGCCAGTGATCAATGTTGATCTTCTGGTAATAGCCGTGACCTAATTAGGCACAAAATGAAACATTTAATTTGCATTTGGATACAACATGAACAAATAATCGACTTAAAAGTTACTATAGTTTTGTTCTTTACCTTGGCAGTTTTCCCCTGTGAAGCCTGATGCACACTGAACATCAGTTGGGCATTTACCATGTCCCTTATCACATACTGCATCACCGTCACAGTGACACTGCATCTTGCAATCAGCACCAAAGTAGCCATCATCACAGTCTAGTACAGATAAAATGTTCGCTGTTAGAAAATACTACGGTGCCCTACACAGCACAGACCTTTGATCTAATTTAGAAGGGCCTCATCTAAATTGTACATCGTTAATTATGCTGCGTTGCAACTGATTTATCGGCATGACTTTTAAATGAACGTTGTACGGAAGCCCCCTTTTTGGTATCGATTGCAGATCATACTAGTCAGGGGGTGGAATTTTATGGAACCCCATAACACTAGTCCTTCCCATTTTTAGTTGTCCTGAAAAAAGGTGAATATAAATACACGAAAAAGAAATGAACCGTGAGCTGGTGAGGAACATGTTCTTGCTGAGATCATGCTGAGATCACACTGAATGTTTTTTGCGTATTTATATTTCATTTTTTTCACTAGCCCATCGGACTACCCAAACCCCAGCAGCTAGTAGTCCCCATGCTAAAACCACTAGCCTCGGACCATGGAGGTAAACATATTTTACCTCCATGCTCGGACTAACGTACTACTGTTAATTTCACCCCTATATGACCTTGTGTACTTCTGCCAACCAATAATCGCTGGAGATTCTCCACGCGTATGCACATACTGCAAAATATGCCAAACACATTATGCCCTACCGATCAACAGTGATCTCAAAATAACGTGATCTCAACAGCTGGTGATGGTCAGAGCATACTGAAAGGAAAATATCAAGTTAACCCACAGGTTCTTCTCAGAATCGCACAACTCTAGAGAGGCATGGTGTTGCGGCAAACCTACTCTATTATTACTTGCCACCATGCAAACCTTAATAAGTCTTATTTAACTGTCTAATATTAACTGATGGAATTCTTGGGTATGGATATTGAACAGTATTGATTTGAGTAAGCAGAGAAGAGAATTGAGGATTTTGCAGGGGTCAAAATTAACTTGAATTTTATGGTAGCCCACAGGACTAGTTATTTCAAAATTTTAATAGCCCTTCACATTTTGTTAGTAGCCCTTCACATTTTGTTAGTGTTCCAGAAAAAAGGTGAAAACGGTGCATACAAGTATAGTTAATTTTTTTATTTCATTTATTCCACTAGCCCATCAGACTACCCAAACCCTAGAAGCTATAGTATAGTCCCGTTGCCAAAACTGCTAGCTTCGGACTAGCAGACTAGTGATAATTTCGATCCCTGCTGGTATGCATGATCGAATTATAAAATATTATATAAAAACCGGTTGATACTTATAAGCCCTTATTATATAAATTAAATTGACACAGATAAATAGTAAATAGTATAGGCCTACTTAATGGTTCATTAATGATACAAATTATATACCAAAAAGTAATGAAGTTATTAAATTATTACCAAACATTTACTTCGATATCGAAATAATTACCGGTAATGTTTTACACTATAGGGCCTATGATTTCCCTGTGTTCGCAATCTCGTTTAAAAATGTTAACGCTTTGATAACAATAAAAGAAAATATTATTAAAACAAAAATAACGGGCACAGTGCTAATCTCTGTATAATAATGTTCAACGTGTATACCTTCCATGCAGTTAGATCCTGTGTAGCTAGCAGCGCATGTGCAACCAAAAGGATCAGGAGGACACATCAGATGGCCACGACACCCATTAATGGTGTACATACTACACGCTATACCACAGTCTTGACCAAAACAGTTCTTGCCGTGCACTGTAAAATATCATAGAGAAGGTATATACCATTGGTGAATTATTATCTGAAAGCTAAGGGGGTAGGGGGCAAATGTGGGCATGCGCCTTTTTTAGCCGTCCATGTAAAATTATTATACGTTGTTTTCCCTATTTTTTGGCACTCTGCCTTATCGTCCTGAGAAAATGAAGTTTTAATAACTATTTTCATCGGAACATTGCTATTTTAATTCAAGACAGATATTGGTGCTCAATATCAAGTCAAGGTGAGTTTTGCCTAAACCTTACACAACGTACTCTCATTCCACGCCTATGAATGGAATTATTTAGTGCGTGATTATTCCACATAGGTCGATGTACACAATAAATTGTATAATGAAAATACGTAATCGTTTTGTAAGGCGTAGAGAAACTGGCAACCATCTCTTTTGCCTGAAGGTTCCATGATTATAAAAAAAAAATGTAAGAAAGATATTTGATTGTGATGCAGTCTACAAAACGTTCACTGATTTCCTTTGATTTTGTAAAGAAATATGTTTCTTTAGATGAGATCTTAGGCATGAAATATCTTAAAGAAAACTTCATGCCAACACCAACCAACAGCAATTCTACGTTTAACATTTTCGCGCACACACCTTCAGGTTTTTAAGCAAAATTATCCAGGTCCTTATAGAGAGGTTACACTTTATATAACAATTCATTAACATGACCATTCCTCATAATTCAGACGGTACTGGATAACACCACGTTCCGCAGATCTTTTGTTATTGCTGTACACCCCCATTCTTGTGTACAGGTTTGTTAGTTGGTTTACATGTACACTTACTCGTATCCTATTACAAGTAATTAACTTACATGTCTCACAGCGTAGACCACTGAATCCTGGTGCACAGATACATTCACCAGTCTTATCATCACACACACCACCGTTATAACATAACGGGTAGTCATTGTCGCATGATGGGCCCCACTTATTGGGTGAACACTCTGCAGAAACAACGATGCTGCGTAATTAGTGAATTGTTTGTTTGTTTGTTTGTTTATATGTCGAATAGTTCTAACAGAAAATTATATAATCAAAAAGTACGTAAACGGTCACTCTTTAACATAACGCTCGCTATGTTTCGTAGTGGCCGTGTAAATTGACAACAAAAATACATGTTGGGTAAAATACTGATTCGCTTTCTGGACAATTTGGGCATTGTTCATAATCCCATTCTTCAGTTTCATTTATTTTAATACGTTGATCGAGATATTTGATGGACCGACAGCTAAATACAACAACAACTGTACGATGTATGATTGACCATGCACCCTGTATGAATCCAAACACATTACTATACAATTGTCTCTAACGCTGAAAGGGCAATGGTAACCAGGCAATCATCAAAGTCCTCTAACGTACAAATGATTGAGATGGACTGGGTATTGGGGAGTAGCTTTAGGTGACAACGACCCTTTCAGCAATAGTGACAAGTATTAATATTTTACCTCTTACGATGAGTTTCATCAGTGCGTGTTGCTGTTGACTGTAGCGACCATCTATGTAGCATTCATAGATACCAGCATGAATGACCTGTACATTATTGATGGTGACGCTTGATTGGCCATTCCATGCAGTGACGTCATTACCATTGTACTTCCATCGAAGCTCAGTTGATGGACCGTTATATAACCGTGTCATTGTCAACGTCACATCTTCACCTGCGCTCGTAGTTAAGGTGGGTGATGCTGGAGATACGTCACCTTTATTTTTAACGTGATACAAATGAGCGTAACAACTGGAAAATATCTCCTAGAATACAGAACTGCAGATTATTTTTCGCGATGAAACCACTTGAAAAACATATAACATCAACTTCAAACTGTTCCTTTCATTTAATTTGCTTTTGATTTACTTTTTCCATTTGCCATTACACCTTTTATATATTATTGTTCTTACCATTACCATGCAGAACAATTGTTGTTATTTTAACACTTGGTGGATCGAAAATACAGTTGTAGACGCCAAACCTGGGTAGCCCAATAGAAGCAGGCATTTTGTAACGTCTGGCAGAGACTAAATGAGGCCGATGATGGTCTTCATCAGAGCCTCCTACCGGTAGATCACTGCCACTACCCGTGTCAAGTACACGCTCGAAGGAGACTGTTGCAGCAGTGTCATTGCCACTCTTGTAGCCACCAATGACAGCATCGACCACAGAACTGATATACAGTCTTGCATTGTAACAGGTGAAATCTGGCACAGCACCTGGTGCATTTAGATGGTACATATAAATGGTACATTTTGAATTGTACATCATGGTTGATTTGTGTAATTTGTAGGTGTTCGTGCGATGGCGCACGAACACCTTGAAATTGTTCGTTTATAATTGTTCGTGAATAAAGTGACAAGTTACATCTTATCTTTGCAAAAAACAGGTACTAACGTTATTTTTTCATGATTATGAGGTTTTGAAGAATGAGATTATGAAGTTTTAGTGTTTCATGTATATGACCTTCAAATCACCTGATCTGACATTTACTTCCGGTCCAAACAGGAAGTTCAAACTCGACACATTCTTTTGAAAATGAAATTGATATTGTTATAATAAAAGATGATACACCTTTGCAAAATATGATTCTGACGATGATAATATGTTTGAACCTGAGGTTCTCACGAGCACCGTGTGTTTCATCCCACAAACACTTGACCTCTAGTTTTAATTGAATTCCTTTTCAAAAGACACTTCTTTTAATTTTGTGCGTTGTCTAAATAACTGAGTTTGTACCAATCAGTAAACCTTTTGAGATAACCACTGCTTTCTTTGGCAAGATTTAGTGTTTTGATTTTATGCATTTACACTGTTGCTGTAACACTGAGTTCATGTCACAGGTTTTACAAGGACACTTTTCTCAGGCCACCTATAGTTGAGAGAAGGTCAATCCAAATGATAAACCAATCAGTGCAGACCATAAAATCTTCATGGCAGCAGTCTAAAATTACCATACACTTATGGGAATGTTGATTTAGTTCAGTTCAAATACTGTGTCTAAATATCCTTGCAAGTTCTTCACTTTCATCTCACTCAACATAAACTAAAATATTTGCAGTTTAAAACTTTAAATTCACCACTTACAATCAAGTGAATTCAACCCCCAAAATCCACTAAAATCAAGCCACATCCTTTCGAATTTACTTTCGAAACATGTACATCTGAATTTGGATAAGTCAAGTGTTTAGATGATGTGTTGATTTTTTTTCATCATATCGACACGTTATCCTTGAAAGTTATGACTTAAAACTTAATTATAAATGCTCTCCAAACCCCTCGCACAACACCGCAGAGGGACCAAGGAGAGACCGCACACACATCGGAAATTGGTCATGTGCTTTGCCCACGAGACATTGCCCACGAGTGCGACACGGTACGCACTGTTCAACAGCACTTCCGTAAAGAGTCGCCATTTTTGTTCGATGCGTTTACGAGGCACTTCATGGGCGGAAGTAAAGTAGGAATTTCGTAAAACAAATCCATCCAAAAGTTGTATCAAACTAAATGTAAGTGTATATTCTAGTTACTTAAGGTCACAAAAGGTGAATTAAACTACATTTTAGGCCTGAATGACTCATCTCAATTAACATTTCTAACCACATTTTCGTCAATGCCAACTTCGGCAGCGTGGTCCAGCTCAAAACGCGTCAATGCTAGCTTGGATATGACGTCTTATGTAACAGTGGAGTCTTCTCTACGCATTCATCGTTTCAAACACCGATTTTGATTGACCAATTATGTAATATTTGTGCGCCCGTGATATCACTTTTTGACCAACCATTGCTTATGTTTCATATAGAGTCAAACATAAAGAGTCTTTCGAAGCGGTGACGTCACCAACGGCCGCTGTTGGCCAATCACGATCGCTTACGATCACTGTGAGGGCGCTTGGTTTTTTCCCCATACTGGCGATCGTAAAACATGTGATGTGCTCTTACAAACATTGCCCTCGTTAATCAAGGACAAAGTAAATTTTCTTCAAATTGAAACAGTACAGTCAATCTTTACATCAAGCATAGACTTCTCATTTTGTTTTAACTGCCCAGAAGCACGGATATTTCATGAACCCTTTATTAACACACGCAGCTAATATCCACGTGAACGCTATAATGTCGACTTTTAATTACCATTAATTACCTTGGTGTATTTGTTAATGCTTACAAGACCATACTATTTATATCTTATTATTAAATAAATGAGTCATGACCAATTGGTGTGGTTGGAATGTGCAATATATAGATCAAAATATACTGAACAGCAAAAGAAACGCAAGTTCCGAAAAAACGAAATTTCAGAAGAGTAACAATTCGCATGTTAGAAAAGATGATGGTAAAAATATTATGTAAATATGATTTGACTTAATTAGTTAAGTTTTCCTTGTTAACTTATTTACCACATGAGTCAGATGACAATGGTATTACATTCACTATTGGTATTACATTATGTCATGATACATTAAGGGATGGATAACATTATGGCACCATACAATCGGATAGAAGTTTACCAGATAAGAAAGCAGTGTATGCTCTTTTAGGACGTGTTGCAGGGGCGGATCCAAGGTTGCAGAAAAGGGGGAACAGGATGATAAAGTGGGACACAAAGACAATGGGGGCACAAAACCCTAAGATTTGAAAATAAATTGTACATTTTGAATTTGTGTAAATGGTGAACCTTTGATCCCCCGGATCCGCTGCTGACGTGTATCGACGATGTAAATATAATTATGTCTTTGTTTCACATTAAAAACATAATTCATAATTTGGTTATTGTCCACAAGAACTAAGAACTGCATGGATTTAAAAGTAGCTTACTTCAATGACTGAGTCATGTTATATTGTAAAGAAAACTAATCACTCAATCTGGAGAAGTAACGAAATATTGGATTCCTTACCCGAGTATGTAAATAACGTGCCAAGAAGGACTAGACCAAGATATACACACCGTCCGGCGGCATCACGTTTTCTTCTCATATCTGGAGGTATCTAATGAAAACAATGTATGCACCATGTGCGTACAATACATGGAAACCATATGAAATCCAGAAATAATTTGTCGTGGATTTTTGTAACACAAAATATTTAAAAAAAAAGATATACAAAAATGTCAGCACCTCAATAAATTGTAATTGAGAAGCAGTCATGGAGCGCTGGGATTGGTACCGGTATCATCCCAAATAGTGGATTTGAGTTTGCATAAAATGAGGTTGCAATGATTTATGTTTTGTATTTGCTATAGGGTTTGAGGTTCTCATGTTGAAATATAGGCTTAGTTTAGTTTCACCAATTTGCAGTTTCAACTGGAAAATATCATAATAATGTATAGATGTCGTGTCGACTTAGTGTTTATATGTTATATAAAAAAAATTCATGCTTGCAAAAGTCAAATTCAAAAGGTTGTCGCACGGCAAACGGTAAAAATATCAATGATTACATTTTTTGCATAAAATTTGGCTGGAGTATTAAGTTGATGATAGTATAAAAAATCCATTGATATATTTCTGTCGGAGGTGCTTTTATTTAATTTATAATTAATAACGTTTCCCATCTGAATTGATAACTCGTAAGAATGAATAATTTACATTTCCAGGATTTTCTCAGAAATGTGTGTATAGCGATTGCGCTGAACCTTTCCTATAGGCTGGTTTATTGATATATCTTTTAATTCTCAAAACGTATTCATTTACTGATGGTTTTACCAAATGTGTAACCTCCTTGACTACCAAGCCTAGAAAAATATACTACATCTCCCAATTTCGCCCAACTGATACATCATTTTGTACATTAAAGGAACACGAGTTCCAGAAAACAAAACACAATGAAATGAGTATTGGCAGATTCCATAGTCATTCTGTTAGAAATAGAAGATTTGTGATTATGCCAAAGACCTACATTAAACGAAGTTCCAATTATTTAATTGTTATAGTGTCTCTATATATCTCCACAAACATGACATAGGAACGTAAAGCCAAAAATTTGGGTTGAAATTACCTGAAATGTACATAGAAAAGAAGACATATTTGAGTTGTTTTACCGCTGACGATTTGTCGCATAAACGTACCTTGTGAGGAAATGTTCCAAGTTTGATCAATTCCAGATGATATCTCCTTTTCTTTACAGAGATCTGAAACTCAGCCAGAATACCCTGTTGTATCCATAATGGATGCAAATACTCAACTAATGTTATAACATGACGTGCAGTCGTATATTAATAATATATTGCTGACGTATTTCCTTCTTCGGTTCGTGTTTAATTTCTCAAGCACAAACGAACTCGATGTACATCGCCAAACAAATATAATTACTGTGAAAACATCACCACGGGCCTTTAGCGATTGCTTTGTGTCTGTCACAATAGGTATAACATACCAACACGACGTATGGCCTATGCTAATGTTTTGACCTTTCTGGGTTTGAAACTTTCCTTTAATGCACTTTTTCTTTATCTCACTCAATATTTTGCACAACATTGAATCATAGAACTGCACGTCGAAATTGTGTAATCGTGCGTATTTCCTATATAAAAAAAAAATAAAAAAATATTTTGAGGGAACTAAATATTATTAATGAGCGCATAAATCGTGAAAAACAAGCAACCTGAAAAGGGTGAAAATTTACTTTGTTTAAATAATTATTTATTTATTTATTTACTGTTTGTTTGTACGTTTGGGTGTCATCATTATTTACGGAATATTTGTAGCTTTGCATGGTGACAATGATAAGTAAAGACTGTTTGCGGTGACACTATGTGAAATTCTTAACTGAGTAGTAATTAGTTCTGAAAAGAACTGGTTGGTTACAATTCGACGTTTCGATCAGTATGCTCTGATCGTCCTCAGGAGAATGACGGATTCTGGCGTATTTCCATACAAATACCTACATTTAGAAAGGTCGTTCTATGCATTCCAATTTACGTAACGTCCCTGTTGTGCATTCAAACCACTTTAAACTGTTCTATGAACCTTCTATGAATAACAGCGATACCGGGTACTGATGGCAGAAGTGAATCATTCCTATTCGTTTCAATGATTGTATTTTAATCATACTGTTCTATGAACCTCGTAACAGCGATACTGGGTACTGATGGCAGAAGTGAATCATTCCTATTCGTTTCAATGATTGTATTTTAACCATACTTCCTTAAACCAAACTTCCATAAAATTCCAAACTAGTTACTCAATGAGTCCTTCTCAATATATCATACCAATATAAGATGTATTCAGGAGAACTGATAATTTTGCACTTTCTGAAAATTATCATAAAATCCACGTCATATGTTTAACTGAAACTTTGATTAATACAAATCCCGATTAGATGTTATTTTTACCTTGCTATAAAATGGAATTCAAATAGTGTTCATCTAAAAAGGTGGAGGTTTTTAATGTACGTTACTATGACTATTTTTTTAATTGAAATTCAAGTTAAACATTATGAAAGACATTGTTGGCGTAATTTATAGATCACCCCGCCTTAACCTGACTGATATTGTAAAGGATTTTGAAACTTATCTCATACAAATATCTAATGAAAATAGAAATTGTTATTTACTTATTATTTACGATAATTATTTTTTAAAGATGTTATTCTCTCCGTCCTTCCATTGACACCCACTATAATTACGCTCAATACGGCTATACTCTATATTCAATACTCTAATCGATAATATATTTACAAATAACGTCGAGCAGCACATAACACAAATATTGTATTATTTGACAATGTTAGTGATCACCTTCCTATTTTAATTTTAACGACATAAATATAATGTACACTGCATATGTATGTATACAATGCACGTGTGCGTACATGTACGTTTTTCATACATGACACGTATCCATCCACCGTCACTGTCACCCACAAGAGTATTATCTGCTATATGGGTTTTTGGAAAAAAATCCTGTAACCAGCCAAACACTCTTTGTTTTTAGGAATATTGGCTTTATGTGAATCTACTGGGTATTGGGGACAAAATAAACAAGGAGATATTCATCTTTACTTCACTACCAACTTCGTATATCTCTTTTCATCAGTTAGGTAAAACTTGTAGCTTTGCATGGTGAGGAGGATAAGTAAGACTAATTGCGGTGACACTCAATTACTACTCAACTGAGCATTTCACATGGTGTCACCGCAATTAGTCTTACTTATATTTTCATCAGCATAACTTTTCTACGCGCATGCATGGCTGACCGCTATGTTGGATCTATCTATACAAGCTTCAGCTAGTTAGTAACGATCAAAAGAGGGGGTTATTACACTAGTAGTACATGTTACAAAGGCTGACAAGCGATTGATTTTGTATTTTATTGGACCTAAAAAATTGCCTAAGTCAGTGTAGCATCGGTGCATACCAGGATAATACCATATATGCATGATATATTTATTGTAATATTCATCAGCAGTCAGGGTACTCCACTACAGAAAAATATTACCTTCTCTGGTTGTTGCACCCGTTCGTACTTGTATTTAATTTTTTATTGTTTTGATTATTATTAACTGTTCTTAGAAGCGTGTGTTTGTTTCGGATGGAAATCAAACAAATAAACAAACTAGAAAAACAACTTAAAGACGGGCAGCATTTCAGAGAAAAAATTCCTAGAAGTCGCCAATTATCCTATTTGATTATGCTTTACTCGTAACAAAAATATCGAACCGGGGTCTCGTAAGTGACAGCCGTACATCTCTATCCCACTGCCACAAACGATTCTTGAACCTTGACGAAAACGGGTGTAAATCCCGGGAGGGATGGGGATATATTGGACTGGGGGATGCTCCATAGGATCACCCCCAGAATTTTCCTTGCGTTGAAAAAATATATAATAAAAATACACATGTAATGGCTGTACTGTAGCCGAAGATTCTGAATAGTTGTTGACTGCAGAACTTTAAGCTATACCGACGTTGTACGAGCCAGTTAAATTGTATTATGTTTTCAATAGGCATAATTAGTATCTAAAGGTTCCTAAAAGCAGAGAATGTCTGTAAAGAGCAGGGAACAGGGGAATGAAGTAAAATTTAAAAAGTTCAAACCCAGAAAGGTCAAAACATTAGCAGAGGCCCTAAGTCGAGTTGGTACGTTCCACCTATTGTGATAGACACAAAGCAATCGCTAAAGCCTCGTGGTAATGTTTTCACAATCATTATATTTGTTTGGCGATGTACATCGAGTTCGTTTGTGCTTGAGAAATTAAACACGAACCGAAGAAGGAAATACATCAGCAATATATTATTAATATACGACTGCACGTCATGTTATAACATTAGTTGAGTATTTGCTTCCATTACGGATACAACATGATATTCTTTCCGAGTTTTTGATCTCTGTAAAGAAAAGGAAAGATCGTCTGGAATTGATCAACCTTGGAACATTGCCTCACAAATAAGGTATGTTTATAACTGCTTATTCTGCAAAATGTGTTTTATCCGTTTACCTCTTCTCATATAACCTTTGATATTGGAAGTGTTCGGGTGGCGCATTTTTGCTTCGTCACGGTGGTGAGAGCTTGAGAATAGAGTAGTCAGTAAGATATTCCACAAGCATATCACAGTACATAAATATACCTTTCTTTCTTAAATAAACAATTATATGTTTTTTTTGTCTTTACCTATCAGGTAATTTCAACCCAAAATGTGTCTTTGCAAACATTCCTATATCATATTTGTGGAGCTATATAGGAACACTATGAACATTGGAATTCCTTGTAATGTTGGTCTAGGCCTATGTCATAAATTTCCACTTCTTTTAGAATAATTATGGAATCTGTAAATTCTTACTGCATTTTATTTTATTTGTTTTTCAAAAGTGTCTGTTTTTCACATCATGTGATGTTAAAAACTAACCTATATATATCGTGGAACCCGCTGCTACATTGGTTTCTAGCTGGCCAATCATCATTGGGCAAGGTCGGTGGTTAAGAGGTTAAGACGTCTCGTCTGCACTCGTAAGCAGGAGGTCGTGGGTTCGAATCCCGCCCGAGTGGACTGTGAAGTTTTTTCACAGATACTGAGTATACAGTGCTATACACACGTCGGCATATGGCAAAATTAAATCAATATGTTAAAAACTAAGTAAGACTTAGTTCGTAAAAGAACTGGAGGTTACAATTCAATAGAGACTTTCACATAGTGTCACTGCAATTAGTCTTACTTATTCTCTTCACCATGCAAAGCTACAAGTTTTACCTAATGTTAAAAACTAGTTGTATGTTTTCTGTAGGCTTGGTTGTCAGTGACAGGTTACACTACACTATTGGTAAAACTATCTGTATATTATATATACGTTTTAAGAATCAAAAGATATGTCAAGTAACCGACCTATGATTCAGATGGGAAATGATAGCACCTCTGACAAAAATATGTTATTGGATGTGTAATACCATCTTCAACTTTACTCCCTCAACAGGGTTAGTTAAACTGAGGCTGACCACCCCCTCAACAGGATTAGTTAAACTAAGGCTGACCACCCCCTCAACAGCGTTAGTTAAACTGAGGCTGACCACCCTCTCAACAGGGTTAGTTAAACTGAGGCTGACCACCCCCTCAACAGGATTAGTTAAACTAAGGCTGACCACCCCCTCAACAGGGTTAGTTAAACTGAGGCTGACCACCCTCTCAACAGGGTTAGTTAAACTAAGGCTGACCACCCTCTCAACAGGATTAGTTAAACTAAGGCTGACCACCCTCTCAACAGGGTTAGTTAAACTAAGGCTGACCACCCTCTCAACAGGGTTAGTTAAACTGAGGCTGACCACCCCTCAACAGGATTAGTTAAACTAAGGCTGACCACCCCCTCAACAGGGTTAGTTAAACTAAGGCTGACCACCCTCTCAATAGGGTTAGTTAAACTAAGGCTGACCACCCTCTCAACAGGGTTAGTTAAACTGAGGCTGACCACCCCCTCAACAGGATTAGTTAAACTAAGGCTGACCACCCTCTCAACAGGGTTAGTTAAACTGAGGCTGACCACCCTCTCAACAGGGTTAGTTAAACTAAAGCTAAGCACCTCCTCAACAGGGTTAGTTAAACTAAGGCTGACCACCCTCTCAACAGGGTTAGTTAAACTAAGGCTAAGCACCTCCTCAACAGGGTTAGTTAAACTGAGGCTGACCACCCTCTCAACAGGGTTAGTAGTGAGGCTGACCACCCTCTCAACAGGGTTAGTTAAACTGAGGCTGACCACCCTCTCAACAGGGTTAGTTAAACTGAGGCTGACCACCCTCTCAACAGGGTTAGTTAAACTAAGGCTAAGCACCTCCTCAACAGGGTTAGTTAAACTGAGGCTAAGCACCTCCTCAACAGGGTTAGTTAAACTGGCAGATCCAGAAGGTAAAACAAGGGGGTTGGTTCCATGACTTTTCAGGAAGCTTTTGAGAGCCACTAGTTTTATCATAACAGGCATACGCAATACATAACAACAATGGTTTACATTATAAAAGCTATTACTACAAAGTCATGGTCATTTCCTGCGTGGTTTACCAGGAATGAATACAACAGGAAACACGTACGTTTGCATTTATCTTTGGTTTAATATATTGTGCACATTATTGACTGAGAGAAAAGGGCAATGAAGGTTTTACAAAGTATAAACCCAGAAAGGTCAAAACATTAGTATCTTCCACCTACTTTGATAGTGCTAAAGCTTCAAGATAATGTTTTCAAAATTTGTTTAGCGATGTACATCGAGTTCGTTTGTGCTTGAAAACACGAACCAAAGAAGGAAATACATCAACAATATATTATAAATATACGACTGCACGTCATGTTATAACATTAGTTGAGTATTTGCCTCCATTATGGATACAACAGCTATTTTGGCTGAGTTTCAGATCTCTGTAAAGAAATGGAGATATCGTCTGGAATTGATTAATATTGGAACATTGCCTCACAAATAAGGTATTTTTATGACTGCTTATATTCTGCAAAATGTGTTTACATATACAAAGGACCCCTATACATGTACATTGGTTTTGGTGTTCAAGGCTTTGGTTTCGTCCCGGTGGTGATATCGAGCGCTTGAGCATGGAGTTATCAGTAAAAATATAAGTATAGTCACAGTGTAGCATAAATATACATTCCTTTCTTGAATGCAAATCAGTTACATATTTGTTTCAGTTTAGTTTTCACCTTTCAGGCGATTTCAACCCAAAACTTGTATATAAAAATTCCTATATCATGTTTATGGAGCTATAATTGGAACTCATTGTAATTGTTGGTCGCGTCTTATGGTATAAACACAAAAATATACCATTTCTATCAAAATAATTATAAGGAATCTGCCAAACCATATGGAATCTACCAAACTTAATTGCATTTCATCTGTTTTTTTTTAAATTTCTGGAACAAGTCTTCTTGTGTTCCTTAAATGTACCTAATCAGGGGCGTGGCGAAGGCATTTTCTCTTGGGGTGTGAAGCCAATTTACCAACTGACATGACAGTTACTTGGGGGACAACTGCCACCCACAACCACAGCTTATAAACGACTTATAATAAACAACTTCACTGCTTAGAAAAACGAAATTTTTGCAAACCCATAGCTCAAGGTTTGCCGACTGAAAATTGATTCTGGACCAACCCTTCTTCTAGTACCTTTGATGCTTCATTTGCTGACTGAGAAAAATTATTGGGGGTGTCACACCCCCACACCCCCGCTCGCTACAGCCCTGTATACATTAGTTGGGCGTTGTTGGGTGATAAACAGTGTGTTTTCATCATGTGATGTTACATTTTTGGTACAAATCTGTTTTAAGAATCAAAATCAAAATAAAATTCACATTTTGAAAATCAAAAGGTGTCAAGAAACCAAAAGATATATTTCACTGATTTTACTTAAATGATTGCACCTGAGACAGAACAATGTCAATAGATATTTAATACGAGAGATAGAAGTTTTGGGGAGGCTCTATCATTTTTGATTTATTTAAATAAATTTTGAGCGATTTGATTTTTAAAAATGTTTGGTAGGGTGTTTGGGTTTTGGTTTTGATTTTTGGGTTAAAAAAAAAAAAAAAGGTTACAAAAACAATTCGAAAAAAAGATATTGAAATTTGAAAAAAAAATTGCGAAGAAACGATTTAGCATTATGTAGTTTTATAGTAAAAAGAGGATGACAGCAAAATATTTATCGAAATGGACGTTGGCAGAATTAAAGAATTATGGTCGTAATAAAAGACTAAATTTATTGAGAGATGATAGAACAAATAAAATAAATACACGGTCATGGTATATCGCAGTAAAAAGATACAGAAATTTTTATTAAAAAAACATCGCTTAATAAATTAAGTTTAGCTCAACTAAAAGAATTAATAAGAAGAAAAAATATTGTTTTACCACCACGCGGTAGTGGAATAAGAAGAGGAAAGTACTTAAAAAAGGACTACATTAAGTCGATTAAAAGAGTGTACGGAGTAGAAGAAGAAGAAGAGTTGAGATTAGATTTTTTCAAATCTGGATACTTCAACTATAAAAGTAACAATAGAAGGAGTAAATACATCATTAAAAGAATGACCGTACCACACGGTCACAGCACGGAGATAGATGAAATTGTATTTTTGAATGCAGCCAAACCAAAGATAATAGAATAATTAATTTCAGGCTTGAAAGAATTTAAAAGTATAAAGTTTATAATAACTATGAGGGTTAATTTTTATAAAGAAAAGGCAGGTGGTGGGATCGATGAAGGAAATTTCCCTTTTAATCACGAATTTTTTATAATAAACCATCCGAGTGAGATTGAAGATGAATTAATACACGCTTATGATATAATAAAAAATAAAATAGAAAATTACACAGAGAAAGGTTCTGGATGGATCATAGATCGTATTGAGGAAATGGATATTCAAATTGTGGATTATCAACCTTTTCGAGGTAGCTCTTATATAAAGTTGGACAATGAAATCATTTACAAAAAAGCATGCATCAACGTCAAAAACAAAGACAACAAATGTTTGATGTGGGCGATTCTATCCAGACTTTATCCCACAAAAGATAATCCGGATAGACTCTCTAAATATTTAGAATACGAAGATAAATTAAATTTTGATGGTATTGATTTTCCAACTCCGATCGATCAAATCAAACAAGTAGAACAACAAAACAATTTATCAATAAATGTTTTAGGATACGTTTCAGAATAAAATATAATTGATCCTCTTTACATCAGCGACCAACCTAGTGCTGATAAAACTATAAAGGAAATTGATTTATTATTATTTGAAAAGGGAGATAAATCACACTACGTTTTGATTAAGAAATTAGACACTTTTTATCTAGTCAAAACAAACATAAAGGCCGTACATACTACTGCAGGAGATGTTTACATGGTTATTCATCCGAAAAGTTGTTGGATGATCATAAGAAATTGAACTGCAAGGTAACTGCTAACAGACAAAAATATTCGTTATGCCTACCAAGGATAAGAACGACATGAAAAAATTAAAAAACATAAAAAATATGATGAAAGCTCCTTATGTCATTTACTCGGATTTTGAAGCGATACTTAAAAAGACTAACAACGTGAGTATAACCAATACACAAATAAAAGATGAACACATTGCTTGTGGTTATTCGTACGTAGTCGTTCGATGCGACGGTGAAATAATTTCA
Organism: Zoroaster sp. YZ-2022; assembly: GCA_029582265.1. NCBI lineage: Eukaryota > Metazoa > Echinodermata > Asteroidea > Forcipulatida > Zoroasteridae > Zoroaster > Zoroaster sp. YZ-2022. The sequence goes on from CM055825.1 coordinate 36,172,853, forward strand.
CAAAAGACATACAGGGGTAAAGATGCCACTAAACACCTTTTAGATGCGATGGTCGAGGAAAAATATAACATCATTAATTTATTAACAAACCATGGAGATATTATTATAACAAAAGAGGATAAATTAGATTATAGAAAAGCTAAACACTATTTAAAAGCGATGGTTGAGGAAAAATATAAGATCATTAATTTAATAAAAAACTTTAAAAAAATTAATATGACAGAAGAGGATAAAAAAAATTATATAAAAGCTAAACACTATTTAGATGCGATGACCGCGAAAATATATAACATAATTAATTTAATAAAAAACCCTAAAGATATTATTATGACGGAAGAGGATAAAAAAATTATAGAAAAGCTAGCAAGTGTTGGATTTGTGAAAAAAGATTCTTTGGAAAAGATAACAACTGGAAAATATAGAGGCGCGGCGCATAATGTTTGTAACTTAAAACTGAGAATAGAGCCCTTTAAAACTAATATTCCGGTGTTTTTTCATAATCTACGAGGATACGATTCTCATTTCATCATGCAAGCCGCGAGTAAAGTGGAAGGAAAAATAACATGTATTCCAAACGACATGGAAACGTATAAATCTTTTTCAATCGGAAGACTGCGATTTTTAGACAGCGCTCAATTTTTACAAGCCCCACTCGATAAGCTCGTGGAATCGAGTAAAGAAGATTCTTTTCACATTACTAAAAAGTTTGAACCAAATTTAGAAAAATTAAAGCTACTTTTAAAGAAAGGTGTTTATCCCTACGAGTACATGGATAGTATAAAACGTTTTGAAGAAACGAGTCTTCCTCCGAAAGAAGCTTTTTATAGTCATTTAAACATGGAACACATTACGGATGAACAATACGAGTACGCCAAGAACGTTTGGTCTAAATTTGAATGTAAACATAGCACTTGCTTAAAAGAATACGGTTTGGATCCTGCTCATTATTATACGGGTCCCGGCTTGAGTTGGGACGCTTTGTTTAAGCATTCAAAGACAATTTTAGAATTATTGAAGGATTACGACAAGCATTTTATAATAGAAAATGGCATTAAAGGGGGTTTTTCGGGTGTAGGAAACAAGAGATTCGCGAAATCAAACAATCCCTATTTACCCAGTTACGATCCATCAAAACCTACGACTTACATTATTTATTTAGACGCAAATAATTTATACGGTTGGGCGATGAGTCAATACCTTCCGACCGGGGGATTTGAATGGTTAAGCAAAGAAGAAATTAATTTACTCGATATAAAATCAATCTCGGCAGAATCGAGCAAAGGCTACTTTTTAGAAGTGGATTTAGAATATCCTAAAGAATTACACGATTCTCACAACAGTTTTCCACTCGCACCAGTATTATTAAATACACCAAAAGAGTGGATGTCATCGTATCAACAAAAGCTATTGGGTGACAGCCCCGCCCCAAAGGTGAAAAAATTAGTTGCAACTTTAGGCAACAAATCAAATTACATGATTTATTATCGCAATTTACAATTGTATTTACAACTCGGTGTGAAATTGACTAAAATTCATCGTGTTATAGAATTCGATCAATCGCCGTGGATGAAATCATACATCGATTTGAATACAAATTTGAGAAAAAATACAATGTCAGATTTTGAAAAAGATTAGTACAAACTCATGAATAATTCAGTTTTTGGAAAAACGATGGAAAATGTAAAAAATCATATTAACGTAGAGATCATGAGATTAAACGATGTAGATGAACAAGAAACCGCAGAGCTCATGAGATTAAAAGATGAACAAGAAACCGCAAAGCTACGTAAACAACTGCGAGAAAAACAAGCTAAAAAGACGACGAACATTTACGTAAAGCAATTGCAAAACCAACATTCGCTGGTATCAACATTTTTGATGATTATGATCTAGTGGCTGTTCGTAAGCATAAAGCAAAAATGTTACTTAACAAACCGATATACGTCGGAATGACTATATTGGAGTTAGCTAAATTTTACATGTACGATTTTTATTACAATCATTTAAAAAATAAATACAACGACAAATGCAATTTACTTTACACGGATACGGATAGTTTAGTGCTCGAGATTCAAACAAAAGACATTTATAAGGACATGGAAGAAGACAAGCATTTATACGATTTTAGTAATTATCCAAAAGATCATTTTTTATATTCCGAAGAGAATAAAAAGGTCATAGGTAAATTTAAAGACGAGAATGGTGGAGTTCCAATCTTAGAATTTGTTGCCCTAAGACCAAAAATGTACTCGATACTTTTATCTAATAAAGAAGAAATAAAAAGAGCTAAGGGTGTCAAAAAAAAAGTTTTGAAAAAGAAAATTCGTCACAGGCACTATAAACTATGTTTATTTAAAAATAAAACGTTTTATAACTCTATGTATTCTATTAGACATGTAAAACATCATTTATTCATGATGTGCGTTACAAAAATCTCATTAAATCCTTTAGATACAAAGAGATGTATTTTACAAGACGGAATAGACACATTAGCTTACGGTCATTATAAGATTCCATCAATTACCTAAGTTATAATTTTTTGGGTGGATTTTCGGTATCTCGCGGTACAATTTGTAATTCTTCTCTCACAAAACTACGCGAGGGACCCGATTGTAAATAATACAAGATGGGTTGATTTTGAGCTTTTATAAAGGATTTAATGCTATAAATTTTAATTGACCATATCGGATCGGTTGCGCGTCTTCTCGTATCGTTTTCAGTCTCTCCGGGTGCGTATAAATATCTAACTAGCGCGTCCGAAGCGATTCTTTTTTCATTTTTAATAACTGGAGAGGCTGGATTTTGCTCGACCCATTCTCGTTTAATGGCATCTTTAGGTTTTAATTTAATGCGTCTAGTTTCTTCGTTATTTAAAGCTTTTATGACCAGCGGTAATCTTTTTACCCACTCTCTAGATCTCGCATTCGTTGCTATTTCTTGCGCGTGTTGATGAGAAAACAATCTCTCGGCTAAAGTTCTGTTGAATCATTCTAATATACCTTGCACTCTATGATTCCCAGCCTCGCTTCTCTTTATCTTGACGTTATTTTTACTCATTAAAGTATTGACGCTCGCCATAAATTCTTTACCCGGATCGACTTTGAGAATTTTCGGCCAAGTTAGCAAACTGCGCTTGTAAATTTTTTCGAACGCGTTACCGACTTGCGCGGCGGTTTTATCGATTAACGGTTCGGCTTCTTTGTATCTGCTCGCTTCGTCGCTGATGGTTAACGCGTACTTGTAAACTTTTTTACCGATCGTATCGTGAGGACGAAACAACAAATCTGCTTGATGAACCTCGTTTGGTTTTTCTCGAATCGAGTTTGAGCTGGTCGGTCTGGAAATGTATTTAGGATACTGTAAATAAATTTGCCACAACGCTTGCTTTTTTAACCACTGTCGAGTCGAACTTTTAGAACTTTTAGTTTCTTGAGCTAATTTTTTGATCGCTCCGAGACCTTTCCAGTATCCTTTCGGACTATAATAAGCGTTTTCTAGTTTTTGTTTTGTGTGTTTATCCATTTAATATTTTATAAATATAATCAAGTGGTAGAATTCATAATACTGCTCGGTAAACCAAGTTGTTGAACCAACCACGTTTGCGTCATTAGCGCTGCCCCGACCATTGCGCTGAGTTTAAGTGAGTCGTTTACATCTAGCTTTCCCAAATCGGGTGGATTTATTTTAAACACTTTTTTTTAGCGGCCATGCTATAAATAACAGTTATAATTCCTACAACTCCTCCGTGATAAGCAGAATTGACGATTCCCTTCGTTGTTGTTGAAGACATATTTTATAATATAGACAATATTTTAATTTTTTTTATATTCCATTTCGAAAACATTAACTTCTTTTTCGATTGAATCAACTTTTGGTGGTGGTGGTGGTGTTTTTATTATGGGTTTTGGTTGTATAATAGTTTCTACGGTTTTCTTTTGCTTAGAGTTTAGGTAATATATCAAACCTACTAAACCTATTATACCTAGTCCGATGTACAACGCGTTTGTTTCATTGTTGTTTTCTTTTTTTTATGTCAGCCACACTAGTAACGTTTTGTATTTCTTTTTAAATTTTTGTTTTTCTTTTTATTATATTCCGCGAGTCTTTGACCGGCTGCGACTCTGTTTGGATTTTTTATTTTAGTCGGCGTTTTCGTTACTCGATTCATCTCTACTGGCTCTGCTTTCTTCTCTACTGACGTCTTTTCCGTTTTCTCTATCTCCATCGTCTTTATAATCTAGACAAGAATTTTTTCTTTTTAAATGTTTCGCCGAAATTAGCGCCGCCGTGATCGGCGCCAAGTATAATCTGTACTTGTAGTATATTTCGCATAATCCGGAAGAAAGAGCGCTCGAAATGAGCGGGTCTTTTTCTAAATCCGTAATTAAATTTTCTTCGTCGTCGATCGTAAACTCGTATCCCATCACATCGATAAAGTTTAAACTCGATCCTAACGCTTTAGTGTATAGAATTATAATCGATGAACCAAACGAAGATATCATCTCGCGACCTAATCTCGCTTCGTATCGCACGTATAATTTATCTTGGTCGACTAAATTTATAGCTTCAATTTCGCTAATACTATACTCTTTACCGAAATATTTTTTAGAGTTTCCTCCGGCTACGACGGCTAACAAACGATCGATGCGTTGACTAGACGGTGAAACGATATTTTCGATTTGTATTGCTTGTTGCCGCTCTTCGTTAAATTTTTTTCGACTTCTTCCATTATTATATAAATACTCTTTATTTTTTTCGTTAAAAATTATCTCTATATCTTCCAATATTATATTTAATACTCGAAATATTTTTTTATTTAAAATTTGTTTCGCTGTCGATAACGGTTTTATAATTTCACTATGCAAGTGTGAATATTTATGAATCAAAAATCCAACTCCACCTAGCGTTAAACAGTTTGTAAAAACACAAACTCCAACTAAACATTCGACGAGCATATTTATCTATAAATTTTATTATATAATCTTGTCAAGTCACCTACTACGACTTATTAAGTAACCTGTCAAGTCACCTATCGCGACCTAGTCAAGTCACCTACTACGACCTGTCAAGTCACCTACTACGACCTGTCAAGTCACCTACTACGACCTAGTCAAGTAACCTACTACAACCTAGTCAAGTCACCTATCACGACCTAGTCAAGTATTGCATAATCAGTAGGTTGATCCGTTTTTAATATCAACTTGCAATGTTTAACTCGTTTTAATTCTTCGTGCATTTGATTTCTCAACTCTTTAGTCGGTATGACGTCATTTTCTCGAAGACAATTTTCGAACGAATCTCTATCTTTACAATAAAATATACACACCCACTTTAGTTGCTCTCTAAATGATTTTAATACGCTGTTGTATTTTTGCGAAAGAATCCAACAGCTGTGTTTGACGTGTCTTCCGCTAAAAGCCAACTGCGTGATCATACATTTATTATTCTTGTCATATTTTCTATACTGTAATTCTTTACTCGCGCTACAGTCGTCGATGATAAACAACGTCTCGTCTCCTTTGAAGACGTCACTATAAATTTCTAATAATAATAATAATAATAATGATCATTTGTAATGCGCCGGTATCCGTCAAAAGAGACGCTCATGGCGCAGTGACACTTCAGTGTAAACAATAAAACAAAATACATGGTAAGAACAATGCAATATAAAATTACAAGGAACAATGATTGTAAAAAGGCTGACTGGCCCTAGTCAGGATATGCTAGACAAAGACGATATTCTGACAACAAGGAAAAACCCTGCATACACAACCATGCAAACAAGGTTGTTTTGCAAAAAATATAAACACCGTAGCGATACTCTTGACATATTAAACAAAAACAAAAGGTATAAATACATCATCATAAAAGTCAGTAGTTAAACATAATTAAATTATACATTAATTTTCATCAAATGAGTTTTGAGAGCAGTTTTAAATGAAGCAAGAGATGGAGATTGTTTGACATGCTCAGGTAAATCATTCCACAAAGAAGGAGCAGCAGCAGCAAAAGAACGTTTTCCCCAGGATCTCTTTGTCAATTTCTTACTCAGAAGAAGTTTATGATGTGATCTCATGAAATCACGATTTGAGTGATACGGTTGAAGTAATTCTGATAAATATGATGGTGACATATCAATGGAAGAGCGGTAAACATACATTAAGATTTTGAAAACAATCCTGTCCTTAATCGGGAGCCAATGAAGATCTCGCAATATTGGTGTAATGTGTTCTCTTGGTTTAGTCCGGGTTACAATTCTAGCAGCTATGTTTTGAAGACGGGACAGACGATAAATTTGTGTATCTGGTAGACCATATAAAAGTGAATTGCCCATGTCCAGGCGGGAGGTGACATACGCATGTACAAGTTGTTCCGTAGCCTCTTGAGAGATGTATTTTCTGATGAGGCCGATGTTGCGCAGATGAAATGAGGAACATTTAGAAATTTAAGAAATATGATCATTAAGTGACATGTCACAATCGAATATAGCGCCCAAATTGCGAACTCTAGTAGATGTAGATATCTTGGAGGTGCCAATACGTAGATGAGGAATTTTTACTTTTTCACGCTGCTGTTCTGTCGCTTTGTTTAGTGATAAATCGCTCAGTTCGTTGACGTGCACTCGCTCGTCGTTCCAAATCCATTTTCTGTTTTGATAAGCGAGGGTCGGACATAATATAACGATAGTTGTAAAATATTTTAGATATTCTTTTTCTAATAGATTTAAAACAAATTCAGTTTTTCCGCAGCCGGTTTGTCCGCAAATCAACGCGGCGTGAGGATATTTAGGAAGCATATTTTAATAATAGATCAACATGTTAATATAACACGCTATGAAATCGTCCATTTTCGATATTGAGTTGAGCGTCCATAATAATGTATGTATAGCAGTATAATACACCCGCGTCTTCTGCCTCTTTATCCATTTGAATCGTAATTCCTTCGGAATAATTTTGTACTTTTCTACCGTTGTTGTCGTCGTTGCTTCTCATATCTAAAAACAAACCGTATTAAATAATCGGCTTGTTTCACGTTCGATAAATTTAAAGCTTTGGCTACTCTCATGCCGAATTCTTCTCTCGAATCTCCGAAATATTTTTGAATTTCTTCCCAGTGTTGATGTCTGCGCATTCCTTGTGTGTAGAGTTGATTTGGAACTCCTTTTATAGTAATTGAGATTTTATCAATTTTAGGATTATAAAATTTAAAAGGATCTTTTACATCGGACTCTTTGAATAAAAACAATATTCCTTTCATGCTTCTTGCGGGCGTATTTATATTTATATTCCACGTTTTATTGCTTTTGTTTAGCGGCATGACGCTTTGTCTCAAAACTCTATCGAACAATATAGACAACTTGTTACTATATTGATTTTTAATCATTTGAGCGAGATGCAAAATATTAACGACTTCGTATTCTAAAGAAATTCCGCTTATATTATATTTTGCGTTATTATCCGTGCTTTTAATAACTTTCTCAAATTTATTAAACGTGAGTTCGGAGGTTAGCCGATCTCCGATGCCGGCTTGATAAAACGGTTGATGATCCGTTAATAGTTCAAAATCGAGCGGAATGCAATATCTATTTTTAAGAGTATCCGCGACGGCTTTGTCTTTTCCTCCGTTAGCCGTAGCATCGCTGCCAGTCGCGCCTACTCTTAATCTAGTTAAGTTAGGATGTTCGATTCCTTGACACGATAGATTTTCGAGTTGGTCTTTCGTCAACCACTCGTCTTTGAAACAATTAAGCACGTCCGCATCGTCATTTCCTTCGATCTTGATCGAGATATTTTTTACGATGGCTCTGCCTATATTATACGATCGTTCTGGCATCGTCGTCCGCAGATTCGAGATCGATATTAAAAGCCAATCGTGTCGACCCCGGAACGATGACGTCGTTTTCTCCTAAATTTGGAAAACGAACCGCCAACAGTTGATTTTCGCTGATGGTGCACGGATTGTTTGTAATGACGACTTTTTGTCGTATTCCTTTTAAACCCTAAGGTTTTCTCAATTTTCTGTATGGTTTTAGTTTGTGTCCGAATGGTTGAGTCATATTTAACATGTAACATTATTTTATTTTTTAATTTAAAAAAAAAAGTTTATAAATTATAAAATGGTATCTCTAGCGATGGTGATCGCAGGCGCCGTAGTAAATGCATTTGCTTTTAGCGGATCGAATTGGTTATTTTCTCAAGGTGGTAAAGAAGAACAAAAAAGGCACGATTTGGCACTAGAACAACTTACGAAAGGTAGAGACAAATTTTCGAGAGAGCGCTCGAAATATTTAGATTTAATAAATGATCGACTCGTAAAAGAATCAAACGCTGTAAAAACTTTAACAACATTAACAAAGCGATGAACGAATATTATATCGTCACCGGAAGTCAATTCGATTTACCGAAAGATTTATACGACGAACCCAAACTGGAAGATTTTTACGTTCCTAGCGAAGATAAAAAAAATGAGAGAAATTTTATTCGTTGTATTAGGCAGGACAGTAGTAGGCTACGCGAGTTATAAATTATTGAAGCGAGATAAAAAATAAAAACTAATTGTAAATGGCAGAAAATATCCCGATGGAAGATTATCCGATAGAACAAGACGACGATTATGAATATGATGATACTGAATTTCAACAAGATGATGTCGGTGAGGATACTTTTGAAAGATTAGAAAGAGAAAGCCAAGATTGATTAGAAAGAGAAAACCCAGAAAGATTAGAAAGAGGAGAAATTACTTCGAATCCATTAGCAAAACAAATTAACGATATGATTCACGAATTTCGCAGGCGTTTTGTTGAAAACTATAAACCCGGTAAAATAATAAAACATAGTGAAAATTTTCGTTTTATTAGTAATGACGAGGCGAGAGAACTTAATGCAAAAATAAAATTTAAAGATAAAAATGATTATAATAATAGAAGATTTGTTGAAGGTTTTTATTATGATGATGTAAATTTAACGCGTGTAGGGAACATGATCGAATTTGTCACCCTCAATAGAATGGAACAAAGAGCGAGGTTGAAAGGACATGAAGGAACTGCATTTATTAATGAAGCATTAGGTATAAATAGTACAAACGAAAGAAGAAAAATTAAAAGATTACTCCCAAATACTAAAAAGGTACAAGAATATTATAGTAATATCGAAAAACCAATTCCAGAAGACACTGATCCACAACAGTTCTCGCAAGACATGCGAGGTAAAGAAATAAGCTTTCTTTCTACTATGCAAGAACAAGCAAAAGCAGAAGGTTTTGTTTATGAACAAAGTGAAGAAGAATTAAATCGCGAGTTGGATGAATGGTTGAAAGAGCATGGAATTAAACATTCATTTCGAGAACTGGAGGGTTTAGATGAAGCTGCGCAAACAAAGATAGGTAATCGCGATTTAATTATTGGTAGAATTTTTAATATAGATCAAGAAATATCCGATCTTGAAGAAAGATACGTAAGCGCTCGAGATCGAGACGATGATGCTGAAGAAGAAACCGCTAATCTGCGTGAACAGCTGCAAACAAAAAGATAGATGAAAAGCAAGCGTTCTTAGATGCATTAAAATTAAATACGGGAGATATTCGTAATCAATTCGATAAAATCCGAGAATTAGTTCGTTATATGAAGGAAAGCGACGACACGTTGCGCGAAAATTGCAACTATATTTAGAGAACAAGGCGTAACAATAGTCAGTATATTAACGGCATTTACTATGACGATCGCTTTCATCGTCGAATCGATTGTAGGTGCTGTAAATTCAGCTTTACCCAAACCTGCACCACCTAAACCTAAACCCAAACCTGCACCACCTAAACCTAAACCCAAACCTGCACCACCTAAACCTAAACCCAAACCTGGACCACCTAAACCTAAACCCAAACCTGCACCACCTAAACCTAAACCCAAACCTGCACCACCTAAACCTAAACCTAAACCAACACCCGAACCAAGTGGCGGTGGTGTAAAAGAGTGGATACAAAAACGCTTAAAAACCTAGCGAATCTGCTAAAGAAACTCGGATTAACAGTCGCGGCTTCTCTACCGGGTATTTTAGGGTCGGTGATAAGTTGGTTATTTAAGACAATTTCATACGTGGTAGGATGGGCGGCGGAACACGTGTGGCTAGTCGGAGTTTTAATTTTATCTTATATACAGAGTCAACGCAAAAACATCTCGTAAATAATAACACCTAAGCCGCCGAGTATCGCGAAACCAAAAATTAAAGCATTTTTTTCATCTCGATGAGTAGCAAAGGCGAGTCAATTTCTGTAGGCGTAGTGGGTTGTTGATCATCTATAGATAGCGGTGTACCGAGTTGAGTAAAATTATCGCTTTGCGCTATATCGTTGTCGTCGTTTGTAGTTTCTGATGACGAAGATGTCGGTGGAATGGGTGTCGAATTCATATCTAAATTCGAACCGAGTGATAAATCAGACGTTGCGATTTTAATATTATTGTTGTATCCAACGAGCTTACCTATTCGTAAATTCATGTCGCTCGGCATCATGTATAAAATTTTCTCCGATGACAAAGTTTAACTGCATTCGGGCGTTTTGTAAAGAATTTTGATAGTTATCAATAGATTTTTGTAAATCTACCGGAGAATCGATCGAAGCTTCGAGATTGTTTATAAATTCTCTTTTTGCTTCTAAACCGGATGCCGGTGTAAGAATTCCACTTTTAGCTTGAACTCGAGCTCCCAATAAAGCGTAAACGTACGTTCTTATAGAATCGTTGATTCATTCTATACCAATATCCGTAAAGCCTTGAGCTATTTTTTGTGCTAAAGTTGGAGCTTTAGCTTTTAACCCAGCTAGAGCGGTTTGAAGTATTTTTTTGTGATATAAGGTTTTGGCTAGAAGTCCCTGCTTGAGCTGCTTTAACTAATTCCTGATCTAAAAGGTTTTGTCTAAAGGTTTCAGCTTGATCGGCTTGATCTATTTTTTGTGCTAAAGTTGGAATTTCAGTTTGACGAGAATTGAGTATAAATTTAATCCAAGCTTGTTGGGTTTCGGGAGATTGTGAAATGTATTCGATGACGTACGACGAGGAATTGCTACCATTATTAACTTTGTTAAGATTAACTTTTTTAGGATCAAAATCCATCTTTCTCTTGATTTTATACTCGTTTTCATCATTAATATCTTCACTCATCAGACCAATAGGAGGCCAAATCGAATTGTCGTAGTCTTTTCCAGGCACCGGAATGTAACCGTTGATGTTAAAATAATAAGCAGTTCCCAATCCATTAGAGTTTTTGTCTACTTGTTTCCAATCCGATACTGGCGAGACGTGAAATTCATTACATATTCCATTGTACGCGTCAATGTCTATATTATTTTCGAACGCGTCCCAATCATTTTGAAAAGACTCAGGACAGCTCATTTCTTTGAGCATTCGTCTAATTTGATAATAAACATGAAATTTGAAGAAAAAAAAACTAATCATCGGATTCGAGTGGAGTAAATGTTCGTAACCCACCCCACAACCCGTCGTACTACACCACGTTACAAAATTTATTTGATTTTGCGGACTAGAATTTTTTAGCGGACTAGAATTCCAATCATTTAAAATATCATCACTATCGACGTGAAGTAACTTGTAATTTTGAAATGGATCGTTGAGTTCTACATTAAAAAAACTCATTTTCATTGATGAAAATATTTATATTCGTCAAATCTCGAGAAGTAAAATTTTGAACGGCGATAAAATTTCCAGATTGCGGATACCGTTTCGAAAAATTACACTGAAATGGTATTGGAATCGACATTTTATTATAATACAAATATAAATTATAAATTTTAAATAAAAAATATATCACACGATCGAATCTGAAAATGTAAATAATACAATCTCATTGAATAATACAATCGATAATCGACACGGACAACTCACCATTTCTTTAAAGTCCGTTAACTTTTGGGTCGGTTACTATAACGTAGGGGTTATCGGAGGCATACCGATATCCGCTTCCTTCAGGAAGTTACCCAAGTAGCTCACTTTGTGGCCTGCTTATGCCGGGTGGTAGTACCTTATAGCCCACCACACAACTCCCATCTAGTCATCCAGTTCCTCTGGAGCTATACTGAGCAGGTGCAACCAAGTCAGAAAGGTCACAGGGAGGTTGCAGTAGGAGTACGTGGTGTTTCATCGGTGGTTCTGTGCAGTCAACTCGGCGACAGTTCCGGCAACACGGCGGTAGTTCTGACATCTGGCAGCTCTGCTTAGTCAATATGGCGGCAGTTCTGGCAACTAAGCAATGAGACATTTCTGCGACCGTCGCAGCTATGCTGTGCCGTCGAGCAACAGGATGCCTCACCAAGGGGCATTACTTTGCGCCGCGTAATGCCGTCATCACTGGTGCAGCCTCATAGAATCATGTTAGAGTTCAATGAAGAAGTAGATAGAGCTACCGCATACGGGGTAACCGATGCGCCACATCGTATGGCAATGGCGACAAGTAGGAGAAGACCATACCATGCTACCGCATCCGGGGTAACCGATGGCAATGCTACTGCGTCCGGGGTAACCGACGACCAACCAATCGTACACAATAACAACAGAGCCCCCAGAAGACAGCCTCTCTCCCTAGGAGCTTGGAATGTGCGTACAACCAATGATAGCGACTGTTCAATAAGACCAGAGCGTGCAACAGCTATCATCTGCAGAGAGCTGGAGAAAGCGTGTCTTGACATCTGTGCACTCAGTGAAGTACGACGTCCTGCTTCTGGTAATATTGTTGAGAGAAGCCACACAATCTTCTGGAGTGGAGGTGAAGATAAAACAGCTGGTGTTGGTTTTGCCATCTCCAACAAACTAGCTACTGAAGGTATCAATCCGATACCCATAAATGACAGGCTAATGTCAGTGCGTATCCAGCTAAAGAATGGTAGTTTTCTAACCCTCATCAGTGTTTATGCACCAACAATGCAGAAAACACAAGAAGAGAAGGAAAAATTCTATGAGAAATTTGGCGAATGTGTAACCAAAGCCAAAGACGACAGCATCATTGTGTTAGGTGATCTCAATGCACGTGTAGGAAAGGACTGGAAAACATGGCCATCAGTCATGGGTAAACACGGCGTTGGTAATATGAATTCTAAATAGGAATGCTCTAAGAGAGCGTATTAGAAAGTTAAAGAATGACTGGTTCCAGAAAAAGGCAGAAGAAGCAGAAAAGTATTCTCAGGAAAAGAATCACAGAGAATTCTATGCAACACTCAACGCCGTCTACGGTCCCAGAACCAAAAATTCTCACCCAGTAAAATCTAAGAGTGGAGATCTTCTTACTTCACCAGATGACATTAAGGACAGATGGGTTGAACACTTCAGCGATCTTTTGAACCAACCAACTGATGTTGACTTTGACATTCTCAATGACGTTGAGCAACATCCTACAATTGAATCACTGGATGATCCAATCACGGAAGAAGAGCTAGACACAGCTCTTAAGAACACCAAACTCAGAAAAAGTCCTGGTCCAGACGGAATTCTTCCTGAGGTGCTGGTTCATGGTGGAACGTAGTTGAGAACTTTTCTCTTAAATCTGTTCAATCTCTACTGGGCCACAGAAATGATCCCATCGGACCTTATAGATGCAAACATCACCATTCTCTTCAAGAAAGGTGATAGAAGTCAGTGCGGAAACTACAGGGGGATATCACTTCTTAGTGTTGTTGGTAAAGTTTTTGCAGACATCATCTTGCAGCGACTGCATATAATTGCAGAGAAGATTTACCCAGAATCTCAGTCTGGATACCGTAATGGTAGGAGTACAGTGGATGGTATTTTTACTCTTCGTCAACTTATGGAGAAAAGCAGATAACAGCGTAAAAACCTGTACATTGCCTTTGTTGATTTCACAAAGGCGTTTGACACGGTGAACAGAGAGCTGATGTTTTGCATCCTGAAGAAGCTTGGCTGCCCAGTTAAGTTTATCAGAATTATTAAGAAGCTCTACTCCAACATGCATGCTAGACTCATAGTTGATGGAGAGCTCACCAAAGCATTTGAGTACAACAGTGGTGTAAAGCAGGGATGTAAGTTAGCCCCAACACTTTACGGAATATACGCAGCTGTTCTACTTTGGCTTGGCTGCAATTCCATCAAACACAAGTCCAGTATCGAGATCCGTTTCCGTCATGATGGAGACATCTTCGACCTGCGGAGACTCAAGGCAAAGACCAAGGTGCTCACAATGTACATCCGTGAAGCACAGTATGCAGATGACATAGCCATCTTCAGTGATAGTGCTATTGGTTTGCAGCTTCTTCTCTCTGCTTACAACACATTTGCTAAGAAGATGGGTCTACGAATCAATACTTCCAAAACTGAAACCATGAGCATTGGAACACATGCAGACTTCTACATTGATGAGACGAAGCTTGTAAGTGTTGACCGCTTCAAGTACCTTGGCAGTTATGTCAACAAAGACTGCTCAATGAAAGAAAAAATAAATGCACGTATCCAAGCTACATCTTGTGCTTTTGGTCGACCCAGGAAGAGAGTTTTTGATTCAAGAGACCTCACCATTGAAACCAAAGTTAAGGTCTACAACCAGTGCCTCATGCCACTTCTAATGTATGGTAGCGAAACATGGACGTTGTACTAACACCAAATATGCAAACTACGCACCATTCAGCAAAGACACCTAAGATCCATCATGCACATCCAATGGAATCACTATGTGAGCAATGAAGAAGTTCTTCAGAGAGCAGGTGACACAGATATAGAGCTAAGGCTTGTTAGGAGCAGGCTAAGATGGTTTGGACATGTAACACGCATGTCTAATGACAGACCAGCTAAAGCTCTTCTCTATGGAGAATTGTCTCAAGGTACAAGACCTGTAGGCCGCCCACAACTGAGGTTTAAGGACACAGTCAAAAGCGCCTTAAAATGTGGCTGTGTTATGAACGAATGGAAACATATTGTTGAAGATCGTCCAAAATGGAGACAACTCATCTTTGAAACTTGTCAATGTGTGGATGACAAAAGAATCAAAGAGTATGAAAAACGGCACGTCAGACGACATCAACTAGAAAATAAAGACACTAAATGATTTGACACCTATAACGATATTTTGATTGGACTCTTGTATATTTCTTTCTATGTATTGCCCGCTTTTCGGGATCTAGGCGTATATATACTATAACGTGCGAAAGAAAGAAAAAATATTCCGATACCGCAGTACGATAAATGAAAGAAATGAACAGCAACAAGAAGAAGAGGTCGAGATTATCGAACCCGGACTTTATAATATAAAAGACATTATCGACATTGTCTTAAAAAACACACCTTGGATTACGTTCGTAGTCGATGAAAAATTCGGCAAATCTTTTATAAATATTACTCAACAAAACCGAAGAATCAAATTTTCATCGGGATTAGCTAATTTACTCGGGTTTGCGAGTGATTATCTAGCTATGGGAGAGCACGAAGGAAAAAAAACTTGATTTGCAACCTTTTAAAATAATGTACATTCATTGCGATCAAATTTCTACGAGCGAACATTTTTTCGACGGTAAACCTTGTACCATTTTAAACGTTTTTCCGTTACAAGATAAATCGTTGGAGGAAAGTATGTGGATGGAATATTCTAATCCGTTACCCAAAAATCTTAAAACCGGTACGTTTAACGAATTGACTTTTCAAATTAAAGATTATTTCGGCAGAGACATAAATAATCACGGTACGCCCGTTATTTTAACCGTCGAAATTAAATTTTAAAAATGATTAATTATTTATATAAATGGCGAGTATTTACGGTCCTGGTCGAAGAAGCCACATCGATAGTAACGTTTACGACTGCAAAATAATAATAATAATCAGTTTATTTACGAGCGTCACGGATACATCGAACCAAATGAAATTCAACAAACGATACCTTTGATAAATTTATTCGAAGAACTCGACATTATACTCGGATGGCACGGTGTGTTTAAACTACCCTTTTTTGTGTTCGATCAATCACCGACGTACTGTTCGATTTTTGTAAAATTTATGAAAGTCGATGGTCTTTATTCGCATTCGACAACGCGCAATTTTACCGCCCACGTAGAGCTTATTCCTTCTCCGGCTCGAGATAATAATTTTTTTTTTAACAATCGAGGGCAACATTTAGAATACGAAATTTGCTACAAAACACAAAATGTAAAAGTTTTTGTACAAGCGAGCTTTTTCGGCGCTCTAAACACCGGAATCTGTTTCAATATAAAAATAAAAAGTTTACCGTTGACGTAGTCGTGCATAGTTTAGCGACAAAAATATTAATGTATTTAATATATATAAATGGCAAGTATTTATGGTCCTAGTCGTAAAAGCAACATCGATGATTATAGCATACAAAAATCCAATCCAAACATCATTGGAAAAAAGTGGCTATATTGATAGAGATGAAATTCAACAAACGATAAAATTGTTTAATATAGGTGATACATTTTACATCGTGTGGCGTGGCTCATCGAGTCGATCAGGGTTTGATGTCTTTGGAATAATAACAAACTGTTCAACTTATGCTAAAATAAGTAATAATAATAATTATTATTCATGCGTTTCAAAACGTGAAATATCACCATATCGTGGAGCCGAGTTTTTTTTACAAGAAAGTAATCATACAAGATTTACTTTTGATGAAGCAAAGCATTTAAAATGCGGAATTTGCTTCAAAATAGAAAATGGTGTCTACAGCCAAAAACTATTTATACAAGCGACCTTTTTTGGCTCTCTAGAAACTGGAATCTGTTACGATATAAAAATTAATAGTTTTCCCTTGGTTTAAAATAATAAAATTATAATCTTTTATTATTAATAGAAATAATGAGCGTCTCTACAGAAACAACGAGACTTTATCCAATTTTAGCGTCTACAAATACTTCCGATAATGTACAAGAGTTAAACGTGAACGCGTTTCGTTTACAAAAAATCGACGACATTCAAAAAGAAATTTTAAAAGAGAGAAACGAGCGCGAGGCCGTTTATAAAAAATATAATAAAATCATCAAAACTTGTTGTATCGTAGAAACGATGGCGGAATTGGGCTGTATGGGAGCAGGAGCCACCGGAATCGCCAGTATTGCCAGCGTCGTAGCATCGCCGATCGGATTCGTTTTAGAAGGACTTGCTTTAGGGCTAGGCGGTGCGGCGTTTGCGATCAGATACGCGAAATCTAAACTAAATAAAAAAGCTAAAAAACACAACGAGATTAGAGTTTTAGCCGAAAGTAAACTCGACACCATCGACAACCACGTTTCGAAAGCGA
The DNA here is from genome assembly GCA_029582265.1 of Zoroaster sp. YZ-2022. NCBI lineage: Eukaryota > Metazoa > Echinodermata > Asteroidea > Forcipulatida > Zoroasteridae > Zoroaster > Zoroaster sp. YZ-2022. The sequence continues at coordinate 36,190,108 of CM055825.1, forward strand.
TCGAAGACGGTCTTATAAGTCAAGAAGAATTTCATTTAATCTGCGAAGAGCGAAACAAATTTTGTCAAATGAAAGAAAACATTCGAACTAAATTTACGCCTAAAAATGTCGACGACGATGAAAAAGACGTCAAAGCCATCGTCGATAGAAGAAATTATGAATTTAAAGTAAACTTGACTATAGAAAAATCTTACAAATTTTTAAATCTTTTAATGATCAAAGGTAAAGTGAGTATTCCGTTGGGAAAAAGATATCTTTTCATATCTTCTATAAAAGTTTCATATTGCAAGTTAACAATCTTTATCCGTTCAATACGATGTATAACCCATCCAGAACCGTCGCGTATAACCCAACCGTCGTGTATCAATTCTTTCATAAACTCATACATTTCAATATAAATTGTAATTAATGCATCATCAATTTCACTCTTATCAACTAAAACTAGTTGTTGTTTATTATAAAAATAAAAAAATAAACAATCATCCTCTCTATCTTTTTTTAATTTAATATGAAAAGATATCTTTAAATTTATTTCACCAAATTCTTCCAAGTATAAACTTAACTTTTCGATAATCTCTGATATTACCACATCAAATTCTTTCAATTCCCATGACGTCTGCTTTTGATAAATACTTTTTTCTACCATCGTCTTCTTTATTATACTACTACACATTTATTATTCTCGTCGTATTTTCTAAAAAAATTGTTCAACCAACTCTTTCATCACTAAATTATAATTTCTTCTTGCTCTCCCTATTTTTAACACGTAAGCACATTTCGTACATAAATTTTTCTTTGTTTTTGTACCATTTTACATCTTTGACACGGAACTGGTATACTTTTCCCGTGTTTAATACGCCACTGATGTAGCGAGTAATATACATCACCGGGCACGCTAGGTATACAACACTTGTCTGTTTTACCTACTAAAAGCCATTCGCACGGAATAATTGCTTTCGATAAATATTTTGCTGTCATCCTCTTTTTACTATAAAACTACATAACACTAAATCGTTTTTTCGCAATTTTTTTTCAAATTTCAATATCTTTTTTTCTAAATTTTTTTGTAACCTTTTTTTAAAACCCAAAAATCTAAACCAAAGCCCAAACACCCTACCAAAAAAAAAAAAAAAATCAAATCGCTCAAAGTTTATTTAAATAAAAAGAAAAAATGATAGAGCCTCCCCAAAACTTCTATCTCTCAATACAATCATCAACTTTATGTAAAACATCGACCAACGGTATATTTTATTAGTTGCCGCATTGTATTAAAAAAACATGTAAATTTACAGCAAAATGCAGGCAACTCTATTTCCAACAATTTGCTGTATTACAATTTTACATAACAAGTGTGTTAAACTGATTTACACAATTTCCGTAAACGCTTAATAATGAAACTGCAGTACGTTTCCATAATTTTGTTGGGACATATTCTTTGTATACAATAAATAAGCTTTCTCCTGAGGACGATCAGAGCATACTGATCGAAACGTCGAGTTGTACCTCCAGTTCTTTTCAGAACTAATTACTACTCAATTGAGATTCCACATGGTGTCACCGCAATTAATCTTACTTATCATCCTCACCATGCAAAGCTACAAGTTTTACCTAAATAAGCACAAAGTCAACACTACGTATGAGGGCGCTCTCCGGTTGTTGGCGACCGTTGTTTTATTTTCTCTCCATTTTGATGTTTTAAAATCCATTGTAATCCACCTTTTTAGTCATCGTCCTTCTCGTTTTTTAACAAAACTCAGTTCAAATTATACCGTGGATAGCATCAATCCGACAATTTACGGGATTTTTCTTCTAGAAATTGATGAACTTTTGTCTTCATTTTATGCTGACTGATCGCCCTGATCTGATTTAAAGATGGCGTCCATCCGGAACATGTTACTATCGGCATTTTTCATGCTGTGGTTCATCTTTTTTCCGGCCTTCGTGTGCCTTTGAAGTCCTGGCGAGATCTTCGAACCACTATGAGATATATTTATAGTAACAAATCCAGTCATTCTGATATTGATTTATCAACCCTGGTCACCTCACTTTTCATACTGCTGAGCGGGAATATTAATCCTAACCCAGGACCCATCCAAAGCGTTCGCCAACGTAAACCCAAACATCCCTGTATTCATTGCGGAATTGGTGTCGTGAGCAGAAGTCGAGCAATTAGCTGTGATTCGTGTGAGAACTGGGTTCACAGCAGATGTACTGGTTTCCTGTCTGCTTCCGCCTACGATAAAATTTGTTACAGACAAGACTACATTTAGCTCCGTCTGCAACAAATGCTGCTTTGATGAGCTCCCAAAGTTTCATAATCCAGTCATGCCTGACGAGCCTATTGTCAGCTTTGATGATAGAGCACCTGTTCAACCTAATCATTTAAACATTCCATACGTTGCAAGCACAGATCAGTCTCATTTCCATTGCTTTCAGCAAAAAGGTCTTCATTTTATTCATGTCAATATTAGATCTTTAATACCCAAAATTTCAGAACTGAGACGCTTAGCTGCAGATTCAAAAGCCGCTGTCATCGGTATTTCCGAATCTTGGCTTGATAGCTCTGTTCCAGATGAGGAGATTAAGATAGATAATTACTCCATCATGCGATAAGATAGATCCAGAAGCAGTGGTGGGGTATGTGTTTTCATCAGTAACGACTTGGCTTTCAATCCAAGACTTGACCTGCACAACACTCAATTGGAATGTATTTGGTTTGAACTGTTGCTCACAAAAACTAAACCTATTATGGTTGGCACCTGTTATCGTCCACCAAGTGACAGTAATTTTTTTGAGCATTTGGAAGTTACCTTATCCAAAATTCGTTCTGATTGTGAATTGATGCTTTTAGGCGATCTTAATGTTAATTTTCTTAGTAAGAAATCAGCTCTTTTTAGAAAATTAGTCACTATTTTAAACCTGTTTAATTGCAAACAACTCATTGACACACCAACTCGGATCACTAGTTCCTCCTCTACTATATTAGATCATATTATCTGTAATAACTCCGATAAGATTAGTCAATATGGTACTGTGAATATCGGCCTCAGTGATCATTTTATCATTTACTGTAGTCGAAAGGTGCTTCGAGGTCAAATAAATCGTCACAATGTAATTAAAATTAGGTCTTTACGAATTATAATTCTTCTCAACTTCTGTCTGATCTGGCTGGTATACAGATTTATCAGCGGTCTTTAAAGTACTGGTCCCGACAACATCCCTGCCAGATTTTTGAGGGACGGGGCCAGTGAACTGAAAAAACCAATTACTCATATAATAAATCTTTCTATTTTGTCCAATACTGTTCCTGATGATTTTAAAATTGCAAGGGTTCAGCCATTGTTTAAAAGAGACAGTAGAACCGATGTTAGCAACTATAGACCAATAAGCATCCTCTGTGTCATTTCCAAATTGCTTGAAAAGGCTGTCCATATTCAGGTTGAGGAGTATCTTACAAAAAATAATATTTTGTTTAATTTCCAATCAGGGTTTAGAGAAACATTTTCCACTGACACCTGTCTTATACATCTAACTGATCATATTCGTTTCCAAATGTCTTTGGTTATGATCGATCTCCAAAAAGCATTTGATACGGTTGATCATGTTATTTTATGTAAGAAACTGCAGGCCATGGGCATTGGTTCTGTAGAATGGTTCAAATCGTATCTTCATAATAGACAACAATTTGTCAATGTTAACAAAGCCCAGTCTAAATGTTTGAATCTGACATGTAGTGTCCCCAAGGGAGCATACTGGGGCCTTTATTATTTTTGTGTTACATAAACGATATGCCCAGTAGTGTTCAGTGCAAATTACTTCTTTACGCTGATGATAGTGCTCTCTTGGTCTCTGACAAAGATCCTGCAGCTGTAGCTAACATACTTAGCACAGAATTGGAATCGTGTAGACAATGGCTCAGTGACAATAAATTGTCATTACACTGAGGCAAACCGTTTCAATTCTTTTTGGTTCTAAAAGAAAAACCAAGAAGGTCAGTGACTTTACAGTCATATGTGGGGGTAAACAAATTAAATCAGCTACTTCAGTGAAATATCTAGGGGTTACACTTGACCAACATTTGTCAGGTGAATTTATTGCTAATTCAATCATTAAGAAAACAGGGGATAGGTTGAAATTCCTTTATAGACAGGCTCTTTTTCTTAATACAAAATCCCGTAAAACGTTAAAACGTTATTATTATTATTATTATTATTATTATTATTATTATTATTATTATTATTATTATTATTATTATTATTATTATTATTATTAATATTATTATTATTATTATTATTATTATTATTATTATTAATATTATTATTATTATTATTATTATTATTATTATTATTATTATTATTATTATTATTATTATTATTATTATTATTATTATTATTATTATTATTATTATTATTATTATTATTATTATTATTATTATTATTATTATTATTATTATTATTATTATTATTATTATTATTATTATTATTATTATTATTATTATTATTATTATTATTATTATTATTATTATTATTATTATTATTATTATTATTATTATTATTATTATTATTATTATTATTATTATTATTATTATTATTATTATTATTATTATTATTATTATTATTATTATTATTATTATTATTATTATTATTATTATTATTATTATTATTATTATTATTATTATTATTATTATTATTTATTATATTATTATTTATTATATTATTATTATTATTATTATTATTTTTTTTGGTTTTGTTTGTTTTTTGTTTTTTTGTTGTGGAGATATACGTCTCCTTTTATTTCATACAACCACACATTCCACAGTATTACAATAATATATTACAATTCAGTGAATGCGCTAAATTACGGAGTAGAACAAAAATACAGACTTTAACAAATGTTTATACAAGTAAAATTACAGATAAAAACTAAAAGGTAAATAATACTTTTCTCCTTTACTTGACACAAAGCTTGATTTTTGCATAAAAGTTAACAAAACTATCTATGGTAAGTCTCTGTTTTTCCAAAAGGATGGTTCTTTTCAGGTTGTGTTGGAACTTTCTCAATAAAAATCTGATCCGACAATGGATTAATTTCACCTAAATTGAGACATCTGGAGGTCCAGATAGTTTTGTGAAGTTTGGCGATCAAGATTAAGCAAAAAGTGTCAATTTGTTTTCCGTATCCCAATATCCTATTGCTATCGTTGAGATAAAAATGTTTGTTACCCTTATATTTACGAAGGACATATTCTAAAAATATCCAGGATGTCCACGTATTTTACAATATATAAATACATGTTCTATAGTTTCTTTCTCTTGCTTACATAACCCACATTGATTGTCTTTGGAAACTATTTCATTTTCTGTAAAACATCATTAGTTGGGAGGATACGGTGGCGTAAACGATACCAGAGATCTCTATCATCAAAATCAATACTTTGATTGTTAGCTTTTTGCCAAATCTCTTTCCAGTCAAAAATTGCTTGTGGGCTAATGTTTAGTTTAACTGGCCATTTCTTTTCAACTACAGGCAGTATGAACATTTCCCTAACCATACTTTTATATATACTTTTAACGGTAATATTCGCAACATGAACTGTCTCATCGCCTATTTGGAGATATAAAAAACTGCTGACATGACGAGCTGGACCTTCTCTGTTTTCTTGTAACAAGTTACTATCAACATGTTTCTTTAAACCTGCCACTATTTTTCCGGCATTAATTGGCTTTATGTTACATATCTTAGCCAGTTCTTGGGGAGATATAAGTCTGCCTTTGTTGGCAACATGTTCCAGCAATAACATTGCATGATGTTTTAATATTTTTGTATCAAGTTTTTTTTCCGTATTAGTTATAATTGTATTGTTCCACAAAGGTATTTGGAGAGCTTCATTAATACAAGTCACATTTAGTTTTATAACACCCTTTTTGCTTTGAAAAGCTTTCACAAGGTCTCTATAAAAACGGGTAATTTAGGTCCAATTAACTTGAGGTTGTTTAAAAACAAACCACCCAGGTGTTTGGTCAGTGTTTGTTTGTGATCCAAAAGTCAAAGAGATACTTCCATTTTCCGTGTCTGGTACAGTATTTCTGAAGCCATTTTAACAACAAAGCATCTAATTTACAAGTTATGTTAATTAGACCGGTTCCACCTAATTCTGGTGGTCCTCTGATAGTATCTCTTTTAATTTTATCAGGTTTGGAGGACCAATAGAAATTGAAAATACTTCTATCTATTTCTTCTTTCAAGTACTGCGAACAAGGAATAACTGAACCATAATAAGCTAAACTACTACCAATAAGACTGTTAACAACCACCGCTTTCCCTTTCATAGTCAGTGACCTTTCTTTCCATCTATTAAGGACATTTTTTATTTTATTGACTCTTTCCAGCCATATGTCTTCAGGTTTAATACCATTTCCGAAATAAATACCAAGGATCTTAATCTTTTGGTTGTTCCAATTGAAATTCCCCGGATTATCTTTCCTATTTTTCCACGCACCGAGCCACAAGCCTTGGGTTTTTTGCTCATTTATTTTAGAACCCGACCCTTCGCCGTAGGTATGAAAAATATTTTGTAATGAAATAAACTCACTGTTATCGGTAATAAAAATACTGGTATCATCAGCATGCTGAACAATTTGATATTTAACTTTTTGGCCTGGTAGACCAACTCCTTTAACTCCATTTTTACCTCTTTTTCAAGACGTCTTCGCCTCCACGTGGTGGGATCGGAGGCCGCTCCATAATGGATGTGGCCAACAAAAGAAGACACGGACGTCGCTCACAAGAGGCCCTTGCCCGCAGGAAAAAGGCCTATAACGAGAAACGCAACTTCAACCGCAAGCTCGGCAAAATTGAGCGACGTCTGGAAGGACCCGCGGGCGCCATCCCGGGGCCTCGAGAGACGCTTTCAATGGCGACTCCCCGCATGGAACCAAGAGAAACACTCATGAATCAACTACCAAAAACTCTCAAAGTAGCTACGATGAATGTGAGGACGCTCCGTCCTCGCTGGCGTCTTAGAGAGGCCGTCCGCTTGTGCAATAATAGAAAAATTGCCATCCTCCTCATTCAGGAGCACCGTCGGCGAGAGAATCTCATTGAAACGTTAGCTGATGGATGGGTTTCAGAGGTTATCATGCGTCACCGGAGGGAGTTGGTGGTATTGGCTTTCTTCTCTCTCCGGAGGCGGCCGGGGCTTTGCTGGACATTCAATTTTCTGAGCGAATGGGCACAGCTACTTTTCAAACAAGGATGCGGCGCATGAGGGTTGTCAACGTGTACGCTCCTACATCACCAAATACTGACCGTGATCCTGCTGCAACAGAAGATTTCTACGATGACCTCGGTGAAATTTTCCGTCTGTCGCCATCACGAGATCTGTTAGTTATCGCCGGTGACTTTAACGCCCCCCTTCAGCACGACGGCATTTTTATTTGCAATCGTGCACCAGGGCAAGAAAACAGCAACTCTCTCCTATCTTCGTGACTTCATCACTGCGAATGAACCTATGGGCCGCAAATGCAAATCTCAGGCAAAAAGCAAATCGGTTATTAACCTTCACTGGACCAAAGAATCGTAAAACACGACTAGACTGGTGCATTCTACCTCGTAGACAACGTCATCATGTGCGTAGGATTGGCATCATTGGGCCTGCTGTTCTCACATCTGATCATCGATTGGTGGAAATGACCATTGACCAAACTTGGCATCGTTCAAGACCACCTGCGCCACGCACCTACTGGCCCAGCCTGCAAGACTCGGGAAACCGAGCTAACTTCCTAGCAGAGTTTAATGCTTTATATACAGCAACCGATGGTTATGACAGCTTTATAGATGCAGTACATCGAGCTGCTAACAGTGCATTGCCAAATTTGGTTAGTGCTAATAAATTAGTACCTTGGCTGAATGATCCACGAATTGTAATAGCACAAAAGGAGGCGCAATCAGCCTTGGCAAAGTACGGCGCTGATAGCGCCCTATTAAGAACAGCAGTTTCCAGAGTGCGCAATGCGCATACACTTGTCGCCGAAGAAACTGCTCAGAACACTATTAACGCCATTAAATCTGCGTCCCAGGCTGGACGATCTGCGGCTGTTTGGGCTGCCGTCAATGAGGTATCTGGTAGAAAAACGAGGCCTCATGCTATTGTCGCGGCAGAATCTATCGAAGATCGAAAGAAGCTGCTTTCCCAACACTTCTCGTCAGTGCTCAACTCAGCATCACCGCCATCAGGAATTGAGCATCCTGACGCTCTGCTGCCTGTTGACGAGACCATATTCAACATTGAACCATTTACAACACACGAAGTGCATATGACACTGAAACATATGCGAGCCGATGGTGCTCCTGGACCTGATCAAATCCCAACCCGTGTACTACAACTACCAGATATGCTAAATGTGGTAACAGATGTTTTAAACTGCCACTCCACGTTGAATAACAACTTTGCGCCAGATGCTTGGCGTACAGCCACCATAGTTCCCATACCTAAGAAAGGTACATCAACCTCATTAGATAATCAGCGAGGTATTAGCCTCATGTGTGTTTCTGCAAAGCTTGCTAACAAAGTACTGCTAAATCGTCTGCAGCCTCATCTACTCCATAATTTGCTGCCTCACCAAAGCGGCTTCCTACCAGACCGCACCACCATTGAGCAGATTGCTACACTCCGACTTATTGTTGACTCGTGTCGTGCTCGGAAGCGCTCTGTGTCGGTGGTGTTTGTAGACTTCCGCAAGGCGTTTGATAGTGTATCGCGCGCGGCTATCGCCATCTGCCTCCGATACCATGGTGTTCCGGAGTCTCTCATCACAGCAGTAATGGACCTGTACCATAATACTCAGGCAGCTGTTAAGACGACTCATGGATTAACAGATTCATTTCCAACAACATCCGGGGTTTTACAGGGTGATACACTGGCACCTTTTCTGTTTGTTGTGGTATTGGATGTTGTACTGAGACAAAGTAATAAAGATGATGACTCATGCCATACTAAGGCCGAGGCGCAGCTCGCCATCCTGCTATCTACTTGCCGTTTTTAGCATACGCGGATGACGTTGCTCTCCTAACACCTGACCCTGAGTCGGCTCAACGAGCTGTTAGCAGATTCTACAATGAAGCACAAAAGGTTGGTCTAAAGATCAGTGCAAGCAAGTCCGAAGTGCTTCATGTAGGAACCACAAATCGGCCAAATCTATATTTACCTAACGGAGAGTGCATAGCAGTGTGCAATGAGTTTGTATACCTCGGATCCAAAATCTTTGATGTTGACCACATTGTTCAGCAGCGACGCGGCCTGGCCTGGGCGGCGGCGAAGGGCTGTCGTCTGTATTCCACTCTGATGTTGCAGATGAAATTAAAATAAAACTATTTCGGGCAACTGTTGAGTCGGTATTTGCCTATGGTCTGGAAACTGTTCCCATGATACAGTCTCGCAAGGAGAGACTTGATGCATCGTATCGAGCTCTGCAACGTTTTGCCCTGGGGGTTCACTACCCCACACGACTGTCAAATGCAGCTCTTGCTGCGCGGGCTGGAAGCACCAAGTTTACCGACGTGCTTCAGAGGAGGCGGCTTGCACTCATAGGACATACAGCTCGGGCTTCATCACGAGATGCTCCAACTCCACTCGCGCTGGCACTACAATATCCACCGACGGAGGGGCTGCGACGGGGAATGGCTCGATTAGTGACCCTTCCTGCAACCTTCGATGCCGATCTTGCAGTCTGTGGCCTGTCGTTTGAGGTCATGAAAACTCTTTCTAGGGATCATCTGAAATCTATCTTAGATAACTTGTAGCGATCAAGCGAGTTGTTTCTCGGTTCCACCCTCAATTTTTGAGGGTTATATATATATATATATAAGATTGGCTAAACCTTCTACACATATGGCATATAAAAGAGGGGATAGTGGGCACCCCTGTCTTATGCCTCTTGTTGCTTGAAAAGGCTCGGTGAAAAAATTATTTACGTTAATAGTAACCGTTGGATTTTTGTAAAATATTTCAATCCACCGCCTCAAAACACAGGGTATTCCCATTTTTTCCATCATGGCGAACATATATTTCCACTCGATACGATCAAAAGCTTTTTCTTGATCAACGCTTATAATAGCAGCTTCCTTGTTATAAAAATTCACATAATCGATAACATCTCTAAGAACCATTAAATTATCTTGAATATCTCTACCTTGAACCCCGCAAGTTTGATCTTCAGCAATTAATTCAGGCAAGATGATTCTGAGGCGTTTAGTAATAAGTTTTGAAATAATCTTGTAGTCAACGTTGAGGAGACTGATCGGTCTCCAATTCTTAAGTTCGCTTCTTTCCCCTTTGTTTTTATAAATTAACCTAATTAATGCTCTGTTCATAGAGTCTGGTAACTTTCCTTTTTCGTAACAGTAATTAACCAAATCAAGAAATTCACTCTTAATAAGATGCCAAATATTTAAGTAAAATTCGACCGTAAGGCCATCTAATCCCGGCGCTTTATTTTTTGCCATATCTTTAAGCGCCAAGTAAAGTTCTTCTTCAGTGATTGTTTTCTCCATGTTTTGGACAGATTCTTCTTCAAATTCATATTTTGAGACCAAATTTAGAATTTTCTGCAGATAAAAATTATTAATTTTTTGGGTAGAAAATAAGTCTTTATAAAAAATTCTAACAGCATCCACCATTTCTGAGGGTTTATTAATTATATGATCTTTTGTGGTTTTAAATTCCCCTATAAGGTTGTTGTTTTTTTGCTGTTTTTCAGTAGAAAGAAAGTATTTGCTGGGTTTCTCCATATCACACTTATGTTTAACGTGGACCCTGAGTTTGGCTCTTTCCCAGTTAGCAGTCTCATAAAGTTTAATTTTTTGTTCTATATCTCTAATTTTAAATGAAATATCTTCGGAATTATTGCTAATAAGGTTTTGGTATTCTTTTTTTAAGGTGTCTTCCTCTTTTCTTTCTTTATATCGTTTTTCTCCATCATACTCTTTAAGAATTTCTTTCAACCTGTTTTTACCCAAATCCCACCAAATAAGCGGGCATTCGTAAACAACTTTCTGGGTTTTCCAAAAATTCCAGAACAACTCTAACCTCAAATTACATTGGCTGTCTTTAAGTATTTCATTGTTACAATACCATCTTCCTTTACCGGTAGGAACAGTTTGATTTTCTAACCTGAGTATAAGAGTACTGTGATCTGAAAGCCCAGATGAATCAATGCTAATTTCTTTTAAATTAGTTCTTAGCGTTTTGGACGTGAGAATATAATCGATTCTACTAGGTTTCTTGATCCCTTTGTGATAAAATGTAAAACCGGGCTCATTTCGTAATGCGGCCCACGTGTCACTGAGGTTATTTTCCTGAATAAAATTTAACAGGGAGGTTTTGCTTTGATCATAAAATTTATTAGCATTTATATCACAGTTCAGTTCACCAGAAACAATATAGTTACAGTCAGTAATAATGTTTTTAAAAGACTTGCCAAATTCCACAAAGAAACGTTTGCGTAACGTAGCGTTATTTGGCGCATACATAGATATGATACTAATCACCTCTCCACCCATTCCTATGTCGCCTTTGACCCATCTGCCATTAGAATCATGTGTAATATTAATGAGATTTAGACCACTCTTCTCAGAAGTGAGAATAGCAACCCCACAACTGTTGTTTTTCCATGGCTGAAAGCGATCTGCCCACACCACTGCTTGCCACTCCGCTTCATCCTTAACCATACTATGAGTCTCTTGGGAAAAACAATGGCCGCTTTTTTTCTTAAAGGTATTCAAAAACAATGTCCCTCTTTTGTGGGTTCCTGAGGTCCATTAACATTTAGTGTAGCTATTGAGTATACCATTTGAAAAAGAATGACAAATCTAAACATCGGTTTATAATAAAAGACACCTCACCATTAATAGTGTTGAAGTCCTGAATTCTACTTCTGTTTTGCTTTATCTTTCGTATCTTGACGTATTGGGCCAATCTGATATGGTCCTTTTCTGTATTGCGCGATTGCTCCACCACCGCGTTTCTTCCTGAATCGTTGGACTCCTTGTCTGACATATGGCACCAGTTCTTCTTGACTTGGGGTTGTTCATATACATGATGTTCTCCTCGAATCTGGGTCTCTTGTTCCATATCTTCCGTTTCTTCGCTGTTTGTCATTGTCTCTGTTGTTTGCCTGTCTTCTGACAAATTCTTTAACAGCTTCAGCCCATCCAATCTTCTTCTTGAGCATTTTCTAGCCATCATGTCTGGTAGAGCTAGACCTTTGCTTTGGGTATTAAGTTCTTGTTCAGTTTCTTGCGTGTTGTCTCGTTGATCGTCGGCTGATTTTTGGCTGGCCTTGTCGGTATTCGAATTCTCTGCTCGTTTTTGTTTGAGGACTGTTTTGTTGTTGTTGGTTTCTCTCTGCCGCTTCTTCTCTTTCAGGTCTTTGGCCACTGCCTCATCCCATAAACCGTTCTCCTTCTTTTTTGCGGGAATCGCGTTTCGCGTTGCCTTGTCTTTTTGGGTGTTTTGGGTTTTATTTGGCTCTTTTGTTCTTCCTTCCGCGGTACCTTTGTCCTTCCTTTCTGCGTTTTCGTTTTTGGCTTCTTTCGCTTGTGGGGTTGGCGTAGTTTCTTCCGTTCGATTTTTAATCTCTGTGATGATAATTTCTGTTTCTTCCCATTCTTCCTCGAGGGTTGTTGATTTGTTGTCAAAATCTTCTCCATCTTCTCCTTCATCTTCTCCTTCCTCTTCTCCTTCCTCTTCTCCTTCCTCTTCCCCTTCCTCTTCTCCTTCCTCTTCTCCTTCCTCTTCCTCTTCCTCCTCCTTCTCTTCCTCCCTATCCTCTTCCATTTCCCCTTCTTCAGCGCCGTTTTCTTCAAACTGTCTTTCCCTTTCGTCGTCACTGTCTCTTGTATGTTCTAACACTTTGTCTACCGGGGGCATGTTCATCATATTCTCCAGTTTGTCATAGAGTCTGATCGGTGTTCTCTAGAGCCACAGATAAAGCAACGACCCGCCGGTTAGTGTCTCTGGCCATGTGCCCTGGTTGTTGGCAGATTTTGCATGTTCTTTCTTGTCCCCGATGTCGTACCGGTAAGTTGAAACTTCCAACCTTGATAAAGCTCAGGATTGGTTTCTTGATGTGTTTGAGAAACAAGCTCCGGACTCCATTTTCTATGTTGTTGTCGAAATAGTGATACTGCCTTCGGATATTGACCACTGTGCCATACTGCATTAAGGCATTCATGACTATGTTGTCACTCATCTCGTATGGAGCCTTCACGTACACTACAACTGAGTTGACCAATTCAATTCTTTCGCATTCTATTAACATTCCATTCAAATGAAGTCCTTTTGTTGCGATCAATTCACAGTAATGTTCGCCACTGAATGTAACATTGTACCAGTTGTTGTCCAGTTCAGCGATGCATTTGACTGCATTGTCCGTATTCAAATCCTTAGTGGCGGCGTCATACACTTGTTTGGCTGATGGTCTGTGCTTGATTGTGAATCTCACGGTGTTTGGTCTCTTCATGGTGTTGGAAAACATGGCGACACCTTAAAGATGGCGTCGTCAGGCTGTTGCCAGCCCTGACGAAAATACTATTCCTCAAAGGTCTTCAGTCAGGACAATAATTTAACTACAAAAACTCGGTTTAAAGATTCCTCTTCTTTGGTGGTAAAACCTATTACTCACCGATATATAAAAAGCTGTTGTTAAGACGCTGAAAAGGTGATTTTGCAGGAGCAAAGTTGACACACGTCTTGCGCCTTCGAACGCTATTATTATTATTATTATTATTATTATTATTATTGTTGTTGTTGTTGTTGTTGTTGTTGTTGTTGTTGTTGTTGTTGTTGTTGTTGTTGTTGTTGTTGTTGTTGTTGTTGTTGTTGTTGTTATTTATTTATTGTTGTTATTTATTGTTGTCGTTATTGTTATTATTGTTGTCGTTATTGTTATTATTTTTGTCGTTATTGTTATTATTTATTATTATTTATTATTTATTGTTATTATTATTTATTATTATTGTTATTTATTGTTATTTATTATTATTATTTATTATTATTATTATTTATTATTATTATTATTTATTATTTATTATTATTATTTATTTATTATTATTGTTATTTATTTATTTATTTATTATTATTTATTATTTATTTATTTATTATTGTTATTATTATTATTTATTTATTTATTATTTATTATTGTTATTATTTATTATTTATTATTTATTGTTATTTATTTATTATTATTATTTATTATTATTTATTATTTATTATTTATTTATTGTTATTATTTATTTATTATTATTTATTTATTTATTTATTGTTATTATTGTTATTTATTATTGTTATTATTGTTATTGTTATTGTTATTTATTGTTGTTATTTGTTGTTGTTGTTGTTATTGTTGTTGTTATTTATTTATTATTTATTTATTTATTTATTATTGTTGTTGTATTTATTTATTTATTGTTATTATGTTATTATTTATTGTTGTTGTTGTTGTTGTTGTATGTTGTTGTTATTTGTTGTTGTTGTTTATTTGTTGTTATGTTGTTGTTGTTGTTGTTGTTGTTGTTGTTGTTGTTGTTGTTGTTGTTGTTATTAATTATTATTATTATTATTATTATTATTATTATTATTATTATTTATTCGGCCAAGAATCAATACAATAGAAAAAATAGAACATAACAATTAACAATACAAGTTAAAGGAAACAAACAACAAAATATACATACGGTACCCCTATATACAAATAGAAGACAAACCAATATACATACGGTACCCCTATATACAAATAGAAGACAAACCAATATACATACGGTACCCCTATATACAAATAGAAGACAAACCAATATACATACGGTACCCCTATATACAAATAGAAGACAAACCAATATACATACGGTACCCCTATATACAAATAGAAGACAAACCAATATACATACGGTACCCCTATATACAAATAGAAGACAAACCAATTTAAGCCGGCCAGGATAGACAAAAGTGTACCTAAACACTGTGGCTCGAAAGCCTGCCTATCCAAGCTTAAATGGCATAAAATAAATTGGGTATTTACAGAGGAAATAAATAAATAAAAATATATAAACATATAACATATTACTACAAAGGCAAATTGATGAAAAAATGAAAAACAATCGCTAATGGCAAGTACATGTAGCAAAAACATTGGGTTGAAAGGCAAACAAATACCTACCAAGAATTTAAAATAAGCAAGTGAACAATTACACTAAGTTTGAGAAAATATAATAAATAAATATTCAAATTAATGAAAAGTGGAAAAACAAATGCTAATGGCAAGCTACTAAAACATTGGGATGGAAGGCAAAGGAAAACCCACCAAGTATTGAATAGACAAGCAAACAAACAAACAAACAAACAAACAAACGACAACAACAATTAAAAATATGATGGTGACAATAAAATAATATTACATTTGAAAAATAATTAAAACAAAAAAAATTAAGTATAGGTACTGTAAATAATAAATAAAGTGATGATAATAAAGAAATGACAATAAATAAATAAATAAATAATTGGGGCCTAAGAAAAATAAAAATCAGCATTAACAATTATGAATCATGGAAATGGGCAGATAAAGTCCTGTTAAAAGACTTGTAAGAGTCTAGAATTAAGGAGTCCTTGATGTGTAAAGGTAAACCGCCCCAGATGCGAGGAAACAAATGACAGGGAGTGTTTTTGAGGGCTAGAGTTCTTGCATAATGATGACGAAAGGTTACAGAATCAGGGTGGCGGGTATTGACTGCAGTGTTGGCCTTAACAGAAAGGCAGTCGATCAAACCAAAGAGGCTTTTTGTTACAAATGACACAGTGTGTTTTTGTCTTCTAGAGTCCAGGGATAACCAGTTCAATGTTTGTAACCGATCCTCATATGTCATAGTGCCTCGGCGCTGCTTCAAACACATTCTGCTGGCTCGCCTTTGAATTTTCTCCAATTTTGACCTGGCAGCAGAGGTGTAAGGGTTCCAGGCAGGCAGCCCATATTCCAGGACTGGCAACACAAGGGACTGGTAGAGTGATGCCAAATGAAACCTAATGTCCTATTGGCTTTAGAAATAACAGCATTGACATGATCATTCCAAGTCAAAGTGTCATTCAATGTTACTCCTAGATATTTGTATGATGATGTGACGCAGAGTGGTGTACCATGAAGGGTGTATTCAGGAGCACTGCTGGTTTCTTGGCTCTTGATATGTGCATGACTTTGGTCTTGTTGATATTTAGCTGCATACCGTTGAAAACCTCCACTGACCAAGTTTAGTGAGGTCAGATTGCAGGAAGTGTTCATCTTGAGAAGACTGGATGGGTTGATAGATCAGTGTGTCATCAGCAAAAGCAAAAATTTGTATGGAGATTGTGAGAGATGTCGTTGATGAACAGATTAAAGTGAGGGTCCAAGAACGCTACCCTGAGGACTCCTGATGAGACTGGTGCCCATTCAGAAAACAACAGCGATACATAACACGTTGCTTTCGACCTATTAAAAAGTCTTTGAGCCATGCCCAGGTTTGGCCACGAATGTTGTAATGACAGGCAAGTTTATCGAGCAGGATGTGGTGTGGCATGACATCGAAGGCCTTACTAAAGTCTAAGAAAATTAAGTCAATGCGAGGCGGGCGTGGTTTGTCGAGGATGCTGGCCCAGTCGTGGATGGCGTTGGTGAGTTGCGTGACGCAGGACTTGCGCGCTGTGAAACCATGCTGCTGAGGGTTTCCAAGGCAAAGTGAAGACACATGGTCATCAATGCTTTCGGCCACGGCCCTTTCCAGAACTTTACAAATGACAGAGGATAAGGCTACTGGTCGATAGTTTTGAATGTTGGTGCGCTTGCCAGACTTAAAAACTGGGGTGATATTTGAAACTTTCCAGTCCATTGGAAGAGATCCATTTGCCAGAGAAGAATTCATCACTCGCAGTAGTGGAGGAGTAAGGGAAGATGCAGTTGCTTGAAGTAATGTTCGGCTTTGATTCAATGTCACTTTGACTATTCATGTTCCTCCTGGTTTTCTACACCCTCTGCTCATTTTAAAAACAAACTTCAAATTATGCAAAACAAAATGGTTAGGTTCATCCTGGATAAAGGCCCTAGGGCACACATTGGGCAAAAAGAACTTGACAGTTGGGTTTTTTAAATGTTAGGGACAGGGTCACTCAACTGAAATTAAACCATGTGTTTAGGATAACTTGCAATGTAACTCCTGATTATCTCCGTGACAAATTTATTACAATACAAGGAACAGTAATCTAAATTTTAAGGTTCCAGTTTCATCTAGTTTAGCAAACAATACATTTTATGTTACAGCTATCAAAGAATGGAATAATCTACCTACTAATGTAAAGAGTTCCACCAATTTGTCTACTTTTAAACGACTTGTTAAATGTTATCTCTCAACACAAGCTAAATTCTTTGGGGTGTGGTGGTATCTTGAACTATCTTTGTCTTTCAAATTTGTAATTTATATTTGTATTTTTTTATGTTTCGATGTAAGGAACCCAATGGAAATAAGCCTATATGTATTGGGTTTT